>OU896722.1:809482-1373039 GCA_918026855.4 Phaedon cochleariae
ATTTCTGCAATTTTCAGGCATTTTTGCGATATTTGCAATTTTCAGGCATTTTTGCAATTTTTGCAATTTTCAGAAATTTTTGCAATTTTCAGAAATTTTTGCGATTTCTGCAATTTTCAGGCATTTTTGCAATTTCTGATATTTTCAGGAATTTTTGCAATTTTTGCAATTTTCAGGAATTTTTGCAATTTTTGCAATTTTTGCAATTTTCGGGAATTTTTGCAATTTTTGCAATTTTCAGAAATTTTTGCAATTTTTGCAATTTCCCGGAATTTTTGCAATTGTTGCAATTTTCAGGAATTTTCGCAATTTTTGCAATTTTCAGGAATTTTCGCAAATTTCAGGCATTTTTGCGATTTTTGCAATTTCTGATATTTTCAGGAATTTTTGCAATTTTCAGGAATTTTTGCGAATTTTGCAATTTTCAGGAATTTTTGCAATTTTCAGGAATTTTTGCGATTTTTGCAATTTTCAGGCATTTTTGCGATATTTGCAATTTTCAGGCATTTTTGTAATTTTTGCAATTTTCAGGAATTTTTGCAATTTTCAGAAATTTTTGCGATTTCTGCAATTTTCAGGCATATTTGCGATTTTTGCAATTTCTGATATTTTCAGGAATTTTTGCAATTTTTGCAATTTTCAGGAATTTTTGCAATTTTTGCAAATTTCAGGAATTTTTGCAATTTTCAGAAATTTTTGCAATTCTTGCAATTTCCCGGAATTTTTGCAATTTTTGCAATTTTCAGGAATTTTTGAAATTTTTGCAATTTTCAGGAATTTCTGCGATTTTTGCAAATTTCAGGAATTTTTGCGATTTCTGCAATTTCCAGTCATTTTTGCGATTTTTGGTATTTCTGATATTTTCAGGAATTTTTGCAATTTTTGCGATTTCTGATATTTTCAGGAATTTTTGCAATTTTTGCAATTTTCAGGAATTTCTGCAATTTTTGCAATTTTCAGGAATTTCTGCGATTTTTGCAATTTTCAGGAATTTTTGCAATTTTCAGAAATTTTTTCAATTTTTGCAATTTTCAGGAATTTTTGCGATTTTTGCAATTTTCAGAAATATTTGCGATTTCTGCAATTTTCAGTCATTTTTGCGATTTTTGATATTTCTGATATTTTCAGGAATTTTTGCAATTTTTGCAATTTTCAGGAATTTTTGCAATTTTTGCAATTCTCAGGAATTTTTGCAATTTTTGCAATTTTCAGGAATTTTTGCGATTTTTGCAATTTTCAGGAATTTTTGCGATTTTTGCAATTTTCAGGAATTTTTGCAATTTCTGCAATTTTCAGGAATTTTTGCGATTTTTGCGATTTTCAGGAATTTTTGCGAATTTTGCAATTTCTGATATTTTCAGGAATTTTTGCAATTTCTGATATTTTCAGGAATTTTTGCAATTTTTGCAATTTTCAGGAATTTTTGCAATTTTTCCAATTTTCAGGAATTTTTGCGATTTTTGCAATTTTCAGGAATTTTTGCGATTTCTGCAATTTCCAGTCATTTTTGCGATTTTTGATATTTCTGATATTTTCAGGAATTTTTGCAATTTTTGCGATTTCTGATATTTTCAGGAATTTTTGCAATTTTTGCAATTTTCAGGAATTTCTGCAATTTTCGCAATTTTCAGGAATTTCTGCGATTTTTGCAATTTTCAGGAATTTTTGCAATTTTCATATATTTTTTCAATTTTTGCAATTTTCAGGAATTTTTGCGATTTTTGCAATTTTCAGAAATATTTGCGATTTCTGCAATTTTCAGTCATTTTTGCGATTTTTGATATTTCTGTTATTTTCAGGAATTTTTGCAATTTTTGCAATTTTCAGGAATTTTTGCAATTTTTGCAATTTTCAGGAATTTTTGCGATTTTTGCAATTTTCAGGAATTTTTGCGATTTTTGCAATTTTCAGGAATTTTTGCAATTTCTGCAATTTTCAGGAATTTTTGCGATTTTTGCAATTTTCAGGCATTTTTGCGATTTTTGCAATTTTCAGGAATTTTTGCAATTTTCAGAAATTTTTATAATTTTCAGGAATTTTTGCGATTTTTGCAATTTCTGCAATTTTTGCAATTTTCAGGAATTTTTGCGATTTTCAGGAATTTTTGCAATTTTTGCAATTTTCAGGAATTTTTGCGGTATTTGCAATTTTCAGGAATTTTTGCATTTTCAGAAATTTTTGCGATTTTTGCAATTTCTGATATCTACAGGAATTTTTGCAATTTTTGCAATTTCCAGGAATTTTTGCAATTTTTGCAATTTTCAGGAATTTTTGCAATTATCAGGAATTTCTGCGATTTTTGCGATTTTTAGGAATTTTTACGATTTCTGCAATTTTCAGGAATTTTTGCGATTTTTGCAAATTTCAGGCATTTTTGCGATTTTTGCAATTTTCAGGAATTTTTTCGATTTTTGCACAAGTTTCAGGAATTTTTACAATTTTCCGGAATTTTTGCAATTTTTGCAATTTCTGCAATTTCTGCAATTTTCAGGAATTTTTGCAATTTTCAGGAATTTTTGCGATTTTCAGGAATTTTAACAATTTTTTCAATTTTCAGGAATTTTGCGATTTTTGCACAATTTTCAGGAATTTTTACAATTTTCCGGAATTCTTGCAATTTTTGCAATTTTCAGAAATTTTTGCGATTTTTGCAATTTTCAGGCATTGTTGCGATTTTTGCAATTTTTAGGAATTTCTGCAATTTTTGCAATTTCCAGGAATTTCTGCGATTTTTGCAATTTTCAGGAATTTTTGCAATTTTCAGGAATTTTTGATATTTCTGATATTTTCTGGAATTTTTACAATCTTCCGGAATTTTTGCAATTTTCAGGAATCTTCGCGATTTTTGCAATTTTCAGGCATTTTTGCAATTTTCAGGCATTTTTGCGATTTTTGCAATTTTCAGGCATTTTTGCGATTTTTGGAATTTTCAGGAATTTTTGCGATTTTCAGGAATTTTTACGATTCCTGCAATTTTCAGGCATTGTTGCGATTTTTGCAATTTTTAGGAATTTCTGCAATTTTTGCAATTTCCAGGAATTTCTGCAATTTTCAGGAATCTTCGCGATTTTTGCAATTTTCAGGCATTTTTGCGATTTTTGCAATTTTCAGGCATTTTTGCGATTTTTGGAATTTCCAGGAATTTCTGCGATTTTTGCAATTTTCAGGAATTTTTGCAATTTTCAGGAATTTTTGATATTTCTGATATTTTCTGGAATTTTTACAATCTTCCGGAATTTTTGCAATTCTTGCAATTTTCAGGAATCTTCGCGATTTTTGCAATTTTCAGGCATTTTTGCAATTTTCAGGCATTTTTGCGATTTTTGCAATTTTCAGGCATTTTTGCGATTTTCGCAATTTTCAGGCATTTTTGCAATTTTCAGGAATTTTTACGATTTTTGCAATTTTCAGGCATTTTTGCAATTTTCAGGCATTTTTGCGATTTTTGCAATTTTCAGGCATTTTTGCAATTTTTGCAATTTTCAGGAATTTTTGCAATTTTCAGGAATTTTTGCGATTTCTGCAATTTTCAGGCATTTTTGCGATTTTTGCAATTTCTGATATTTTCAGGAATTTTTGCAATTTTCAGGAATTTTTGCAATTTTTGCAATTTTCAGGAATTTTTGCAATTTTTGCAATTTTCAGGAATTTTTGCGATTTCTGCAATTTTCAGGCATTTTTGCGATTTTTGCAATTTCTGATATTTTCAGGAATTTTTGCAATTTTTGCAATTTTCAGGCATTTTTGCGATTTCTGCAATTTTCAGTAATTTTTGCGATTTTTGCTATTTTTGATATTTTCTGGAATTTTTGCAATTTTTGCAATTTTCAGGAATTTTTGCAATTTTCAGAAATTTTTGCGAATTTTGCAATTCTCAGGAATTTTTGCGATTTTTGCAATTTTCTGGCATTTTTGCGATTTTTGCAATTTTCAGGAATTTCTGCAATTTTCGCAATTTTCATGAGTTTTTGCAATTTTTGCAATTTTCAGGAATTTTTGCAATCTGCAATTTCCAGGAATTTTTGCAATTTTTGCAATTTTCAGGAATTTTTGCAATTCTTGCAATTTTCCGGAATTTTTGCAATTTCTGCAATTTTCAGGAATTTTTGCGATTTTTGCAATTTTCAGGCATTTTTGCGATTTTTGCAATTTTCAGGAATTTTTGCAATTTTCAGAAATTTTCAGGAATTTTTGCGATTTTTGCAATTTCTGCAATTTTTGCAATTTTCAGGAATTCTTGCAATTTTTGCAATTTTCAGGAATTTTTGCGATTTTCACAAAAAATTGCAAAATTTGCAAAAATTACAAAAATTACAAAAATTACAAAAATTACAAAAATTACAAAAAATGGCAAAAATTACAAAAAGTAAAAAAAAAATCAAAAATTTTGAAAATTACAAAAAATTGTGCAAAATTGCAAAAATTGCAAATTGCAATTACAAAATTTTCAAAAACGGAAAAAATCACAAAAACTGTAGAAATTACAAGAATTACATAAATTACAAAAAGAAACAAAATTTGAAAAGAGAATATAAATCACTAATATTACAAAATATCACAAAAGTGACTAAAACAACTGAAAAATAGGAATAATGAAAAACTGATAACATTCGACAGCAAGATCGTTGCGACGCGCGCACCAAGCTCGAAGCGCAAGCGTACGCCGCCTGGATCCAAGGCACGCTGCAATTCGAGCTGCAGCTGTGGCAAAAGGCGGCCGAGAACCTCAAAAAGGCGCAAGTCATCTACGAGAAGGTAGCGGGAACGCTGCCCGAGGAAAAGCAGACTGCCTACAGACAGAGGGCGGAAGAGATTGCGCCCAGTCTGCGGTATTGCGCCTACAATATCGGGGACGACAAGGCGGTCGATCTTCTCGAGCTGAGAAGCCAAGGTAGGAATTCATTTTCTCCCTTTATTTCAGATAGTTATAATGTAAATACTGTCTGTAGGTTCATCGAGGAGGTGGTACATTTATTATTCCAGATTATTTGGAATTTTCTCTCCTCGTCTATACAGGGTGGGCCACCAGTAACGCCTCGGTCTCTAGAAGGCTAACCACTTATCTTCTTGGAATTCTTCCTCTCTAGGAAGTTGCATGTCAACATAGGCTACCATTTGAAATTATTTCGAAACATACAGGGTGTCCCCAAAACCCATAAAACACTGAAGTTAAACTTTTTTCTATCGATCACCCTATATATTATTTCATTTTGAGATTCTCCCTGATGAAATCGAGATTTTCGAAGTTCAAGAATTTTTTGTGTCGAAACTATTCATAATTGGTCAAAACGGCTTACATGTCCCTATCTCAACTTTTGATTAACTATCTATCTACTGATATTTAATTGGGACATATACCGGGTGATCAAGATTCTGAATTCTGCACCACCCTGTATTTGTTTCAATTAAATGTCAGTAGATAGTTAATCAAAAGTTGAGATAGGGACATGTGAGCCGTTTTGACCAATTATGAATAGTTTCGACACAAAAAATTCTTGAACTTGGAAAATCTCGATTTCTCACACCCTATATCTCAGTAATTATAACTGCTAGACCCCAAGTATGATGGATTGTTGAAATCAGCTCACCAGGGAGAATCTCAAAATGAAATAATATATAGGGTGTTCGATTGAAAAAAGTTCAACTTCAATGTTTTGTGATTTTTGGGGACATCTTGTATGTTTCAAAATAATTTCAAATGGTAGCCTATGTTGACATGCAACTTCCTAGAGAGGAAGAATTCCAAGAAGATAAGTGGTTAGCCTTCTAGAGACCAAGGCGTTACTGGTGGCCCACCCTGTATAAAATAAAATTATCGATATTATTTCAATATACGTGTAGTAAGGGACAAATCAGATGATTTGCGCCAAAATGTCACTGCGTTTAGAGAATTTTCCTATCAGGGAGCCTAAAAAAAATCACTAGCTTTTCAGTGACAATTTGTATTGAAGAAGGTTTGGAGAAGAGAAATAAAGGTATATAGAAAAAATATCGACTTTTTACTTATCTTTGGACGTTTCGGAAAAATCAAGGAATCTGCTTACATTCTTCTGAACGGAGAAAATAGCATTGCTCCCTGTTCAGTTGATATAGAGGTTCAAGTTTCGTTTAGCTGAAATCAGTTATGGGAAGGAAAATATCCCTCCTGCATAAACACTACTTTTTTTGAACCATCTAACCATACTCGACCTAAATGAACCTTCTTCCTAAGAAGATAGTAGGTACTTTTTTCAGGGAGGAAGGAAAATATCCCTCCTGCATAAAAAAGGACACTACTTTTTCTAAACAATCTAACCTAACTCGGCTAAAATGAACCTTCTTCTTAGGAGAAATATATTTTCCAACATCAATCAGATTTGGTAGCAAGGCATCGTTCGTGTGTGTTTGAAGACTGTGGCTGAATCAAAATGTGCGCGTGAAGAAAGGAATGGAATTGAAATGAAGGCAAATGGAAATGTGGGCAGATCGAAATTTGGGCCTAACGAGATGTTTCCATCTGTATTAGGCAACCAGTACCTGTGTCTCTTTTCCTATATCCTGCGCGATACCTCGTAATGAATATTCTTTTCACGCGAAGGATATTTGCATTGAAGAGTGTTTTTTAAATTAATGAATAAAGCAATATTTCTCCGATACAACATGGCGACCACGTATTTCCTCACCACGGGAATCGGATTTTTGTTTACTCGTCACCATGACGATCGTTGCCGTGGCAATAGTTTTTCCATAACTGATTTCAACCAAACTAAACCCGATACAACTTGGCAACCACGCATTTCCTCACCACGGGATTCGGGTTTTTGTTTACTCGTTAACATGACGATCGTTGCCATAGCAACAGTTTTTTCATAACTGATTTCAGCTCAACGAAACTTGAGCCTTTCTCTTCTCCAAACCTTTATCAGAGATGTATAGAAATTTAACTGGTGCGCTTGCTCCCTATTGAAGGTCGTTTGCAAGTTTCTCGATGGCGCCTACTCTGATAAACCTTTGATAAACATACTTGACGTGGGTAAATCTCGCTAAGCTCATCCTGGTTACAATCCATATTTACAGGAAACATATTACCGACCGATAAATATTTGGATACGTATATGATTTGGATCAGAGCAGTGAACTGATTCCTGATCAAAGGATCGAAAGGTCAATATGTCAAAAATATTGTTGAGCTGAAAAAATGGTTATTTCCGTAGTTTCTAAATTTTGTGTATAATACCTAATCCACCATAGAAAAAAGAAAATCTCTGTTCTAAACAGTATTATTTCAGTGATTTGAAATATTAGCGTGAACTGGTGTGAAGAAATTCTAAGGTGAGTACCAGTTACCATATCTGCCTATTATGATTTTCGATATTGGTCTATTTCAATAGTTGATACATTCTTTGTTCTGGTTCTTCAAAGAGGAAATTCATCAGATTTCATGCTTTAAATAGGTTCATGTCATGAAAGAAGTGAAGCTCATTAGAATCAAAGAAGTGAAGCATATTAGAATCGGCTACAAAAAATATTTCTTGCTTCCATTTCAAATTGAAATTTGAATGAAAATGTTGAGCACAGTATTTATTCGACCACAGAACAATGATGGAAATAGATTCATCCCTCACAGAACTAAGGTTGTGACCGATTTTCCGATTATGGCGCCTCTATCGCAAATACCTGAAACCCACGTCCAAAACTCACGCTTGCAATTGTTCCATATCGAGAGAGCTACTCTTACATTGCTGGCAACTGAATTGCTGGCCTTTGTTAAACAATAATTGCGCATGCGTTTCGGCCTATTTTCACTGCAACTTTCAGGCTTGAAATATATAGAAATGTTTCTAATTTTGAAGGTCATCTTACATGGACACTATTGAAACAGACAAGTTCGCAATGACCATATGAGACGACTTCTATGTACACATGTAACGCACACAGTTGCAGAACAAGAAATTTCGACTTCGACTATGTTTACACTGTAACTCTGCAGTATAACATCTGACATACATACAGTTGAAGCAGATACGACTGCAGTGACCATATAAGACGACTTTGAAGGATATATAGCGAGTAAAACAGGCAAACGGGGATATACCGACTTCATCGTTGTGCACATCATATCTCTCTATCCAATCATCTCACATAAACACTATTGAAGCAGACAATTCCACATTGACCATATGAAACGACTCCCAAGCAAGTATAACGCACACAGCTTGCAGAACAAGAAACTTCGACTTCGACTATGTTTACACTGTAACTCTGCAGTCTAGCATCTGACATGCATACAGTTGAAGCAGATACGATGGCAGTGACCGTATAAGACGACTCTGAAGGGTATTTAACGAGTACAATAGGCAAATGGGGATACATCGACATCATCGTCGTACACACTATATACCTCTATCCTATCACCTCACATGGATACTAATGAAGCAGGCAAGTTCGCATTGACCATATAAGACGACTTCAAAGTGAGTATAACGCATACAGTTTGCAGAAGAACAAACTTCAACTTCGACTATGTTTACACTGTAACTCTGAAGTCTAGCATCTGACATGCATACACTCAAAGCAGATTCGATTGCAGTGACCGTATGAGACGACTCTGAAGGGTATATAGCGAGTAACATATTTTTAGTGATTTTAGATTCTGACAACTTAATTATCGTGTTGGTGGTTCTGTATAATGGTCGACTATAAAGTAGAAGAAGAAGAAGAATCATTAACATTAAATGTAGGCTCATCCATTCTCAGATAGTTTTTAAAGGCTTTCAAGTCATTACACTCTTTGAATTCATTAGTTATTCTTAAGTTTCCCATTGTTTTATTTAACCATGGTTTGTTCCAACAGGATCTATTCCTCCTGTTTTCCATGCGCCTTTTTATGTAAGTGGCAAGAGCAGCAGTAGTAGTAATTGCCATGAGTAAAACTTGTATTTTTCCTTTATCCATTTTCAAAATGAATTTCCACCTAATTTCGCTTGACTTATTTATTTTGAAATATCAACAACTTATAATGTCAAAAATGATGTCAAATGTCAACGTCAATAGTTCGAAAACTCTGAAAAAGTCTTGGAAAATGTCGCAAATGTAAGAAGACTAGTTTCTCTAGTTTTTAATTTTGCGTGCAATTTATATTGCTTGCAATAAAGTTGCTGCAAAAAGGCTGTAATGTAAGAGTAGCTTAAGTCTGACGAAACAATTGAAGAGTGAGCCCACCCGTCGAATTTCTATACATCTCTCCTTTATCAATACAAATTGTCACTGACACACTAGTGAATTTTTGTTTTAGGCTCTCTGATAGGAAAATTCTTTAAACGCAGTGACATTTTGGGGCAAATCATTTGATTTGTCCTTACTACACGTATATTGAAATAATATTGATATTTTATTTTATAGAGACGAGGAGACAATGGATTTATAATGAAAATTTTAAGGTTTTAGCATTACTATCTTTCAACACTTCTAAATTCCACTAGGTGTTTTGGAAAACTTCGATGCTCTCGTATCGCAGTCCAAAGAAAAAGTCGCCGATGTCTTGTACGAAGTGAAATGGTTCGATTTGATCATCCCAGTTAGGATAGAGAAAATCAGGTTAGAATTTCAGTGTCGTGTTGAAATTAAGCTTTCATGCATACGAATTCAACTAATCCCAGATGAAATCTGTCAGAAACCTAGTAAATATTCCAAGATTATTTTTCTACATCATAAACAGAAGGCACGATGCACACGAACGATCGAGTGTACATCAAACAAATTGGTGCTTTTTTAGTTCGATATCGGTGAAAAAAAATTTTTTTTCTGTGATCGGAAAAACGTTTGACTTTTCATCTCTGTTGACAGGTTATAAAATGTCACTTTTGATGAATTACTTTTTTCCCGTGAGAACAACACAACCTTTAGCATAAATCTACTACGTGTTTCCCTTGTATAATAAATAACTATTTTAAGTAAAACTCGATCAGATATTTTTGTATCTCCATTACTCCTTCATTGGGTTTGCTTGAACAAACGAGTTCTCGTGAATTTTTTTTATGTTCTGGTTCCCTGTAATGTTCAGAGAACATCGTGAAAACCGAGAGAAATAAGGTAGGAATTGGTGTTCTTTTTGAATTTCTGGAGGTTATATGTCTCGGGGAACACCTCCCTTGGCAATGTGTTCCAGAGCCTCGCTGTTCGTTGGATGAACGAGTCTTTGGAAAGAGATGTTCTGCAGGTCTCTAAAGTGACCAAGAAGGGGTGCGAAGCCTCAACTCGACTGGTTAATCTCGCGGGGACTGCAAATGGAGGAACAATTGTTGATATTTCAGAAGAGCATCGTCCATGAAAATTTCTATTAAATAGAGCCAGATCGCCAACTTTTCTACGGTGTTCTAGAGAAGTGAGTGAGTTTGTGAGCGAGGCATCACCCACGAGACGAATTGCCTTTTTTGGACAGATTCCAACAGTTTCAGAGTATGTTTGGGTGCTGCACTCCAAATATGGGAACAGTATTCCAGGACAGGTCGGATTTGTGCCTTGTAGATCATAAGCAGCTGACTGGAAGTGAAATAGCTCCTGGCCCGAAATAGAAAACCAAGTTTTTGGGATGCACTTTTAGCAATTGATCTCACGTGATTTTCCCAAGAAAGGTTATTGCTGATAGTAATACCAAGCATCGAAATGGATGTCTTCAAAGGTATAGTTACTCCTGACAATCTTATGTTGGGCACAGTGAGATCGGATTTTCTAGAGTAAAGGCATGCTTGAGTTTTGTTTACATTGAAATCTACCAAGTTATTGGATATCCATTCGAGAATTGTTGTCAAGTCCATATTTATGTTGTCAACTTTTATCCTTCGTTCGTTTCTGATTTGCCTGGCTGGTATTGGAGCCATAGAAGATGAAAAAATGTAACGATATAATTTGAATTGAGGGTCCAAGTAGATCTATTCGTACGAATAAATAGAAGTAAAAGTGAATAGGTAACCTCAACTGGAATTGTTCAAGGCTCTCGCAAAGTAATCAAACAATGGGCATTTCCAGTAATTTCCAGAAAAATCATATTCGGTTATAAATGACTCTCAAGAACCTTGTACAAATTTTTTGGGATTTTTATTTTGGCCGAATCTTAGATAAAAAAAAAATATTGAAAACGGCAAAATGATCTAACGAATTCAAACGAGTATTAAAGGGAGGGAACCGTTTGACGTCAGCGAGCGAACGATTTCGATTGGTTACATGTTCATGTTGTATGATGTTGTCTCGCTTCTGAAAAATCAATAAAAAGTTTTCCGAAGTTGCCATATTACATAAAATGTACGAACTCTTAGGACAAAACGGGGAAGAAATAATTTAACATCTAGATGGTGCAGGATATTTCAGTACCTATCTCAAAATGGGAAAACTAGGTAGGTATTTACCTATTTAATGAGCTCGTGAGAGGTATTTTGGGTAAGGTATATAAACTGTACTTTCAATTGATTAGGGATGATTAGGAGATCGATCATCAAAAGATAATATAATATGTATTGATAGCAACAATTCAAGAACAATAATATAAGTCATATTTAATTGATTCTCATTTATGCTAATCTATGATATATGGTGCAGAAATAGCCAGAACATCATCAGTTACTATTCAATTTGATTAGTGTACAGTGAATATTAGAAATCGTTGGAAAAGGTTCGGCAACAGTGTTGGTGTGACTTTCGTGTTTGTGCTTCGACTGACGAGTGACGTCTGTCCAAAGCATAACATAACCTAACTTGAAGAGAAGTCTTTGAAATTATTGTCCGAATCGGAAAGACTTTATAAAAATTTCCAAAATGAGTAAAGTAGACGAGGGATTCGAAAAGGCAGCAGCAGATAATCTGCCAACTTCTTTGGATGTCTAAATTTCTTGGAACGTGAACACATATTTTATTCAGATTTGTATTCTGACATATGGGGACCAACCACTTTTTGGCACTCATTTTTCTCACAAAAGTAATAAAATAACTCAAAACCAACAACCAAACAAACAATCAAACACAAACAAATTCAAAACTGAGGATGCTGCGTAAGCTGTTGTAGGCTATGTTGTGGTTATGTTAAAGATTAAGCATGGTTGCCACATAAGTTATTATATTTTCCAGGGAGGAGGAACGTTAATGGTCAAAACACGTTTAAATTTGGTATATCGAGATATTTTGATAAGTATTAGTCATGACATGAAATATATCTAATTAACCGATAACTGAATCGGTTATTTATAGCAACTAAATAATACAAAACAATGATCCCAATGGATATTTGTGTATCTAAAATTATTATGAAAATACGCTATAATACCCTCGGTAATATCTAATATTTTCAAGTTGTTGGTAAGTGAACAATAGTCAGCAATGTATTGATCAAGATTCAGTTATTTGAATTCCTATTTATATTATATCTAGATATTTTATGAAGACCTGGCAACTGTGTTGTTTCTCTCAGCTAGTCCCGCCTCTCCGTTGCCATTACCATATTCAACCAATCAAATCACTACGCGCCCTGACGTCACAAACTGCCACCACATTTTGAACGTTTGAATCACGCGATTTCGACACTAATTTATAAGGCAATGGTTTGGAATAAAAAAATAAAAAATAATCTGGACTATGATTTGGATAGTCCTTCATAACATTATGACAAAAAAACTGCAAATTATTTGAAACTGGAAATGCCCATTGTGAAATTTTTGACTGGTTCCAAATACCGATGACAGAAAATTCGTATGCATGAAAACTTTGCTCAAGTCGTCTCCTGTCATTTCATTTATTCCAAGGTTATTCTTGGTGAGTATCGAAGGCCTAGACGAATCCTTGATGAACGCCGAAGACAACCAGGGCCGCATCAAAATTCTGGAAAATCTGTTCATCGACTTGAGAGATGTGATTTCTCTAGCGCGGGACATCTCCAGGGCTGATAAAACTACCAGCGCCGCCAAACAGGTAAATACAGGGTGTCTGTAAAAGGTTGGGACATGGCTCGTCTGTGGACTCCTGGGATAAAAACAAGTTGATTTAGGCCAACTTACCTATATCCAAAATTCTCTCGTTGCGTTGGTACAAGGCGTTGAAGTCTTTTTGGAAAAAAATAATTTTGCTCATGAAAAGAGTAGGCTGAGATCTGAGATCGATTTTCATAATTTTTGGCATGGCATGTTCTGTGACTGTAAGTCACGTTTTGAGATGTTGTTGATCATCATCAGTAACCTGCAAGTGTTACAAACAACTATGTTGCCGTACAGATTTGGTGAGGTGAGGTTTCAGAGGTAGGACTGGAAACTTCCAGTTTTTTTTTCCAGAAAAATATTCCCTTCATAAATATTTTTTGTATCGTGTTAATTTTTGATAAGTCTCGAGGTTCATTTGCGAATAAATAATTTCTGATCTGATAGGCATCTTATGCATTTTTTAGAAAAATAATCTGGTTAGGACATAGCTTGACTGTAGACTCCTGGGATAAAAATGAGTTGATTTTAGCCAAGTGTACTATATCCAATTATCCAAAATCGTTTCGTCGAGTTGGTACAAGGCGTTAAAGTGCTCACCTTAAGTCCTGAAGAGTTATCGCTAAATTTGTAACGAGAGATTTCTTGTAGAGCCTGCGAGGACCAGCAACATATCAGTTTGTTTACAATAGGAATACATTGTAGTCATGATCAATAAACAGTTCGAATAATTAAATTCATTTTCAAAAATGCAGGATGCACCATATCAGAAATTATTTATTTCAAAACTCACAAACATCAAAAATTAACACGATACAAAAAATAATTTCAAAGGGAAAATCTTTCTGGAAAAAAACTGGAAGTTTCCAGTCTGACCTCTGAAAATTTATCTCAAAATTTATACGGCAACATGGTTGTTTGAAACACTTGCAGGTCAAGGATGATAATCAAAAACATCTCAAAACGTGACTTACAGTCACAGAACATGCCATGCCAAAAATTATGAAAATCTATATCAGCCTACTCTTTTTATGAGCAAAATTATTTTTTTCCAAAAAAACTTTAATACCTTGTATGTACCAACGCAACGAGACGATTGTTTTTATCCCAGGAGTCCGCAGTTGAGCCATGTTCCAACCTTTTACAAACACCCTGTTTATTTTTTTCTCTGGACATCACTGATTAATTTTTCAACTGGGCATGTACAGGTACTATAAATAGGTACGCAGATGATATCGGGTCGTCATGATCTACATAAATGATAGTGATTTCTTCTACTGATTCATCTACATCTTCTATGACCTGTTGTATTTGCCAATCATCTTCAGTTCTTCTACTCCTGGAAGATGAAGTTTGTCCTACTTACTTCAGTTATTCATCCTTTTCAATTGTGAAGTATTTGCCCACTTATTCTGGAATCAATACTACTTTGAAAAGAAAGGTTATTGCTTCCAAAGTTCTCCATCAAAAGCAATTCTCTCAATGAGAACTTCTTTTGGACTCCAGATCTACCTATTTTAGGTATGATATTCCTCATGTCTAGATTGATATTTCCAAATATCTACGTCATGGACTTTCTGTAAGGTCTGATAATGGTCAATCCTCATAGTTTCTTCTGAATTTCACGAAAAACAGCACTACTAAACTTCCCATATAAACCAATGCAATCAATTCTAATGTTTACCCTCCAAGCAGCTAAACCACGCCCATTTGGTCACGTGCCGCAGATGCCTAATTAATTCGCGGGAATCAATGTTACCAGGTGGCGTTCGGTTTTCATCGTTCCATGTCAGAGCCACGTCAAAACTGGGGGAAAACAAACTCAATCCCATTAGTGCTATTAGCTTGTGTGCTGATAAGAGTGATAAGTTTTTAAATTTCCTGACATTAATTGTCAATATTCGATCGAAAACGCTAATAATGCCTGTTGAAGATGTTCTTTTGGCAGATATTTTGCTCTATTTAGATGAAAAAAGCCGACCAGTAGTGGAAGGAGAAGCAGTTCTCCGTGCTAATCATGTGATTTTGTGTGAGGCAGAAGACTTCAACAAAAGGTACATTTTTGCACTTTGTCAATTAACTTCGGCGATGAAATCTTCCCCACATGAAGTAAAATTGAAGTTGGGGTCCAGAGGAACTCCTGTAGAACAATGGATTTGTATTTGTTCCTGCAAAGCAGGACAATCTGGGTATTGTAAACATGTTGTAGCTTTTCTTTCATATGTCAATTGATTTGCTCGTCATAATTAGTTTGAATTGTTTGAACTATCTCCAATTCTTCACCCGTTCACTGTTCACTAAACTAATAAAAATGTAAAAAATTGACCAACCCAACCATCATCCACTACCAATAGTGCCAACACTTTATGTTATTGACAAGTTTGACTACAGCAAGCTGAATGCAACTTAGTCTATGCACTTTATCCATAGACAACAGATTATTTTCCCCCAGTTTGAAGTTCGTATTATGTAACCTAGATGTCGCCCACTTCGTGAATTTTGCGAATAGACTATACAGTCTGTCCAAGATAAGGTTGCACAGCATGGGGATCTCGGAAACGGTAGGAGATACGAAGTCGGTTAAATGGGGAAAAAGTTGCGCATTCGGAGGCTCATACCAACAGCCTTCGAAAATTTTCAAAATTGTTTTAAGTTTTCCAGTTATATCGAAAAAAGTGAAATTTTGGAATATCTATTTTATTTTTTTTCTCCGTTATAATCAGAGATACAGAAAAACTGAAAATACTTTTTCATAGCAACTTTTGATGGCGTTGAACGTGGTGATGCCGATTTTTCTATGCGACGTTTTGTATTCGTAGAACCATCACCAACTTTTGTTTTTCAAATACGGTCCTGATAATTCTTTCACAGATTCTGAAAAATTTTTTTATTCTGAATTCAACCATGTATTATACAAGGTGGTTCGAATGTGTTTCGAAATATTTTTAGCCATCATCAATGTTTTTTTCGAAATTCCAAAGGAAAAATGCCATCAGTTTCACTTATTTCTAATTATTCAGTGTCAAACATTGATGGACTAGTTATTCAATACTGAAAAGTGAAAAAAAAAATTCACTAAATTATTCAATGCAGCGCTTCGAATTGTTTATGAATTGTATTCATATTTTAATCCGAAGGAGCTTGTCATAATCAAATTTTTCGAACTAATTATTCCTATAAGTCTATCAATCGGAACTATTTGATGAGGTATTAGTTTGTTGGCTAATTTTCCTTCAAAATAAGTGGAACTGATGGCATTTTTCGTTTGGAATTTCGAAAAAAACATTGATGATGGCTAAAAATAGTTCGAAACACATTCAAACCACCTTGTATAATACATGGCTGAATTCAGAATAAAAAAAGCTTTCAGAATCTGTGAAAGAATTATCAGGGCCGTATTTAAAAAACAAAAGTTGATGATGGTTCTACGAATACGAAACGTCGCATAGAAAAATCGTTATCACCACGTCAAACGTCATCAAAAGTTGCTATGAAAAAGTATTCTCAGTTTTCCTGTATCTCTAATAATAACGCAGAAAAAAAATAAAATAGAAATTCCAAAAATTCACTTTTTTCGATATAACTTAAAAACTAAAAATAATTTTAAAAATTTTCGAAGGCTGTTGGTATGAGCCTCCGAATGCGCAACTTTTTCCCCATTTAACCGACTTCGTATCTCCTACCGTTTCCGAGATCCCCATGCTGAGCAACCTTTTCTTGGACAGACTGTATTTCTATATCTGTATGTACATGATTTAGGTGAAGGAGTACCAGTCGTTGCTCTCCTATCTGCTGTCCGTTCGCATCGAACGTACGTCGCAGCGCAATCTGCTTCTGATAGCTCAAACGAGGAAGCCGCAAGATTGCGTCCGTCTGTTGGACATCAACGTACAGCAGACCAATGAGATGTCGCAGAACGAGACGATCAAGTAAGAAACAATAATAGGCCTGATGTCTATGTATGTCGGTATTATCCCAATCAGCCAAAGTACGTCTTAGAGGCGTCTTTAAGACGTACATGTCGGGACATAAGTACGTCTTAAAGACGTACATATTACGCCCAAGAGACGTCTTTGAGACGTCTTTAAAACGTACATTTTCCACTAATATGTACGTCTTTAAGACGTCTTTTTTAGGTGTTTTTGGTCCATGACCTCAAATTGATCTTTCAACTTACGGAAAAATCACATAGTTTCAGTTAATTTTCACCTGTGCACTGAAGTTAGCAACAAGTGCAGACAAGCAAAAAAAAGGGAAATAAACGACTTCATCAAACGGTAACTCACTTCTTCTGTTACTCTGTTTGTTCTATATATCACATAACAAGCTTTTACTTAGTTTAACATGTCCTTGTGTCTGTTTGTAATCAAAACGTGCAAGTTAAATATGACTCACTTTAAATCGTCCGATTGATTTGAAATTTGGCAAGTAAATATTATTCCGGTGACAATTCGTTGTGGTAATATTATTGAATGGAAAAAACAGAATGGCGGATCCAATATAGCGGACGATTTTCTCATTGATTATGTTCCGATTCGAATCAAAATTCAATATTCAAGATGGTGAATCCAATGTGGCATATGGTTTTCTGATTATGGTCTGATCTGATTCAGAATTGGCATCTGAACGATTTCGGGATCAGAGATTATAATTCCTTTTGTCGAAAATGAAAAATCCAAGATGTCGGCTTCAAAATGGCGGACGAGTTTTGTGATTTATAGTCCGATTTTATTCAAAATTGATTACTATGGGACTTTTGGGGCCGGAGAATATGATTTTTTTGTAAAAATTCGAGAATCTAACACGAAGGCTCCAAAATGTCGGACGAAAAAATTCAAAAACATCACTTTTGTTGAAAATAAGAAAAAACTGAACAATTGAACATAAAAAACGTGAAGAGATGATATTTTGTTTTTCTTCAGAAAATAACTTACATTATTGTTCTATAAGTCGAATTGACGTACTGGAATGTACGTCTTTAAGACGTCTTTTATAAGACATGGGAGGAACGACGTGGATACGACCTAAATGTACGTCTTAAATACGTGAATTCGTGTACGTCTTTAAGAGCAAACACTACCTTGATAAAACGGGAATCGGTTTTACGCGTTCAGTTTTTTTTTCAAAAAAAAAATTCTTAGTGCAACTGATGCATTTCATTTTTCGAAATTCCGGAACTTCCTTGATTTTTTAATGTGATAATTTTCAAAAAAAAAATTTGATAAATGAAAAAAATAATGAAGATCCGGAACTTTGATGAGGCCTCTGAATCCATCAAAACAAACATTTTCCACAAAAAAGCTATAGTTTTCACGAAAAATCGATTCTACGATCATGAAATTTGTATCTGATTGGCGCTGCCACCTATGTCGTTTTATAACTCTCGAACGAACCTCGACCCAATTGGCAACGTTGGAAAAGCTTCCTACCTAGGGCGAAATGAATATTGTTAATAATCGACAAGACTAGGTGTTGCTGTCTTTTTCTGGTAACCAATTTTGGTAATCCGTCCGGACCGTCGCATTTAGTAGATTAGGTTGTATGCAATAGTTTTCATAGGCGTACCTGAAAACAATAATTATTCATTGGAAATCCTAATCCCTCAATGGGTAGGGTAGGTAAATAAAGTATTGGGTGCTTGCTCCTTGCTCATTCGTGTTTTGACAGTGAATCAAGTGAGAATTGTGGAAAGAAAAATGGGTCGAAGAAGTGAAAGAGAAAGAACTACCAGAAAAGAGAAATGAAATCGAACACCCGCAGCATTAATACAATAAAAGGATTATTATATTCGAAATTGAAAGGCAGCAAAGCGACCAAATATGGAAAATTGAACGAACCTTTTGCCATCGAAGTCAAAAACAATATTAAAGTTAGGAAAAGTGGATTTTTCATTGATAAAAAATATTTTTTCTAAATTCATGCAAAAAACAGAACTTTATTGAACTATATTTAGTGGAAAAAGAAGTTCTTTATTGCACTTAGTGCAATAAAGTTTTTATTGCACTCATCTGTCATTCTACTTCAACGTGCTGTCATCATGACAAACATTTTCTATAATGCAACTGTGGTTATAGAAACGTCAGTCAAAAATTAATTCTGACAATTAACAGAATTGTACCTAGTGCCGCACCTCAATAAATCATTTTTTGCTTTTTGCATGAACGTAGAAAAAATGCTGCATGCAACTCGTGCAAAAATTGTTTATTGCACTTGACGTGTTGTCCAACTCGGCCTAACGGCCTCGTCGGACAATTTCACGTCGAATGCAATAAACATTCACTTTTTGCATTTGTTGCATAAATAACTATTTTGGGTGCCAGTCCTGATGGGTTGGTGGATGAAAATGCCATTGTGGAGATGAAGTGTCCCTTCAACATCAAGGACATATGCCCAGAAGAGGAAATTGGGATGAAAAAGATCAAATTCGGCAAACTCGAAAACGACACCTTAGTACTGAATAGAAAACATAATTACTATGTACATGGATTTACATCTTAAAGACGTACTTTATACGTCCCTGGACGTAAAGACGTGAGTAAGTCGTAAAATGTACGTCTTTAAGATGTCTGGTGCTGATTGGGATATTCCCTCAGTGGCCATCTGAGTATGGGAATTTTGTTTTGGATTGTTTCTTTCTTTATTTTCTACTCAGGTAATTTAATGCCGACTTGTTTTTTGTTTGGCTAGGCTACGCTTAGCCGGCGGTCTTAGGACTGCTGGCTGGATACTGCCCTGCACTGATGAGAGTCAAAGAGCTCGAAACCGGTCTGTAAGTGTTTAGCGTTGCCTGGCCAAATCGAAATCAATAGGCATCCAGGAAAGAATCACTTGTATCGGTATTCGTCTATAAGAGTCGATGCATAGATTTCGGGAGGATGTAATTCAATGTTCTGCGTGGCATTAACCAGGAAAGTAGTTGTTTTTCTCCCGAAATCTACCATTGTTATTCATTTTATGAACATTGTGTGGAAATGACTGAGCTTCTTGTATTTATTTCATAAGTTACTTAGTTTCGACTTCTATCGGCAGTCCCGTTACCACCGATAAAACAAGGCCTGCATGCTCCGTGGGTGACGTCACTTAGTCAGGCCTAACCAGCGGCTCGAAACGACAAGCGCTTATAGCGCTATCAGGCGACCGCGTATTTCGATTTTAGTTTTAGATCATTATTGAGCCGATTTTCCTTTTTTTTAAGGGCTTCCGGTTGAAAGAGGATGCCAGCCGTCAACTGAGCCCTTCTTTGCATCCCATTCGATTTTATTATGGAAAAATGAAGTTTCAAAGCAAAAACCAGAATAAAACACAAATACCCACCTACAGCAACCCATTCGAATTAAATATATTGGCAAAAATTGTAGTGATTCAATCTCATTAGAGGTAAACTTCACACCTACTTATACAGGGCCCGCAGAACATAAACTTATCATGAGATTGATCGAAAGAAAATTGGGGAAAATGTATTTTAGTTTGATAGACATGCCGTTTGTTATACCTAACTACCTATATTTATCTTGGAGAATTTCTATTACCTAAAAAATTAGCCAGTGAGTGTTTTCAATTTCCTGTTGTTGGATTTTTTACCCAATTGGTCGTTAGACTTGAAACATTAATTTTCAAGTAGAGTGTTTGTAGTTCATGTTAATATAATAGTTGCAATTTGATCATTGGAATGAATTCTGCATTCATTGCCACGAGGCAAATGACCGTTTTCAGAAAGAAATTTGAGAATGTATTGAGTCAGAAACCAAAGAGTCCAATGCATTCGAAATATGTTTCAAAACCCTCTTTTTCTGATTATCAAGACATTTTCCCGAATTATGTATCTCGTTTTTATCTATTTCAATTAGTAATTCCTTGATTTGATTGATATTATTAGAGATGAAAGGTGTTTTCAGATTGGCTTTTAGAGATGTTTGTATCGCTAGGTCATACAAAAATGATTCCACATTCAAAACAAAATCAATCACAACCGAATATGTAATTACGGGCCCTGGAGAATAAGACAATTTGAATAATGTGACTTTTTGCAAATCGATAATTTTGAACCACTTTTCCGGCAGCTGAAAAGACTCTAATACAACTAGAAATTCTTGAAATTCTGTGTAGCAAAATGATTTTTGGTAATTTTCGAATTCAGTTTTACTTTTGGTAAGTGCTTGTGCCAAATTTTTAGTCTCTAGTATCTCAAGTTTTTCATCACGACTTGTGCGTAATTTTACTTCTTTCGATAAATAAGATGGACAGTTGGGAAATTGAGTGGGAATAACATCTCGTTTGAGCCTAGGAATTTTCAAATCTATTGTTACAGTTTGCTAGTTTTTGAATCTGTTGCAGTAGATGAAGTAATAATATCATCTTTAGTAAAATGTGATTCACATACTTTACTGTACTTAGATGGAGTCGTAAAATCCTTGCGGTGAATTGCATGTACCCACTTTTTCGAAAGTTCCTTGTCCAACGGGAAACTAAAAGCATGAACTTTTGGACCACCCACATAATTCCCCCGACAAAAGGGAACACAACACTTGTAAGGCATTGTTATTTCGCCTATCACAACACGAAATATTTCACAAAACAGTAATTTCTCCGCCAATTATTTTGATGAATAAACAACAAGAGAATTCGAGCACACACGCGATTTACCTACGCCACCGTTCTTAAACAAAAACAAACTGACGATCGATCGACGCGAATGCCTTGGAAGATGGCCTGAGTATGCGACGTCACGAGCTGTTTACGTCAGAGTCTGCTGGCCTTGTTTTATCGGTGGTAACGGCAGTCCCCGGAAAGACTGCTCTCGCACTTAGTATGTATCATGAAATTGTTATTATTCATCAGGAACGATGTGTCGGTGAAAGACTACTACGACTCGCAAATCGCTGCCTACAAGGCTCTCCGTTATTATTATTTGGGCAAGTCTCAGGCCGCTCAGAAGCGTTGGAAAGAGGCAGCAGTACTTTTCGATAGGGCTTCGAGGAGCGTGAAGAATTTGAAGAAAGGTAAGGCTACCTTTTCTCCCTTCTATTTCATTTGCATTCTCCCTGTGTACTCAACTCTTGGCATTCAACAGAAAAATATACTTTTTCGGTCGACTTGCCAGGCAACCAGATGACGTTCCAGTGACGTCTTTTTTACGTCACTTGAATGACCAAGGTGACGTCAGTAGTTGACCTCGCATTGACGTGATAATGACGTGAATAAGTCACAGCCCAATGACGTCATATTACTCACGTCGTATTGACGTCATTGACTCACCAAACTGTGACGTCCGACTGACGTCATAATGACGTCAAAATGACGTCAAAATGACGATTGAATTTGGCGATGATACGTAAAAAAGATTCCTTCAACATGGTGAGATAAACACCATTAGCCTCTGATGACATTATATAATATTGATTATGCATTGTTGAGTCTGCTTGATGGATCCCTCCTGTGCCATGTTCATTCAATCGCCTATTCAGCAGCGCCATCCTTCAGTACGCATCTCCATCAGAATGCAATCAGTTACTCGTATTTGTATAAAAAATTATGTAGTTTGTATCGGCGAGATGTAAGCAAACAAAGAATAGTTTGATAGCAATGGAAAGGATGTTGGCGAATTTGGCTTCACTTTGTTAAATAATGTATATTGATGCATTCTTTGTCACCCAACAAAAATCTAAATAGCTAATAATTATTGAAAAATTTCCTAAATGACGAAGCTCGCCAAATTGGTACGTCACCCCGACGTGATTTTCAGACGTCATAGATACGTCACTGCAACGTCATAAGAGTAACGGTTTCAATATAGGTATACCTAAACTATCATTTTTATATATACATAGCTTGTTGGTTTCCGAGATATACAGTGTGTCAAAGTTTTTTAGAAAAAAGTTGTTCTACTACTTTTCGGGTATATTAATAATTAGAATAAAACTTACCTGTTGATTCGGTTTCATGAGTTATACTTCTGTTTAACATGATAATATATAAGTATCCGTGGTTTAGAGAAGGTCTGGGAAAACTGAAAGTCGACAGGACGTCCCTGCAACGTCATGAAACTGACGTCTTCTTTTACCCATCTAAGTGGCGTTCACTCGAGGTCGAAACGATGACGTGATTATCACGTCATAGAAAGTACGTCATAGTGACGTCATAAATTGGTGTGTGACGTCTCTGACGAAAAATCACCAATTAGGGACGTCACAGTGACGTGATCATTCGTCATCTGGTTGCCTGGGTTCTTAGTGACGATCATTTGAGACAAGGTCAGACTGAAAGTCTGACATGTCTTTAAAGAAAAATAAATTTTGAACAGCAATTTGATGAAAATATAATGAGGAATACTCACATTTTGACAGATTGTTCTAAATTAAATCCTAGTAGGCGATTTATGTAATATTTATTTATTGAACATAATAAAATTCCAAAAATCGCCCTTATAGACGATATTTTCAGCAAGCCAGTGACCTCTGTTTCTGACCCTGAAATTCTTTGTATTTCTGTCAAGTTATAAAAGTCAAGTAAAGTATGAACATTGTTCATACTTGCACTTACAGTTTGATGAGAGCAGAATGCATAACAAAATAGTTATTTATTCACCAAAGACGCAAAACAGTCTATTATAGTCTTGAAAAAAATTCTATCGGTGAGGTCACAGTGTCGCCATATCGATTTTAGACGAAATGTATCCTGTGCCGCCATTTTGGAAACACATTTCCACTTGTTATACAGGGTGGGTCACCAGTAACGCCTCGATCTCTAGAAGGCTAACCACTTATCTTCTTGGAATTCTTTCTCTCTAGGAAGTTGCATGTCAACATAGGCTACCATTTAAAATTATTTCGAAACATACAGGGTGTCCCCCAAAAACCATAAAACACTGAAGTTAAACTTTTTTCTATCGAACACCCTATATATTATTTCATTTTGAGATTCTCCCTGATAAGCTGATTTTAACGGCCCATCATACTTGGGGTCTAGCAGTTATAATTACTGAAATATAGGGTGTGAAAAATCGAGATTTTCCAAGTTCAAGAATTTTTTGTGTCGAAACTATTCATAATTGGTCAAAACGGCTTACATGTCCCTATCTCAACTTTTGATTA
Source organism: Phaedon cochleariae (assembly GCA_918026855.4). Lineage (NCBI taxonomy): Eukaryota > Metazoa > Arthropoda > Insecta > Coleoptera > Chrysomelidae > Phaedon > Phaedon cochleariae. The sequence goes on from OU896722.1 coordinate 833,511, forward strand.
ACTATCTACTGATATTTAATTGGGACATATACCGGGTGATCAAGATTCATTCTGCACCACCCTGAATTTGTTTCAATTAAATGTCAGTAGATAGTTGATCAAAAGTTTGACCGTTTTGACCAATTATGAATGGTTTAGACACAAAAAATTCTTGAACTTGGAAAATATCGATTTCTCACACCCTATATCTCAGTAATTATAACTGCTAGACCCCAAGTATGATGGGTCGTTGAAATCAGCTCATCAGGGAGAATCTCAAAATTGTAACGGTCTCAGGGGTTTGGTGGGTTTACTGATTAAAACATGGATGGTTCAGGAGACTATTTATTCACTTCAAAAGTTCACCAAGATCTCGGGTTGAGAGGAACGTCGAAAACCTAAATATCATATGCAGGCACAGGCCAAGATGTTCCAGAGGAACATTGGGCACATAGGAAACCAAAAACACAGAATTTGGGTTCGATCAACGTGGATGTTAAATTATTATTCACTTGGTTGAGAAAACTGCCCGTTCGAGAGTGAAATGACCAGCGCAAGCCATTTCAGAAAATCCCCTCTCCACAACAACTGACCCTAGGCGCGCACACGGATTTTGAATCTGTGTGAATGAATAGTTGGTTGCCTAGCCTCCCGAAGAATATTTGATAATTATTATTATATTTAAAAGAGAGCATGGGCGGCGACATTGATTTGTTACATCTCCACCCCCCTCCCTTGAGCGAAGGTACGAAGTACAGAACTCACCACCTGAAAACAATCTATGGCGGCTCAAAATATTTTTTCAAATGGCTCGCGTGGAACATACCCCTCTCGCGACCATCTAACTGACATAAAATGTAAGTATCTTCCCGTATACGTTTTTTAATTGAAAAAGGACCTTCAAACAATAATAATAATTTTTTGGTTTCAGCCTTTACAGTCGACGATATATTGTTTGCCTTTAAGAGGACTTTATCAGCCGGTTGGAATTTTTCATACGGACGCCCCGGATGTAGAATGGCGCGACGTGCAGCTTTGGAACGCAGTGAAGCTTCGGCAAGTATTAGCTTCTCGCCGTGTTCTAGAGTTTTCGGGTAATCTGGTGGCTGCACCCTAACTGGTAAGAATTTTGGTTTTTCTAACCCCAACTGCAACTCATTGGGAGTAAAGCCTGTCGTCTCGTGAACCACAGAATTTAAGAATTCTTCAAAAAGTTTCAACTCCACTGCCCATTTCGCGTGATGTTCGGAACAGAAGGCTCGCATAATCCTACCTATCTCGCGCATACATCGTTCGCTCGGATTCGCGGCAGCATGTCTAACAGAAATATACACTAAGTTTATACTACGATCTTCAAAGGTTTCCCGCCAAAGTTTCGCGGTGAACTGGGTAGCATTATCGTGAAGTATTCTTCGAATTGGACCGAATGTTGGTAGATAATCGGAGATCATACGATTCAAAAGGGCCCTGGTAGTCGCTCGTTTCAAGGGATAGAGCTTTATATGTTTTGTGAAAACGTTAAACACGACCAAAATATACGTGACACCCCCACGACTTCGAATTAATGGACCTAAACAATCTATCGCGATTAAATCGTCCTTAGAAGTAGGTAAAATTTGTTGTTGAGGTGGCTTTGGTGATATTGAAATTTTAGATTTTTGACAGATATCGCAAGATTTTATAACTTTTTTCACTCGACGTTGCATATTTGCAAAATATACCTCGTCCTTCATTGCAGAATGGGTTTTATAAAGTCCAAAATGACCGATGGCCTCATGATATCCTCTAATACAGGTGATCACTAGTTCCTCGGGAATATACAATAAAAACGAATACTCGACTCTACCATACTTGAATAGAATATTATTGAATACGACAAACTGTCGAGACAAGGCTTCATCCCCTGCTAAAACTTGATTTATTATTTCCGATAATTTTTTGTCTTCCGTCTGATGATGGATTATATTTTTTAGGGATTTTTGAACGGCAGATGGGAGCTGAAGAGTGAGAATCTTGAAGTTCTTGTCGGATGGGGTTGGTAACCTAACACAGCTATGCCTGGACAGAGCGTCAGCTACGTAGTTTTCCTTTCCAGAAACATGGACTATCCTGAAAGAAAATTCCTGCAGTGCCAATGCCCAGCGAGTTATCCTAGGTGACAGCAATCGGCAACTATTTAGGTAAGTTAAAGTTCTGCTGTCCGTATACAGGGTGAAGGTATTTCCCAACAAATAGGTTCTCCACCTCTGGATGGCCCATAGCGCTCCAAGGACTTCTTTTTCATTAGAATTATACCGTCGTTCTCGATCCAGGAGCAAACGACTGGCCCACGCCACTGGTTTCTTTTCTCCTTCGACCAACTGAAAAAGCTGTGCAGCAATTCCATTGTCGCACGCATCAGTTACTAAATGGAAGGGCAAGGAGGGATCCGGATGATACAGCATCGTTATCTTCTGCAACTCTTGCTTCATGGCCCTAAACGAATTTTCCTGAGCTTCACCCCAGACCCAGCGATTTTTTTTCCGTAGTAAAGTGGTGAGCGGTTCTGACAAAGAAGCGAACTTAGAAGAAAACCCCCTATCGTAGTTGCATAACCCTAAAAATCGTTGGACTTCTTTAACATTCCTAGGCCGTACGTAGTCCGCGATGGCTTGAATACGTTGTGGATCTGGACGAACCCCTAACGGACTGACAACATAACCTAAAAAATCCATTTCTGTCTGAAAAAATTGACACTTTTCCAGTTTTATGGTCAGCCCTGCATGCTGTAATCTCGAAAATATCCGCTCCAGGTGTTCCAGGTGTTGGTGCATTGATTCAGACATCACCAACAAGTCGTCAACGTATGTCACTAAGAATTCTGAAAAATCTTCCCCAAAAATGGTAGACATGGCCCTCGTGAAGGAAGAGACTGCAGTACTATATAATGCCGAATGGGAGGACGTTAAACTGATAGCATTTGTTTCCTATCATAAACCCGGTATATTTTTTATCTTGCGGTCTTAAGGGCAGTTGCCAATAAGAATGAGATAAATCAATTTTTGACAGCACCTGTTTGCCATTCAAACGCGCAATAATTTCGTTTATGGGCAACGGGGACTCAAAATCAGGGACCATCTTTGAATTCAAGTAGCGGGCATCTAAGCAAACACGTACTGAGCCATCACGTTTGACAGCTGTCATCAAGGGTGAGATATATGGGGTTGAGGCTCGCTCAATAACACCCCAACGTTCCATTTGCGTGATGGTTTTTTCCACCGCCTCTCTATGTAAAACAGGAATCGGGTAACTCTTGATACAAAAATCTTTTTCGTCTTTCAACTTAATTTCGTGAAAATAAAGATTTGTTCGCCCTGGAATTGGCGAAAATATTTTTTCATACTTTGATAATAAGTTTTTAAATTCAATTCTTATTGTTTCAGGTACGCCACTGGACAACAGTTCGACGTCAGACCCGATACCGGAATCAACTTCGTACCGAATTTCTTTCGATGAAAAAGTTTTATGTGGCAAATCCTTGTTTTTATTAACTAAAACTGTAACATTTATTGGGCACGGGTTGCCGCCTTCATGCTTCATAAGCATTTCAGGAACATGAATAAATTTATTTTCTGAACACAAAACAATGTTTTTATTTCTAAGGTCTATTGTACCTTGAAACAATCTTAAAAAATCACAACCGATAATAATTGGGTATGACAAATCCGCAATTAACAAAAACTCGTGTGAGAAAGAAGCATCCTGAACAAAAATGTTAAATACGCTTGCAGCAATACTTTTTTAAATTTCGATTTGAAAGCTCCAACAACTCTAACCGCATTACAGGGAAAATGAGGAATTTCTTTATGGAAATCGGCCAACTGTTGCCAAATTTCCATCGAACAAGCTCTGTCACTGTACTTCCGGTGTCTATCATAGCCGGAAATTGAAATCCAAACAGAGTTATTAATATCACGGGAGACCTCGTATCAAGAAAATGCTGCTCAAAATCGCATTCTTCCAAAAGTTGCTCCTTCGGATTATTATTAACAAAAAAGTTAGGTGATGCCCTTTTTGAAACCGCCCCCACACTCGGACTTACATGTGGGGTAATAACTCGTTTCCCGACCCGGTTATTGCCTCATTCATCGAATCACCCTGTAGTTCGAGCGCTGAAATTTGCTTTACGCCAGTATTGTTACTCGCGTGATTTCTATCATTATTGAATCCGGAATGATTTCCCGTGCTATTTTGATTTCGAAAACCTCTATTTCCACTTTGATTTCGCCCAAAATGATTTGTATCTCTTCTGGGGTGAAAAGGTTGGACAGAACTTTGCGAATCAAAATAGTAATCGGCCTGTCTCAGTCTACTTACCGCTAGTAATAAATTATCAGCGCCTAATAAACTGGCCGAAATAGTTGGGGGAAAGTGCCTTGCAATAACTGAAATAAGTTGTTGTTCAGTATAGGGAGGATTTAAGTGACGTGCTAGGGATATTTTGGAATTGAAATAATCAACTAGAGATCCTGAACCTTCTTGGAATTTCCCTGATTCTAATCTCAATTTAACCCCCAGTTGCAAAGTATCACCCCAAAATTGTTCTAAAAAATAACATTTAAAATCAGCATACGAATTGAACATGTAGCTATAAACATCAAACCAGGTTTTTGCAGTTTTCTCAAACAAATTACCAATAAGAAATCTCAACTGATTAAAGGGGACGCTATTAGTGTCGAAACAAGCCTCGATGTTATTCAAGAAATCAACAGGGTGTAACCCTTCGTTATCAAAAGTGGGTAAAACTCGTACATCTCTCAAATCAGATACATTATTAAAAATTCTATTATTACTAGGCACATTTTGCACTAGTGAAGGTGGATTGTGATTTATAATATTAGGATTACTATTTGCTACACTACACTGTCCCTGATGGTTACGTGGATATCGCATATTTTGACACGAACTATTAGGTAGGTTCACATTTGAAGTATTGTTATGTGACAACTGACTATTATAGTTACGATTTACATATCTATTATCTGAAAACTGAAAATTTGGAACATGATCAAAATTATTTCTATACAAAAAAGTATTTTCCGGATAAATTTGAGAATAATTTGGAGATACTGAATTTGTGGCAGGCAGTGTATATTCACTTGGGTTCGCGAACGAACCAGCTGTGGGCAAAAACGAATTTCTGTTGGATTCCTTATCTGCCTGGTTTTTATCACAATTAGAATAAAAAGTGGGTCTCTCATTTGACCGCAAATTAGGAACACAATTTGTGTTTACATGGATAGGAAAATGATTATCAACACTGTCTTTATTAATTAAATTTTCCTGATACGTATTCAAACCTGGATTTTGAAAAGATGACCTTGCACCAGTCCTACTGATGCATCCTGTCGAGCTATCCGATGACACCGCTGTGACTGCGGCTGCAGCTGCTGGTCCGGCGCCGGGTGGTGACGTCGTTGCTGGAGGCGTCGCGACGCTCCCGGAGATGTTCGCCGAGGTCGCGTAAGTCGCGTTGTCTTCGGGACGCTGCTCAGGAGGTAGGAGGTTCTCTCCTGCTGGCCGCATACCGTGTGTTTCAGCTCGCCGGTCGTTGCGTGCTCGGAAAAAATACCCTGTTGGTCCCACGGGAGACTTCTCCAGAACCATTCTTCAATCAGCCCCACGTTGGGCGCCAAGTTGTAACGGTCTCAGGGGTTTGGTGGGTTTACTGATTAAAACATGGATGGTTCAGGAGACTATTTATTCACTTCAAAAGTTCACCAAGATCTCGGGTTGAGAGGAACGTCGAAAACCTAAATATCATATGCAGGCACAGGCCAAGATGTTCCAGAGGAACATTGGGCACATAGGAAACCAAAAACACAGAATTTGGGTTCGATCAACGTGGATGTTAAATTATTATTCACTTGGTTGAGAAAACTGCCCGTTCGAGAGTGAAATGACCAGCGCAAGCCATTTCAGAAAATCCCCTCTCCACAACAACTGACCCTAGGCGCGCACACGGATTTTGAATCTGTGTGAATGAATAGTTGGTTGCCTAGCCTCCCGAAGAATATTTGATAATTATTATTATATTTAAAAGAGAGCATGGGCGGCGACATTGATTTGTTACAAAATGAAATAATATATAGGGTGTTCGATTGAAAAAAGTTCAACTTCAGTGTTTTGTGATTTTTGGGGACATCCTGTATGTTTCAAAATAATTTCAGATGGTAGCCTATGTTGACATGCAACTTCCTAGAGAGGAAGAATTCCAAGAAGATAAGTGGTTAGCCTTCTAGAGACCGAGGCGTTACTGGTGGCCCACCCTGTATAGGCAATTATTTTATATTTATTGAATTCTGTACAATAATGTGATGTTCTTGAGTAATTTTGGTCCTCCTTTCTTCTTCCCGTTGTTTATCTATTTGTCCTGATTCTTCACTAATCGATAAGCCGTTGATTTTTTTATGCCGAATGTTGTATCCGCCACTCTCCTTCAATCACCAGTATTTTTGAACACCCCCACAAATTTGATTTCTAATAATATCTGCATCTTTTTTTATCAATGTCATATCAGTTCAAATATTAAGTGGGAATTAATTGCTAATGATTAATATTGATTTTGACACAATATTGACAATTCATTTCCCAATTTGAAGTTGTTTGGCCCCAAATTGGAAGAGTTCATTCTTATTTTGATTGTGTTCATCAACTTGAATATGTTAATTCCCAATTTCAAACCGTTTATTCTAAATTCGAAAATGATAATTCCCTATTTGATTGTGTTCATTCCCATTTTGGATTTTTACCAATTTGGATGTGTTTTTCCAATTTGAAATTGATAAGTCTCAATTCGAACTTGAAAAGGTTTAGTTTTTGATTAGGTTTTAAATGACCAAGGTCACTTTTCAAACGTTAATATTTCAAAAACTATTGATTTCAAGAGTTGAGTGTATCAGATAAAAGTGTTGAACATTATGAGAAGATTTCGGAGAAGGAATATAATTTTAAAAAATAATTGAAGATGACCCTCAGCCGCCATTTTGAAACAGTAGTTTTCTCAGGTTTTCATCTTCTATTTGACCTCTCCAAATTTCGTTGCGATTTACCAGATGGTTCAAACACTATATAGTAAGAAGGAATCGGACTTTGGACAGGCACTGTAAAACAAAGTACTATCATCACAGGTAACTTCATGATCGAATTGGAAAGTCTACTGAAAACAGTCCGGGAAAAATCCAGCATCGATCTTGCCACCTCCAGAGCCAACTACGTCCTGGACCAACAGGAAGAGCAAACCATACAGTTGCCTCAAAAAACATACAAGACCAAAAAGCCGCTTTACGACCGCTTGGACGAATTCAGAGAGGAGCCCCAATTGCTGTCCAAACACCCCAATTTGGTGTCTTTGCCGCCTCCAATGGAACCAGTGGCCGCAAAACCGCTCTTTTTCGATTTGGCCTTGAATTTGGTGGAGTTTCCCGATTTGTCGGAGAAACTGGAAGGGGGGCAGCCTAAAAAGGCTCAAGGGGCGGGGATTTCCGGGTTTGTCAAAGGATTGTGGGGTTGGGGAAATAAATAAATGGTTTTCGGTTTTTTTCTTATGGATTAGTTGGTGGTGTTTTTATAGCTTCATTCCTTGTTTCTATTCCAAGATAAACATATAATATAGACATTAATAAAGAATAACTTGTATCTATCATTGGATTGTTTTATTTTATATAGAATGTGGTCCACCTCAGAGAACACACTACACTGTTTTACAACTAACCAAACCGATTTTTTAAACGCCTCGACACGTGTTTCGCTAACTTTGTTAGCATCTTCAGGAGAAGATTAAAACTGACTCAGAGAACCCTAAAAATAAACTATTTTACAACAATTCATTTCTTTATTTCAGTTGAAAGATCACCAAGACTATAGAGTTGAATATACAAATAAATAATTCAATCCAAGGTATACTTCTATTTTCATGGCACAACCATCTGGATATATACAGGGTCATCAACAATGATTGAGAGCCATGACAGTTCACTCGTAAAATCGCATCTTAGCCGCATCCACAACTCCTCCCATTAGTCCCACCCTCTGGTTGGGCCTACCTACTAAATTTTGGAAACGCATTATTTTTTATGGATAATCCAGAGAAGAAAATGTGGTAGAGGTTGTCGGAAGTTTTTTAGTACAAACTCATCAGTGTCTAGTGAATATCCAAACGAATGGTACTGGAGAATATTAATGGGGATTGTTCAATAAAAAAATGACTACACTAGTGGATATTCACACATAATGCTCAACATTTGACAGCAGACGAACTAGAATGAATAGAAATGGAGAATGATCAATCCAACAAAAATAAAAACAATCACCCTTCATATTTCTATTCAAAATTTTAGACTCTAAATAGGCGACAACAACACGAACATATTTTTTATATCCACCATTTCAAAGCCACGATCTATTAATTCATAAACTTAAGCTGATCACTATAGCATAACAGGAAGATTCTGAATTCAAGGGTCTCTCAGACAGAAATAGTGAAAATAGCAATTAGCACAAGATACGTTGTATCTAAAAACTTATATGAGAGTCTTTGGAAGAAGTCCATGGTAACTCAAAGTGGAGTGGTGTAGTTCATAGATGAAAACCCAGTTTCGGGCTCATATTAACACGGAATTTTAAAATTCCGAGTTATAAGTCGGAATTTTACATCCAATATTCCGAGTTATAACACGGAATTTTAAAATTCCGAGATATAAGTCGGAATTTTGATGTAAAATTCCGAGTTATAACTCGGAATTTTAAAATTCCGAGTTATAACTCAGAATTTTGAAGAGTTTTTATTTTTTTTATTTTATGTGTCCCTTCCAGGGCTTCGTATCGTAGAAATGTGAGAAACATCAAATAACGAATTTTTATAGTTTTGAATTCTAATAAAACTTGAGAAAGAATTATTTCCGATGAGTTTAGTTAAATATGAAGCACTATATATTTTCACAATAGAAGTTGATTTTACTAATTGTTAGTAGTCACTATTGTTATAGTAACTATAAGGTTATTACTAAAATTTCAGGAACAATTAGTTTTCAACATCTGATATCACATGTCTACATAGCTTCAAATGAAACTTGAAAAACTATATTTCCGATGAGTTTAGTTAATTATGACGCACTTTATTTTGACAATAGAAGTTGATTCTACTTGTTGGTAATAACTGAGATCTATTACTAAACTGTCATCAACATTAAAAACTTGAATTCGTTTTCAACCATAACATATCTGATATTGAATGTCCACAAAGTTTCAGATGAAACTTAAAAAACATATTTCCCATGAGTTTGGTTAAATATGACCGCTATCTGGTGTGAACCCGACCAAAATATCTGGGACAACCCCGTACTGATGATGAGACCCAACAGATCGAAAATGGTCTGCAAGTATAGTCACGCGTTCCTGAACCACTTAGGCACACCTCGGCTTTCAGGAAGGAAACACTATACGAATTATTGCATAGATTTCGGGAGGATGTAATCCAATGTTCTGCGTGGCATATAGCAAGGAAAGTGGCTGTTTTTCTCTCGTTATCTACCATTTTCGTTCATTTTATGAACTATAGTGTGGTAATGACTTCGAGTTTCTCTCTATATGTGTTTTAGTCTAATCAAACGGTATTTCAGGGTGGAAAGTTCTGGTGTAATTGTTTTCATTGGCTTTTTCTATATTTCTTGGTGTGCTCAACACGAATCTGAAGTTATCCACCAAAAATTTCATCGGCAAATATCAGAAAATACCAGAAGAGCACACAAAATTATGTTTTTTGATGATTTTCAGCTTTCAACTCGCAAAGGAAGCCGTTCACACAAAAAATTGACGAGTAGTAAAATCAAGAGGGAAAAATTATCTACAATTCATGTATCATGATACTTTTTGGGGTATGTCATTTGGTTTCCATGCAAAAGAGTGTTGAAGTTTTAGTGGAATCATTGATTTTTTGAAAAAAATTAAAAATTCAAATAATTCATAGTTTTTATTCCAGAAAGATAAACATATCACTGTCTAATGAAATTCTCCTCCTAGACACAGACTCCGTGGCTTCTTCAGGGCAACTTCCAAGTTTGTCTACGCCTGTTACAAATAATCATTGACTTAATTCAATAATTCAATATATCGATTAGATATAAAAGCAATACCTATTGAGGATGTCTTCGACATTTTTATCCGTACTCGACTTATTTATCGTTACTGATTATTGGTCGATAACACAAATGAATTGTGGGAGGAAGAATGAAAGTGCGAAAGAATTATTCATGTAGTTAAAGTATATCCAATATCAATTGCAGAATATCCCGCACTACGCGGCGTCGGCGTGTTTGAAGTTTCCTTTGAAGTGACTGCAGGTGCGGCACAAGATTCTGCAATTGTTTTTGGATAAAGTATACCTACCTTCCAGAGGATCAGAAAACTCCGAATCATCCTCTGCTTCTTCTTCAATGTCTGTAACGGCCATGTTATTGCAGCAATTCTCACAATTCAGACACATACTGGAACAAATAAGGCCCGCTTTCGGGACCCACAGTTGGATGCAAAACTGCTTCTGGTGCTGGTGACTGTGGCGTTGGTACTGGCTTGGTTTTTTTTCAACCCCATTGCTCGGGATCTTTTGTGGTTCCGAGCCACTGTTCCACTTGAAATTATACTCTCAAAGAATGCTGTTATGCTGCAGCTTCCGTATATGGGCACCGAACATAAACTGAGACGTTTATGTTCGGTGGTATGGGGTGAGGATGCCAAATGGGCTGTTGTTTTATTTGCAGACCCAAGGTATAGCATGTATACCCCAATTCGTTCATGGACGTATCTTCCTTCTCGTTAATTTCATACACTGCAGTGAAAATGGTGATGCCAGCATCGATAACAGTATCAGCATTTGCTGTAGGATGCTCTGGTGCACAGTCAGTTGAAAATATGAGTTCCGAAACTGCTCCTCTACTTGGCTTTGAAAAGTATACATTCGAATGTACACCCCGACAACGACCAATCATGATAACCATCGAATCTATACATCTTCACCCACAATAACTACAGAATTATGCTGTGGTGCGGGATCCATTGCAGTGGTGACAATAAGTGTATCTGCGTCCTCTTGTGCCTAATTTGTGTGAATCCAGGCTGCCGAAAATTTCTTCTTTAATATTGAAATGGGACGGATTTTGTTCTTCACATTACCAAGGAATTTTTCTTGTGGCACTGTCGCGATCATTGTTTCGTCAAACATGGAATCAACTGATATCTGTTTGGGTGATCTTCTTGTTCCCTCAGCATGTTCAGTACCATCTTGACGGTAACCATCGAATACGACTGCAGCACTGTCTTTGTACTTGGACTCAACAAATGCAACATAACTTCCACAAATTGATGAACATATGATTGACCCCTGGTCCACACCACGTCGTGGAGCAAATATCCTCCATCTAAGACGTGCACACACCCTTGAAAATTTGTCTGTTCAGTTGGTGTAAATGCTTTGTATAAGGCAGACTTGGTTCCTTTTCTCATTCCATAGTCATCAAAAAGAGGCAACGGATACGTGCACAGTTCATATATTGAGAACTTCTTCGAGTTCTTCGTCAGATTGTTTAGCAATTGTGATTCTCTGAAAAATAGTCCTAAGATTAATCGGAATGGTTCCATTACTTATTTTCAATTCCATTGGGAATGCACCAGTTCCTTCGCGAGTTGGAAGCTGAAACCATTCGAAACATGATTTTTTGTGCTTTTTTGTATTTTATGATCACCAGCACCAGAAGCAATTTTGAATCTATAATATCCTACAAATGCATGAAAACCTGTCAGACCAACTGTGGGTCCCAAAAAGCTGGCCTTATTTGTTCCAGTATGTGTCTGAATTGTGAAAATAGCTGCAATAACATGGCCGTTACAGACATTGAAGAAGAAGCAGAAGATGATTCGGAGTTTTCTGATCCTCTGGAAGGTAACTACATGAATAATTCTTTCGCACCTTTATTTTTCCTCTCACAATCCATTTGTGTTATCGACCAATAATCAATAACGATAAATAAGTCGAGTACGTGTTATATGAATATTCCCATCATATACCAGGAATACTTGTGCAAGTACCATCTCAGGAGTTTCACATTACTGATGACTTCAAGGCCAAGTAGTAACCGAAGACACACACGTGTCTGCTGACTCGACATCCTCAGAACTTAGATGCTACATCGTTGCACTGCGAAGAATCAGTTCTACTCAAGCCAAGCTCTCGTCAACATCTAATTTTCTATTGTACTAATTCCATTCAAATTGTAGCTCATTCAAATAAATTGTTTTTAAAAAGTCTTTAGTGCTTCAAGTGATTTAACAAATTGGCGCAGTCGGTAGGATTCCTTCACATCCACGGAACAAGGGCAGCCTAACCGAGGGTGTTGGATCCTAATCCTTCAAAGGAAGAAACCTACAACCACCCAGAATAGCGACCCACTTGAAAAATCAATCTCAAGAAGCAATCATCTCGGAAGGACGGTCTCTTCAACAGCCGAAGAACACGCGCATGCTACCTTCGCTGGAGCAACGCTTGTGAAGCCGGATTTCATCCTCCAAATGAAAACAATCTACTGGTAAGAACTCAAACGAATCATCTCGCTATTTTTATAATTCCTATTTTTTTGTATTTAACCAATTCTATTGTCGATTCAATATTTTCCAATCAATCATGCCTGACTCACCTCCACCAACACCTACCCATCAAGACGAAGTCGAACCGTACAAGTTGAACGAAATTTTCTGTATAGTACCGGAATATGACGGTGATCAAATATTTCTTACAACCTTTCTAAATGCGTGTAATACTGCTTACCGCATGGCGGTTCGCGACCAAAAGTTACTCACAGTTCTCCATATTAAAAATAAATTAAGAGGAAAAGCAGCCGAATTGATTAGCTCTAGAAATCCCCAGACATGGGAAGAAATAAGATCACTATTAAATCAATATTTTGGTGACAGTCGTGATTTAGCTTCTTTGATACAAGATCTCCAGCGTATCCATCAGTTACCTGGAGAATCGCCTCTAGTTTTTATAAATAGATTACAGACGCACAACGCTAAAATGCACGCTTCAATTAATAAACAACTGCTATCCATAGAAGAAAAACAGTCACAATCAAAATTAATTGAATCTATGACTATGAATACTTTGCTCGCAGGACTCGATCCAGAAATAGGACGCATTGTTAGAGCTGGAAACCCTATTGATTTATTCACAGCCACTCTCAGAGTGAAACGTGAACTTCAGTTGAGCTATTTCCAAACTCAAAAATTTCCTAATTCGCGAAATACACAAAATCCAAATCCAAATCAGAACCGTAGAAATGTGACTCCACAAAAAGTATGCACTTACTGTATGCGCCAAGGTCATACAATAAACGAATGTAGGCAACGCCAACAACAAAACTCTCCCCAAACTTTCGGTCCTAGACCTAATTTTCAACCTAATTTCCGACCAAACTCCCAGCCTAATTTCCAACAGAATTTCAGGCCAAACTATCCCCAGAGACCACCACAATTCCAAAATCAAAATAATTCCCAGTCAAGGCCGTCAATTATTAGACCGAACCCAAATTTCAACCAACAAAGACCCTCAACCATTCAACCAAACCCGAATTTTCAAAGATCTAACCCGCAAAGAACTCATTGTGTTAACTATGGTCCCCAAAATTACGAATATGATAATTATACTGCTAATTATCAAAATTTGGAAAATCTCGGAGCAGATGGTTACTCTGTTGATTATCAAGAATACCAAGGTTATAACACCGATACATATTACAATGACTATAGCTCTGATACCTACCAAAATCAATACCCAAATCAATATGACCCTAATGATTATTCACAGTATGACGAACAAAATCAATACGATCAGGATTTTCGATTGAGTTCGACGTCACGTGCCCCTCCTATCAAAGCGACTTCGGAATCGGTGGACCAAGTTCAAGCGCAAATTCAGACATTGAATTTGGACGATTTCAACCCAAACCTCAACTTCCCAGAACACAAATTTCTATAGATCCTTCCTTTACAGTCAACTCGAAAAATTTATATTATATTAAAGACGCAACAAATAAATTTAAAATCCTCATTGATACAGGTGCCGGACTCTCTATTTTCAAGCCCAAAACTTGTGAAATTTATTCTAAAAGATCTCCTGAAAATGTAATAATACAAGGCATAACTGATCAAAAAATATTGATAAATGAATCCGTATTGATTCCTTTTTCTGACAACGACCCCCATAAAGTTTATGTACACAACATTGACATTGAATTTGATGGACTTTTGGGCTCTGACTTTCTTGAACACTACAAATGTATAGTTGACTTGAAGAACAGACAACTAATCACGAATTTCAAGACAGTACCACTTTTCAAAGTTGACGATTCAGAATCTGAAGACAAAATTTACCATGACAAAAAATTTGAAAATAAAATTTCACTTGAACCTAGGACAGAACAAATTGTTAAACTAAGATGTAATTTATTCAATACCGATGCTATATTAACAGCACAAGAAAACGAAAAAGTCAGACTTCCTAACGCACTTGTTAAAGTAAATGAAAAAGGAGAATTTTATACTTCAGTATTGAACGCGAACCCAATGGCAATATCAATCGATTTCAATGATCTTCAGTTAGAACCAATAAGCAATTTCGACCTAAATAACTTCAACGTTTCTGACACTAACGTATACATAGACAGAACAAACGAGATACAAAATCAACTACGCCTAGAACATTTAAACGAAGAAGAAACCGAACTAGTAACAAACCTCTGCTTAGACTTTCAGGACATATTTTATTTAGAAGGTGACAACTTGACCTTCACTAACGAAATAAAGCACTCTATTGACACTAAAGACTCGAAACCCGTTTTTACTCGATCCTATAGATATCCACAAATCCACAAAGATGAGGTGAAAAATCAAATGTCAAAAATGCTTGACCAAGGCATTATACGTCCTTCGATTTCACCCTGGTCATCCCCTGTTTGGGTAGTACCGAAAAAACTCGACGCCTCTGGAAAGCAGAAGTGGCGTGTTGTTGTGGATTACAGGAAACTAAATGAACTTACTGTAGATGACAAGTATCCCCTGCCAATGATTTCTGATCTCCTCGACCAACTTGGCAAATGCCAATATTTTACGACCCTCGACCTTGCCTCTGGATTTCATCAGATCGAGATCGATCCGAATGATATATCCAAAACCGCCTTCACGGTAGAGAATGGACACTATGAGTTTGTCCGAATGCCTTTTGGACTAAAGAATGCTCCTTCTACCTTTCAGAGGGTAATGGACAATATTCTCCTGGGCATTCAAAACGAGAGATGTCTCGTCTACATGGACGACATCATTGTTTACTCCCCCACGATTCATGACCATATTTCCCGACTCACCGATGTATTCAAACGACTTCGAAAAGCAAATCTGAAGATACAACCAGATAAATGCGAATTCCTTAGGAAGGAGGTAGCATATCTTGGTCACTTGATCACCAGTGACGGAGTCAAACCGAATCCATCTAAGGTAGACTGTATCGTAAATTTTCCTGAACCTAAAAACCAGAAAGAAGTCAAATCATTTCTAGGTCTCGCCGGATATTACCGCCGCTTCATATCGAACTTTGCCAAAATTTCGAAGCCCCTCACTAAACTACTTCAGAAGGACACCCCCTTCAACTTTGATTCCGATTGCAAAAACTCTTTCGATAATTTGAAACAAACCCTCATTTCGACCCCTATTCTCATATACCCAAACTTCGAAGATACTTTTCTTCTCACCACCGACGCAAGCGCATACGCTATTGGAGCTGTACTTTCTCAGGGCCCCATTGGCAAGGATCTCCCTATCGCATATGCCTCCCGCACCCTTTGTGCAGCAGAATCTAAGTATTCTACAATAGAGCGCGAATTGCTCGCAATCGTATGGGCAGTCAAACATTTCCGTCCATACCTCTTCGGTCGCAAATTCAAATTGATTACCGATCATCGTCCCCTCACTTGGCTCTTCTCGATCAAAGATCCTGGCAGTCGTTTAGCTAGATGGCGCCTCAAACTTGAGGAATACCATTATGAAGTCATATACAAACCAGGAAAGATCAACAAGAATGCCGATGCTCTCTCTCGCATAAAAGTGAATCATATTCAAGAATGTGTTGCTTTTCATTCGAAAACTCTAGTACTTCCTTCGAACGAAGAAGACTCCGACCTTGAAATCATTGAGAACCCTATCGAAAATAAACCTTACTGAAGAACCGACAATTGCAGGAACCCCTGAAGAATCATCGAACGACCCTGAAACTACTCCACCAGAAGACGAAACTTCCGAAATCTCAATAGAAATAATACAAGACGAATTCAACAGATTTGTAGACCTATACAGAACGACATCTCTAATAGACTATTCTAAAGTTCAATACTCTCAATGCCACATACTAGACAAATCTAACAGACACATAATCGTTCCTATACAACAAAATAAACTCTCTAAAATTCATTATGACATCATAGACGATCTTTTCGAAGAACACTATGACTTTCAAAACCTCAAAATTAATATCCTTTCTAGTAAATCAGTTAAAAACCGAAAATATTACTTGATTCCACTGACATACGACCCTGAAACAGTGATTGAACACCTCTTTTTGACTTTATATAAAAATCGAAATGAGTTGGACCCATTGAATTACTATTGTATCGAAGACAACCCGGAGTTGCCGATGCAAGAAATACTTTGTTTTATATTCGCTGAAGAGGATATAAAAATTAAAGTATGCCAAAACGTAGTCAAAACACCAGATCAAGATCAGATACCCATAATTTTAGACCAATATCACAAAGGAAAAAATAATCTACATCGTGGTATTAACGAGACTATTAGACGAATACGACAAAAATATAATTGGGACGGTATCACTAAAGACGTTGAAAATTTAATAAAAAATTGCCAAGTATGTCACAAAACCAAAGTGTGTAGGAAAAATCTTAATAACCCATTAGTTATAACAGAGACACCCCATACTGCTTTTGAACGAATTAACATAGACATTGTCGAAGTCCCAGTTAAAAATTACGCGCTCACTATTCGAGACGAACTCACAAAATTTACACAAGCTTACGTACTTCCAGATAAATCCGCTAGATCCGTTGTAAACACCCTCCTTCTATATTTTCAACATTTTGGAACCCCCCTACGAATCCACTGTGATTACGGACGAGAATTCGACAATACTCTAATAAAAGACTTATGCTCATTGTACGACATCAAAATATCTTTCTCTAGCGTAAACCATCCGCAATCAAACGGCTCTATCGAAAGATTTCATAGCACACTCCTCGAAATGATTCGTGTCAATATGGCAGAGAACCCAGATGAACATCCCTTCAATATTCTCCCATATGCAATCATATGCTATAACAATTCCACTAATAAAACTCATGGTTTCACCCCACATGAGTTAGTCTTTGGACACACGGCGAGTAGACCACCTGAAACTCTTTATAATCAAAAAGCCCTAATTTCAAAATACGTGAGAGATTTGAACAATCGAATATCGTACTACTATAAAGTAGCAAGAGCAAAGACATACCGCACTAAACAAAAAGCAAAAGAACGCTTTGACAAAACCGTTTCAAAACAGACTGAATACGAAGTAGGAGAACAGGTGTACATAAAAGAATCCCAAATAAAAGACAAATTACAAAATAAATTTAATGGTCCATTCAAAATAATAGAAATATTGAAAAATTCAGCGATACTATTAAATCCGCAAACAAATCAAAGAACTAAAGTTAATTTCGATCGCATGATACCGTATTCTGAAAACTAATTTATTTTCAGGTTCACTCTGCTGCTCGGATCAGCAGTTTGTCAATTCAAAATTTTGCCGATTAATAACACTCTCGGTGTGTACTACCATGAAGAAGATGACATTATACTAACGAATGATTACTGGACCTTACTTGTTCATAAAGATATATCACTACTCCGAGAAGCTTACGAACACAACAGTAGAATATTAGAAACCCTGACCGACTCTGTGAAATCAACACCTATTCGCACTATAAGCGTCTTTCGATCAGAAGTTAAAACACATATCAGCCTTATTACCCAAATTTCGAAGTCAGTCAAATCAAAACTGAATGAAATATCCCTGGATACAAAAAGATACAAACGCGGACTTATTGACGGAATAGGTAGTATTTTCAAGTCAATCACTGGTAACCTTGATGCTTCTGACGGCGAGTATTATTCTAATTGTATCAATAAGCTACATGACGACGAACACCAATTAGAAAACCTTCTGAAAAATCAAATTTCGGTCACAACGTCAGTAATAAAAAATTTCAATATGACCATACGGAAACTTCAAATAGACGAAAAAACGTTCAATGAAGACATAAGAGAAGTCGAAAAATCATTTAGTGAAATGAATAACGCTTTATCATTTATTCAAGGCAAACTCAAAGTTTATGACCTATGTGAGAAACTTATGGAGAGTTATGTGTATCTTGAGGACAGCCTTGACGATATAATAAATTCAATCACATTTGCTAGACTTAATATCATCCACCCTTCAATAATCACACCTGACCATTTAGTAGGCGCTTTACAGGAAATTTCCCAAAATTTGCACAAAAGTAACTTACCTCTACCTGCAAAATTAGCCAATGTTGCCCAATATCTTGATATCATTGAACTCCAAGCATTTCAAATAAATTTAAATATTGTTTTTGTTCTGAAAATTCCCTTAGTTGATCCTCAAATATACCACCTCTATCGACTCTATCCTATTCCGATATTCGACAACAGAACTGGTTTACATCATGTCCTCTCGATTTCACAAAAATTCGCGAAAGACGATGATTCCTTGATGTTCGTACCAATCAGCGACATGAAAGATTGTAAAGCTGTATTTCCTGGAATGAAGATGTGTTCCAATATATTTCCATACCCGATAGACAACACTGCCATGTGTGAAGCCCGTATCATGAAAACATTCCGAAAAGTACCAGAAAACTGTCAGAGTGCCCTCATACTCAGTCAAGGATATAAAGTCCAGAAACTAGCCGAAAACTATTGGTTAGCGATTCTGTCAGAACCGATACAAATAACAATAAATTGCCCCAAGAAGAGACCAGAGACCAGAATCCTTCACAAGAACTCTCTAATCAGCCTCAAAAATGATTGCAGTGCCTTCATTGGAATCACCAAAATTCAAGCTACCTCGACGAAAACTCTGAATATTTCGTACGGGACCTATCCAGTCGAAATCCCGTACGAATGTTGCAATGACCTTCCGGAACAAGTTGACCTGCCGAATTTGAAACCACTTAAATTGAGCGATTTGAATGTCGATGACCTAGACATCGCCAAACATAAGTTAGAATCTTATTCCAAGACGTTGGACGACCTAATCAATCAGCCATTTGTGGACAAAAACATATCCTGGTTCACGTATTTCACTATAGCCCTCATCGCAACCCTAATTCTTCTATACATATTCTGTAAGTGTAGAAGAATGAGAAGACTAGCTATAAATGGTCCATCCGATGCACCATCACCTCCGCCTAGAGGAAGTAAGGCCATGAGAAGTATTCGAGCCATGTTTCCAAGAAGACGACCCAATTTGGGAGCCCATACGAGTACAGAAGAAGAGCAAGAAGATGCCTTCATCGAACCCGGCGCCTAGGTTGGCACTTCCAAAAAGTTGTCGATGTAGAGCAACAACTTTTTCAAAAGGATGGGAGCTGTTATATGAATATTCCCATCATATACCAGGAATACTTGTGCAAGTACCATCTCAGGAGTTTCACATTACTGATGACTTCAAGGCCAAGTAGTAACCGAAGACACACACGTGTCTGCTGACTCGACATCCTCAGAACTTAGATGCTACATCGTTGCACTGCGAAGAATCAGTTCTACTCAAGCCAAGCTCTCGTCAACATCTAATTTTCTATTGTACTAATTCCATTCAAATTGTAGCTCATTCAAATAAATTGTTTTTAAAAAGTCTTTAGTGCTTCAAGTGATTTAACATACGTATAAAAATGTCGAAGAAATCCTCAATAGGTATTGCTTTCATATCTAATCGATATATTGTTGAAATTATTGAATTAAGTCAATGATTATTTATAACAGGCGTAGAAGATCTTGAAAGCTGCCCTGTAGAAGCCACGGAGTCTGTGTCTAGGAGGAGAATTTCATTAGACAGTGATATGTTTATCTTTTTGGAATAAAATCTATGAATTAGTTGAATATTTTATTTTTTTCCAAAAATCACTGATTCCACTAAAACTTCAACATTTTTTTGCATGGAAACCAAATGACATACCAAAAAGTATTATGAGAGATCAATTGTAGATAATTTTCCCCTCTTGATTTTACTACTCGTTAATTTTTTGTGTGAACGGCTTCCTTTGCGAGTTGAAAGCTGAAAACCATTAAAAAACATAATTTTGTGTGCTCTTTTGGTATCTTCTGATATTTGCCGATGAAATTTCTGGTGGACAACTCAAGATTCGTGTTGAGCACATCAAAGAGCATACTATAAACCACTGAAATTAATTACACCAGAACTTTCCATTTCAAGCTGTTTTTGTGCACCATTTGATTGAACTATTTCTCTAAATGAAGATAGTGTGAGCTTGTCGTGACATACCCTGTATAAGAGGCGCTCCATTTTTGACAGAATAATTATCACTTATTAGTTCCATTAAGTTAATAGTAGGCGAATAAAATCACCCGATGCTATAAGCAACGTCATAAAGAAGCCTTCTTATTGGTTCAAAATAAATTTATGAAATTTTCGAGAAAATATCAAAACATCGAAATTACTCTCATTGAGAATGACACATCACGTGTTTCAATCCCGATTGCAGCATCTCTCCCGTTTCCCTTAGCAACGTTATTTTTCTGGTTATCCCAAAACTAAAAGTGTTACGTCGACCCACCGAAAATAGATGCCGGTCATCCTCATTTCCAATAGTGAAATCTTATTTATAGCGGTAACACTACATACAAATTTGTTTTGCTATATTGACTGAGTTGTTCTTAGTTTTGTTTTAAACAATTATTATGGCCTACAGCTGGGATAATAGAGTGAGTTTTGTTGTGAAATACTTGTACGGTAAGTGAGTTTGTTCCTGCAAAGATATTTATATTGATTATCACTCTTATTCTGAATAATCAATCGTGACACTTGTTGAGCTGGCAGAGCACTGGTGCCAAAATGTCTGGAAAAACACATTTTCAATTTTCAAAATTAATATTCCAGTATGAGTTACTTATCATTACAACAGAGTATACATGTTGTTATCGAAATAAGTACATTATTATTATTCCAGATTATTTGTGATTCTGTATAAAATAAAAATATCGATACTATTTCAAATCAGATGATTTGCCCCAAAATGTCACTGCGTTTAAAGAATGTTCGTATCAAAGAGCCTATAAGAAAAATTCACCAGCCTGTCAGTTACAATTTGTATGAAAAAAAGGTTTGGAGAAGAGAAATAAAGGTATATAGAAAAAATATCGACTTTTTACTCATCTTTGGACATTTCGGGAACGAATCTGCTCCCGTTTTCAACATAAATAATGGATTTTTGAATGACAAATTCGTATTTTTCTAGACATTTTTCAGTTCTCAGTGACAATTGGTGACGTTGGCAATCTAATGAGATACAGGATGTTTTCATTAATTAATCTTGAATCATTTTCAGATTTCAATAGTGAATACCATGTTCTATCTATAACAACTGAACAGGAAGCAATGCTATTGTCTCCGTTCACAATACATTATGGAATTTTTGTTGAAATTAAAAAAAATGGCTGCTCTAAGATGGCGGACAAGATTTGGTCCGATTCCATTCAAAATTGGTGAGCGTGGGTTTTTGAGGTCGGAGATCATGATTTTTTTGTTAAAATTTATAAATTCAAGATGGCGGCTTCCAAATAATTTTTTGTTTTTGTATAAATGACGATAACTCCGTTGTTATCAACACAAAACTATTACTGCGACATATCATCGGTAAGAGAAAAAAAAGTTATTCGTAACTGTCATAGTGAGCTATGACCTACATTTGAAAAACTAAAATTGGTGCTGACATCTCAAATTCTAGAAGAGTTGGTATAAATTTCATATTTTTTTCGAAATCACTTTGAAAAATTGCCATGAGAATGTGAAATTTCTATTTTAATATTTTCATAAATAAAGAAGTTATGGAGGAGACATGAAAATGATCAAAATCTGTTTTTTGCGTATAAAACAAAAACGAATAGATTTTATCAAAATATTTTTTCACATTATAGTTGGCCTTGACAAACTCCACATTTGGTGTCATTTAGCCGACCTCGTATCTCTCACCGTGAAAAAGATACCCATGGTGAGCATGGTAAGTGGGACATACTGTATAAACAGTTATGAACCATTCGTGATATGTATCTCATTCTGTATATGAGGTACATCAATTCTTAGCTTTCAAATTGTCATCACCCTATGTATGGTAAACCGGACATGGTATCAGAGGGAATCATATGGATCCTCATGTTGATGATCAAGATACATTGTGTGTCAAATAATTGTCCGATTCTAGCCGTTTGTTTTCAAGTTTTATGTGATTGAGTCAAAATCGAAATTCTGATATTTTCAATATTTGTCTATATGCCCATGAATATTACCTTGTCATGATGGAATGCAATACCCTGTATGTGATATAATTATCTATTCGAATAGAGGGATTCATGAGGTAGAAATTAGACGTGGAGCGTTTATTTCTACTGAAGATTTATCACGACTTAGAGCACATAATTCAAATCGATGCAAAATATTCTAAACAGCCGAAATCAAATGATTGACTGTAGTTCGAAAACTGATCATAGCATCGATCTATAAATTGAACTCTGTAATAAGGACGCTAACATCTGGAACATACCAAATTTTTAGAAAAATTAGCCGAAAGCCATTTTCCGTACTAAATTTGCGGGGTCCTTTGTCATTCAAAAATCTTTTATTTATGTTGGAAACGAGAGCAGATTCGTTCTGGAAACATTCAAAGATGAGTAGAAAGTCGATATTTTTGCTATATAGGTACCTTTATTTCTCTTCTTCAAACCTTTTTCAATTCAAATGTCACTGACAAGCTGGTGAATATTTCTTTCAGGCTCTCTGATAGTAAAATTCTTTAAACGCAGTGACATTCTGGGTCAAATTATTTGATTTGTCCTTACTACACGTATATTGAAATAATATTGATATTTTTATTTTATAGAGACGAGGAGACAAAATCCCAAATAATCTGGAATAATGAATGTATACCGCCTCCTCTATTAACATAAAGACAGTAAGTACATTATATTGAACACAGCAATATTTGAACACAGTCTGTAGTTTAATCAAGGAGTTGGTACATCCGTTTTTCTAGATTATTTGGGATTCACTCTCTTCGTTTCTACAAAATAAAAATACGAGTATCATTTCAATACACGTGTACTTACAAGGACAATTCAAATGATATGTACCCGAAAATGTCACTCGGTTTAAAAATATTTATATCAGAGAGCCTGAATGAAAACTCCAATCGTTTGTCATCAGTGACACTTTGTTTTGGAAAATGTTTGTTTATCTAACCATTTTTAAGAACTGTGGCAACGTCGCTTCGTTCTCCACGATTCTCCTCGTTTTATATGCCTTTCATGAGCGACTAGCTCTCAATTAAAAGAAACATGTAAAATTCTCTGTGGAAAAAGGTCGCTTTATATTTTTTCAATGGTGCCATTCGGAAGTACACTTTATATTGATCGAGTGTAAGCAACGAAAGTTGCAAAAAATTGTTATTTTTGCAACTTTCGTCAGACGAGGTGTGCATGCCAATTTTTCCGAAGCGTTTTTGTTACTGAAACTTCAATTCTTCACATCGGCATGCAATTTTTTTTATCGCTTGGAGCACACGAAAGGAAATCCCTATAATGTTAAAAAAACATCGTGCGTTCTTAGGGAGGATAGGGACAGGAGGTAGGTATTGGATTTTTTTTGGAATTTCTGGAGATTATATGTTGGGAATACTTCCTCAGGCAATGAATTCCAGAGCCTAGCCGTTCTATGGATGAAGGAGTTTTGATAAAGTGCCGTTCGACATCTTTCGAGGTTGACAACGAAAGGATGTGCTGACTGGGCTTGTCTAGTTCGTCTGACTGGTATTGCTAGTGAAGGGATGATAGCAGCGATTTCCGAAGCACATTTTCCGTGGGATTATCGATAGAAAAGTGAAAGGTCGCCGACCTTTCTACGGTGTTCCAATGTTGTCAAAGAGTGAGTAAGTGTGGCGTCACCCACCAGGCGAATGGCTCTTCTATGGATGGAATCTGAGAGCATCAGCGTATGTTTTGGTGCTGAACCCCATATGTGGGAACATTAGTATTCTAGAACAGGCCGTATCTGCGCTTTGTAGATCATGAGAAGCTGTTGAGGTGTAAAGTAGCTTTTCGCACGAAACAATAGAATCCGAGTTTTTGTGAAACAGCTTTTGCGATGGATCTGACATGATTATCCCATGAAAGAGTGTTGCTGATGGAAATACCGAGCATAGATATGGTGGGCTTGGTGGAGATGGTGGTGCCAGACATTACAATGTTGGGCATACTGAGTTACGCCTTTCTAGAGAAAATACAGGCTGGAGTTTTGGTTGCGTTGAATTCAACTAGGTTGTTGGTTCCCCAGGCTGTGATTTCAGCAAGGTTTTCATTGACAGCATTGAACTGCCTGCGCCGTGAGTTCTTAGTTTCCTGGGAAGAAATGGGAATTCTGGAAGAGAACGCAGTATGGAGGGTACTATCATCTGCAAAGCTGTGGATGGGGCAAGTTGTTACTTCCAACAGATCATTAATATGAAGAAGGAATAATGTTGGTGCTAAAATTGATCCTTGTGGAACGCCGGAATTGATGGTATCAGACGATACACCGTCCACTACCACGTGAAAGCGATCTGCCTGAAAGAAAACTCGATAAGAGATGGCATAGCTGAGGTGGTAAGCCGTATGATGGTAGTTTGTGGAAGAGTCCTTCGTGCCAAACACGGTCGAATGCTTTCGATATGTCCAACGCGACAGCTAGAGATTCCCCGTGTTTATTTAATGAAGCTTGCCATGAATGGGTGACGTAGGAAAGTAGATCTCCAGTAGATCTTCGGTGGCGAAAACATTATCTATCATTGATGATTCCTGAGCTCTCCAGATATTTGATAAGCTCAATATTGATTACTTTTTCCATCACTTTGGAGATTACTGATAACAGGGCAATGGGCCTGTAGTTGTTGGGCAGGTTCTTGTTCCATTTTTTTGGGATTGGTTGGACTATAGCTGTCTTCCAGCATGATGGAAAAATACCCGACCTGTAAGAGATGGTTAGAGACGTGTATGAAAACACAAAAAGAAAGAAAAGCGTTTTTCCTTATGAAGTATGTGCGGCAGCCATGTTCAAATTCTGGGGTTAATTATAAAGCCTTAAAAGGACATGAGGTGTAAAATGGGAAAACGTGGTGTCACCATCTCCTGGTCTATAACGATGTGAGTTTATTTGTTCCAGATCTGGATAACAATGGTTATTTGGACGAGAGAGATTTCGCTTGTCTGTCTTTGAGGGCGACCATAATAGAAGGAAAGGGAGAATTCAGTTATAACCGACTTCACGAGAACCAACACATCATGATGAGTCTGTGGGAAGAAATAGCCGAACTTGCTGATTTCAATAAGGTCAGTTTTCACTTTAATCCATCACAAATTACAAACTCACACGGTGTTTCTCTACTAATTGGAAATATTTCAACTACAGAATCCAGTGCTCAAAATATGAAGATCTAACCGAAATCACCTAGATAATTAGTATATTGTTCAACGAGTACGGAATGATAGTGAGGAAATTAGCATTCCGTGCAAGTTATACACTATAATTTTCCTACGGTGATACTCATACTCATACTCATACTCATAATTTATTGGTGCTAATACACAAAAAGCGTTTACACAAGTCAAGATTACAAATTAAAAATTTCATACAAGAAAATACTTATAGATATTCAGAAACAACAGTTGAATATAAAATACAAATTAAGACCTGGTACATCAAGTGACAATACAATACAAGTTAAAATATTTAGTAAAAAATCAGTTTTGAGGATTTAGCAACATAAAAACAATTAGTTCCAAGTAAAATTGAGAAATTCTTCTTTGTCGTAGAAGGGATTCCTAAGCAATACTTCGTGTACCATTCCCCTAAACATTTTATCAGGAAGTGCTCTCACACTTTCTGGTAATTTATTGAAAAATTTCACAGCCCAATAATTTGTTCCACTCCGACACCTTTCCAGCCTCCACAAAGGTACCGAGAGCTGCTCCCTGCCTCGAGTGCCGTGCTGATGCATTTCGCCAGCCTCCGAGTACCGGTCTAAGTTGCATTTGATGTATAAAAGGTTTTCAAATATGTACATATTTGGAAATGTTAATATTTTATTATCAATGAAAGCATCTCTGCAATCATCCTGATACCCAAGGCAGCTCAAAATCCGCACGGCTCTGCGCTGCAAGGAGAACACTCTGCGCCACTGTGGGGCATGGCCCCAAGCAACAATGGCATAGGACACCAGTGAGTGAAATAACGCAAAGTATGCAGTTCGCAACACCCCATCTGAAACTATGCCTGATAAATTTCGCAACACAAAAATGCCACTTTTTAAACGCTTTGAAAGAGACTCTATATGGGTGTCCCACCGAAGACCAGTGTCAAGATGCACCCCCAAGAATTTTGTTGCCTCACGGGAGAGTGTGCAGTCCGTAGGTACTTCTCTCAAGGAGAATATCATACGGCTCGTCTTCGAGTTGTTCAGTATAAGACTATTGTTCCGAAACCAGTTTTCAGCCCTCGACTGCGCCCCACAGACCTCATCCATTAAACTTGCCAAGTCAGAATCCCTAACGGAAATTGTGGTGTCATCAGCGAACAGGACATATCGTTCTGTATTGCCTATACAAGGTAAGTTGTTAATGTAAATTAAGAAAAGAAGTGCTCCCAGTATGGACCCCTGGGGAACTCCTATATCGACTACTCCTGTCCCTGACGACACCCCATCAACCACTACTCTTTGGACTCTATTTTTCAAATATGAATTTATGAGTTCAATGCTATTTACATTGAACCCATAGTACTTCAGCTTTCTGATGAGCAGTTCATGTGACATACAGTCAAATGCCTTACTTAGATCACAGAAAACAGTGCCAGTATGCTCTCTGTTTTCAAAACCATCCATTATGAAGGCAATAGATAATAGATAACAGCGGTTTTTTCGATTTCTTCGTCATGTATAGCCATTTGATTTCCTGTCACGTAATGCTCATCTATTAGACAGAGCTGTCATTGCTTGAAATTCGACATTCCATGGACGATGAGTTTTTTTTTTAATTAATAACACAATGGAGTCATTATTGTGATATCAGATATGGAATAGCTATTTGTGTATTTAGAGCGCAAAGTGATAGATTGCCGCTCGACAAAGAAAGTTACCGCGCGATGCGGAGCGGAGCGCGGTAATCTTTGGAGAGCGGCAATAACACTTTGTGCTCGAAATACACACAAGATTTTTTCCACTAACGCAGCTTTTGGAAATAACTACCCTGAAACTATGAGCGATTGAAATAGTTGAGAAAGTTCTTATCCATATTATCCCATATGTCCAAACGAAACAAAAAAAGAAAAATTGAAATAACTGACAAGCCAGAAAAAAATTGTCCGGCCTACCGAGAATTGAAACTGGACCACCAGCGTGGCAACCTGAGCCTCAGACCTCTGAGCCATAGTACGATAAGCTCTGCAATCAAATTGAACATTACTCATTGATGTAATAAAATAAAGATACACTATGTCTTTCTGATGACAACAAAGAGTTTGAATATAAAGTATAATTCATCGTTTTCAACAGATATGCTTCATCGGGAGCTTCTTGTAGAAATTTGTTGGTATATATATCTTCAGCGGTGAATGTTTTGGATTTTTCTCGCTTTATATCCAATAGATTGTTTCTTGAGAAATGCGATAAGCTTCAGATACTTATTGATTCCGATATTATCTTTAACATTCAAGCATGTATACGTACCATCGAATATAATTATATAGACCAATGAGTTGATGACTTCAAAGTCTTTGATTTTTTACCAAAATGAGCAAGTAAAACGTTTTCTGAATACATATTCACCATCTCGGACTGGCACCAATTTATGAATGTATCATATTGTAATTCATATTTCTTCCTTGATTTCTCCGGTAAGAGATTCAAACTCTTGCTCTCTCTGCTATATCATCAGGAAGGAGGTGTGTTTGATGATTCACTGTCACTATTCCATCATGAAAGAATTGGGGGTTTTCAAGAATAGGTAAGTATAGGTTACAGAGATGTGCGAGCGTTTTTTCAATATTTCCGCTCACGAGCGCAAATGCTGTCAAAGAATGACATTTCTGGGAAAACGTCAACTTTGTGCTGGAATTTGAAAGCGTCAAAGGCTACTTTGTTAAGCGTTTGTAGAAAAATAAAATTGATGACACACAAAGTACCTCATTGACGTATCGAACATAGTAGAAGAAAAACAATTTTGTGTTATAGCCGTTGTAAAAATATATATTTCTTGTTTGAGTTACAGGGTGGATTATTTGAAAATTTAAAAATTATTTGTGCCTAGTACTTTGGAGCTAATTGACGTATCATTATATCATAATCGGCGGGAAGTGTAGATACTATACATCCTACCAAATTATGTTGAATGAACATTCCTGGCTACTACCACAGAGGAGTACGATAGGGGCAAGTGACTGATTGATTCTACCTGAATTCTACGACACTGCGATGATGGTGGAATTGCAATTTCATCTACGTTTTTTTATTCTTCCATACATTATACGTAACTATTGTACTATTTCTTCATAGCGATAATAGTTATTTATGTATCAAGGGCGTAAAATAGGCTTTTATGGACCGCAGCGTGTAAGTAATAGACCGATCGATAGCGAGGGCTATTAACACGCCTAGGTCCATGAAAGCTAGTTGCGCCCGAAATACATACAACATTTTATGCACGACCTGTATATATTTGATATCTCATGTAGGTATCTCTTCACCCCTCGAGCACAATAAAAATACCCCACTAAACAATTTCAATTTACTGCAAATTTCCAGCAAGTACATTTTTGCGAGTGTAAATTACACATTCAATTTGCAGCAAGTTAACTCAGAGATGGCATCTTCCTCCTACGGAATTCACAATGGAAACTTACATGATGGAAGTTGTCAGAAAATTGAATGTCAGCTCATACCGAAGTTCCAGTGAGTTTACTCTAAATGATTATTTTGCGAATTCTCAGATAATTTGCAGTAAACTTGCAAAAAATTATAGCTGTCACTTGAGAACTCTCTGCAATTTTTACGAAAATTGTATCTTGAGCTGATGGTAAAACTCGCAGGTTAATTGTTTTATATGGTATTGTAAATACCAGTAATACTCACGACAAAATCAGGGCGAGTGGATAATGAGTTATAGAAGAGCTAATTCTGAATTTGCATTGAAATTACACTTTGGTAGGCTGGTGCAAAATTTGAAAATATTTTTGATACTGATAAAAAAGGCCAACAATTTCATCAAATTTGTTTGAAGTGACGCCATTTTCATCTCATTCTTGAAAAACATTCGACAATGTTCCATTCGGATGAATTGAAGAATATAGCATTATATCAAATAATTTGATCAAATTTGATGACATTATACACGGGCTTTTGTCAGTATCAAAAGTATTTCCACATGCAAATAATTGTTTCTACCAATAATCATATTATTAGAACGAAATTAATACAATTCAAGATAAGAGATGATAATACCACTATTGAAGCAATACATTTTTTGATATATTTTTATTCAATTTTATATCATCTTTACAAATAAAAATAACGATTATTCATACAAAATTATTAAAAATTCTAGTAGAAACTAAAACATTAGTTTTATGAGTATGGAGGATAAAGGCTTTTTCAGTTGTAAATTTTTCTAATAAATCTCGTTTTAGCATAATGGAATCAAATCATCACTATCTTCTCAAAAAGCTATCATCCATGTTGGGATATGATGCACGAACAGATTCTGAAAAGAAATAAATAGATATCACCTGGAATGATTGTGAAAAAAATTACCTATTTTTTTCTCAATGTTTCAGAATTGTTATATTCATACACAGGGTGGACCATTTTAATCTATTATGGATAATAATAATATAGTTCTTTCCGGAAGCCGCTAACAAAAAAATGGTTTCCACAAAAGTTGAAGGGTTCAATGGAAACCAAATAATAGATCTACTCACAACCCCCCCCCCCCCCAGGCCCGCATACGGAGATGAATTTTTTTTTCAATGGGAACCCTACTTTTTCACAACGGATTCTTGTTCACGGTGAAAAAAAAAATGTCTAGCAAATTTTTATTTGGGCACCAAATTCCTAATTTTGGTATATGAGTTGGAGATAATTAGGCCTTCCTGCTAATCTACTTTGGCACTACTTTATGTTTTTAAGCAAACCCTCAATCTGGTTAACGAATTACATGAATGAAGTAAGATTCTTTGTTTTCTCCAACTCAAATACCAAAATTAGGAATTTGGGGCCCTTTAAGGGGCGCAAATAAAAATTTGCTAAACATTTTATTTTATTTTCTCCGTAGAACGAGAATCCGTTGTGAAAAAATTGGGTTCCCATCTCGGTTCCCATGGAAAAAAAAATTTATATCCCAGGGCCGTATGGGTGCCCTGAGGTGGGTTGTGAGTAGGGCCATTCTTTGGCCCCCATTGAACCCTTCAACTTTTGTCAAAGCCATTTTTTTG
Source organism: Phaedon cochleariae (assembly GCA_918026855.4). Lineage (NCBI taxonomy): Eukaryota > Metazoa > Arthropoda > Insecta > Coleoptera > Chrysomelidae > Phaedon > Phaedon cochleariae. Next base: position 864,448 of record OU896722.1, read on the forward strand.
TTAGCGGCTTCCGGAAAGAACTATTATATCCATAATAGATTAAAATGGTCCACCCTGTATATATAGAGTATCCAGTAAACCATGCTTGGGTCATAATAGACAAGTTCCTAACCTATCAGAAAACAAAAACTTGACCTCAGTAAAAACCTCACGGTTTTCGAGATAAGTAGAGGTAGGTATTTGAAACAAGCTTTTATAAAGTCAGTAATATTAAATATGAATACCTAACAAACCTCAATCTGTGCCTATACCTACCATCAAGAACATGCGAGGTAGAAAATGAAAACAATAGAGCATCATGAATGTTGAAACATTTTTGACAATCTCTGTTTAGCATTTACAGGTTAGGTACCTATATCTGAGATGTTTGTTTACAAAATTGTGTTATAATGGTTGGTTAGAAGGAAGCACGATGAAAATATTCATAGGAAAAGTTTCCATGACGGTTATAATCATATATCGTAATTACGTCTATTGATATTTCACAATTTTTCTTCCACCTGTATCAAGTCTTAAATTATTTTTGGTTCATGAAAGAGTCACGATGATTAAGATAATGAAATATGATTCACTTACCGCCATTTCTGCTTAACTATGATCTTCTTTAGAAGGGTTATTGAATTCCGAACATTCGATAGGTAATTTCCCAGGTAGCCAGACTGACGAATGTGACGTCTATAGGACCGCTATCTGAGGTCTTTTTTGGTCTCATACGTCTTTTGACCAAATTATGACGTCATGCGGACGTCATTAATGTGACGTCTTATGGACAGCCACTGTTTGACGTCGTATAGACGTCAATCTATGGTCTTCATATTTTTTTGGGTATTATTATAATTATCATTATCATTATCATTATTATTATTATTATTATTATTATCATGTATGTATAGGAAAACGAAGTTATAAAATAAATTAATTTATTTATTTAAATAACTGTATAAATGTATGATAAAAATGTATTTTATCCCATAGGCTTCCCTTGATTTTCAATGTTTAAATTTAGCGCCAAAGACAATTCTCACTTGCCGACCAGATGGCCAATGGCGATCAAGTAATTACCATTACGCGAAGAGATTGTGTATGCGACTCGCGACCATCTCGCGACTGCCGTTACTGGCGTTAGTGCCGGTCAGCGGTCCGTTCTGTGGTTCAGCGTCAAGCTTGCATCGTGCATGGTGCGTTCCCGTTCATGTTCATAGTCCATCGTCCATGTTCGAATGGGTGTTGTTTGTGAACGGCGTCTGTGCCATTGGATTTGTTAAGAATGTTAAAATGTTGAGTGTTTGAGTGGTATTTCTATACAGTCTGTTTTTCACGTGAAAGTATTCAGGATGTATTGTGTAATACAATTTGATGACAGTGGAAGCAACAGTGTAGCTGTTGTTCACGAAACTTAGCTGACGCCGTTGAAAGAGGAAGTGTTTTGGCCGCCATTTAGAGACAGCAAAACATACAGAAGAGCTCTCTGAGAAGGGGAGCCATCGATGCTGAAATTTTCAACTATATGTAATATCTCACATTACTATCTTGTTAATAAAATCTTCATTCGTAGCAAATTTATTTTATAGCACAAATGATTATCTCCCTCACCAGATTATAACCATTAACCTCAAAATTTTATAAAAAAAAGACGTCTTATTGACGTCGGAAATTGGTCAGTAGTGTCAGTTTAAGGTCCAATTTGAAAACACATACTGACGTCTAAAAGACTTTGAAATATGACGTCATTTGGATGTGTCTTACTTACGTCATTTGGACGTCGCATTTGTTGAAATAAAGACGTCTTTTGGCCGAATGTGATGCCGTCAATTAGACGTCATATAGTCGTCATGTGCTACCTGGGTTGTTAAGAAAATAAGAAATAATCACACAGCGCTGCAACACCAAAACTCATCACAACTCACTGGCAAAGACAAAACAAGATGGCAGAGAGGTGAAGAAGGAGAACGAAGAGACAATTATTGCGCTTGCGCCTGCATCCGAATTGTATCACGTGATACATATAAGCTTAATGGAAACTTATGATAAATTTGTAGAGTGTTACTTGTGGTAAATTGATAAAAATGATTTTACTATAAACTTTCACTAGTGAAGTTACATACTGAAAGTTTAGCGCCAACTCTCATATCGAGGTGGTGGTAAGTTCATTTTTTTCAAGTTACAATAAGCTCATTTTTGAAAACTTTCTAAAAATCATCTTACAGGCAATTTTCGAATGGAAGTTGCAAATAACCAAATTTACAGTAAATTCTCATTTAACTCGCGAAGAAAGATTTCAATTGTAAAAGACTATCATACTTGCTGCAAATTGTTGTAAATTACAATGTTTAGTGGGACATTACGGTTGCAGTGAGACTGTATTGTATCCATATCGCAAATACAATTAATCAAGAAGTATGGAATCAACGTTACCATGGAAACTCAGTCAATTTTTCGAAATAGGAATTAATAGGCCAGTAGCCATATTAACTGTCAATTTGTGTAATCATACATAATTCATTAGTGATTTCAAAATGGATTCTAGTGATGAAGAAAGTGTGAATTGTACTCCACCAGAAATTAGTGAGGCAGCTGAGGAAGCAAAATCGAGTTTATTGCCAAGTAAATCAAAAAAAATATACGACAAAGTATACGAAGAATTCGTAAGCTGGTGCGATATGACAGTGACATTAGCTTTACCACCAGCTCAATGACTTTATCGCCCGCCGGGCGGTAAAGTAGTCCGCGGGCGGTAAAGTGCCACTTTACGCCCGCAAACCCGGGCGTCAAAGTGCTACTTTACGCCCGGTCGTGCATAAAGTAATTTTTCGAGATATTATAAGTTCCATAATATTCTAACATTCAAGCTCTCAAGATTTAACTGATTTCAACAATGTCATGAATGAACTGAGCAAGACAGTTTGAACCCCACTTATTCTTGTTTTCTTATTAACTGGTTTGTAACCTATTATATGACATAGATATTAGAGTGCATGTCATCAGAATTTGAGATTCATTGAATTGGCAAGAATATCTGTATAAATAACGTATAATTGAGGATTAGCACGAATTTTGTAGCGACTGCATGATTGAACCAACAACCTACTCGATTAGTATAATCATGTTAGCCATAAACTTCTAGAATTGACAAAGGAGGTAAAAACCTATATTGGTGACATTTACTACATCAATGAATATCAATTATCAAATCATCTCGACAGTTTCTGGTCAGATCATATTTACTTGCGAATGAAATAGCTAACAAGACAGGAAAAGGGGGTAGACGAGTTTGCTGCCGAACGCTATATTTGAACGTTCCATGAAATTGTAGGGTATTCAAATAATGTTTTTTGAAGTATTACAGCATGTTTTATCATACAATGGAAAAAAGTATTAAGGTGAGTTCCCAATACAACGTTTTTGCTTTACGAGTCGCCCGTCATGCAACCTGATTGGTGACGCTGAATTTGAAAAATATTTGACGCGATGAAGTTGAAATATGCCAATTTTTTGACGTTGCTGCTTTGTGTTACGTTGAGGTCATTTCAGAATCTGTCAACACAAGATTTTCCATGAAAATAAAGAAATTTTGAATGCAACTTTATTAAACCCGCATTTCAGAAAAAGATCTCATGATCAGTAAATTATTGCAGTAGCCCTGAAGTGGGTACCTACCTACATCTCATTTTCACTATGCTTATTTCGTTTTTTCATGAATTACTAATCTGATGCAGTTCTGTATATCTTGCAAGCATTATCATATATTTTCAGTAATCTCAGATATTCTCCCGATTTTTCAATGCAAACTTCGACCACATCGACAAAGATAGGTAATTTCATTGGGAACTGAAGTAAATAATAAAGAAACACTGCCTCAATTACGCATCATCAATCATAGTGCATGACGCGCGATGCAAAAAGCAAAAAAGCTGCATTAGGAACTCACCTTCAGATTTTAGCTCGAGGTTTATCTCTCGACGCGTAGCGGAGGGATACAAAAATCGGGAGCTAAAATCCAATATTTTCCCGTGTATAATACACATTTTTATTCTGTGACAGAACAAACGACGATTCAGTTTTTTTTATGTTCTGGTTTCCACGGAAAGGGATATCCTGTAATGTTCAGAGAACATCGTGAGAATCAATGGTATATATATGGTATAGGAATTGGTGTTCAAGTCAAAAAAATGTTATGCCTAATATAACATTATTTCGAATAACAAGGAAACTAAGAAATATATCAAAATAAATAACTAGCACTGGAAAAAATCTTCATAGGGTTCCATATCAGTGGATATGAAAAAAACACTGTGTAGCTTAGTCTCCTGTATTGAAAAGAACTGTTCACATTGCCGATAGCAATGTGCTCACCAAATTTTAAATCACTAGGTTTTGTTCCAACAGGGAGATAAAAAATAAAAACAAAAAATGTATGCGAACTTGTCTATCGATTTTCAAAGTTGGACGAGTTAAACCTGAGACACCCTATATATCTGGGAAAAAAGTATTAACTTTTTTTCCGTGAGAAAAAAGTAATTTATAAAAAGTGACATTTTGTAACCTGTCAACAGAGTTAAACTGTCAAACTTTATCCCGTCACATAAATATAATTGTGCATTGAAATAGTAGGTTATTTTATTAGGATCTGAAGTAAAACTTTGTTTGACAAGCGAATTTTGCATTTGCGAGCCAAAAAGCGTCTAGCGAAGCCAAGCGAAAGCAAAATTTGCGAGACAAACAAAGTCACTTTTGATCCGAGAGAATAGTAGATTGTTTTATTAGGATCAAAAGTGACACTTTGTTTGACAAGCGATTTTGCATTTGCGAGGCGGAGCGTTTAGCTAGATAAATACCTATTTATATCTCCAGCATGGGTATGAAATGCCAAATCTGCTGAAATCGGAAACAAATCAGGTATGCGTCTCAACCCAAATAACCAACCGTCACAATGTGTTGTTTATTCTTGATGACGTCCAGTAGATCCTTTTTAGTTCCTAGGAGCTAAAGTTCAACTTTAGCTCCTAGGAACTAAAATTTAACTTTAGCTCCTAGGAACTAAATATGTTGCCTAGCAACATACCTATTTTTGTGTCAGTAATAGAAACGTCAATTTAAGAGCTATTTTTGGTATCAAAATGGACGACTTTTGTGTCGGTTGCAGAAAAACTACATTTAATGTCATTTGGAGAAAAATGATATGTTACTATAGTATATTTCAGTTATAATTATATCCACATTTAAATTGAATTCACGCATTTGTATTCTGCCCTATTATCGTAATTATTTTACTCAGAAAACCCTACGAAGAAAATCAAGAAGAAAATGAAAAGGTGGCTATGGCTATGAAGAGTACACTGATAATTTATTCTGAATCACCTTTGGTATGCAGAAAAAACTTAATATGTCCACAGCACATAACAGTGTTTTCAGATTATTATGGCAGGAATTTATATACTCTCGTTATCGTACTTGGTGCCAATTATTTTTTTGTAGCTGCTTGTTATGCGAATTTATATTATTTGGGAATGTTTCAATAGAACACTCGAAAATTCATTGTGAGATAAAAATAAACATAACTTTATTGATATTCGAAAGCCAACGCTACTTTTAATGTGAATCTAACATCAACAGTTTTTTTGTTCACTGAATTTTCGTAAATAAAATATTAGGATTTTCCTCGGGATTTTCTACTGAATATGACAACTGACAAAATTGGTTGGATTTTGATAGCGACGCATCTATACACGCATTATTGTTTGAAAAATCATGGCACGACATAATTATCAACTTGAAATTATAGTTATATCTAATTTTCCATTTACTTTACCTATGTGCTCTAATCTCATTTCGGAAAAATACATTTTAAGCATGTGTAGGATTCATATCAGGAGTAAATAACCTCTAACAATGAGTATTCACATTATAATCAAGGCCTCTACTAAACATTTTAATTTTGGATCCAACATCAAATCTGAACTTTTTGCGTCAACTTCAAAATAAGTAGGTAATCAATCAAACAGACCAAATAGACTTTGCCAACTTGTACATTGATCTTCTAAATTATCCTAGATGGGACGTCAGCAAAATCCTTCGAAATTCGAAACAAAAACAGAATCGACACAAAAATATATTGGAAGAGAAAAATTGTATTGCAGCACAACCTCTTATGAACTCCCACTGCCACAACTGATTTCCAAATGTTCGATCCATCTATTTTGGTTATCAAATCTGTTGATGTGATTTATATAAATACTAGGTATATGTACAGTCTTCTTCAGAAAACATGTCACACATGGACGATGATTGCATTCACAAACAAACTTAAACTCTTATATTCCATCACCAACCACTTATATTATTAGAGAATTTATCATATCTTTGTTTTCCCGCACTAGTGCGGGAAAAAATTTCCCGTACTAGTGTGGGAAAATTTTCCTGCACTGTTGGGGGAAAATTACACTTTCCAAACTAAATTGCGTGCGGGTATAGGGTGAATCACGCACGCTTGTAGAAAAAATAACTTTCACGCATAAAAATCCACTCACTCACTCGTGTCACACTGTCATGCACACATCATTCTAATGCCGAAAATTCGGTCCAACCTTGCAGGACCTGTTGCAGGACGGCAGGATATCAGTGGAGGAATTCAAGCAGGCCGTGCAGCAGTGTTGCCAAGGCAGGCGGTACGAGGACTTCCCGCAGGTAAGGGGAAATGAGAAGTTCGATTTCAGGTTTCAAATGGGGAATTTTAAGAAATTTTCACTTATATCACGAGAGCTTAAGTGGTATTCGGTGAGAAAATTTACATGTTGATGGTTGTTTGTGATGAAATGTAAGAACTAACATACAGTAACAACATGTATTTTTGTAAATTTCGAATTTGCAAGTATACCTACAATATAATATGGTGAACTGTTCGATAAATGATTTATATATTTTTATTTATTGACTTATAGAATGAACTCAAGATAATCTGAAGTTGAATGTGAATGTCATTTGACCTATAAACGTCAAAAAATTTCCAGTGTAATTTCATGCTCCGTCCCGCAAGGAGAAAGGAAAAAATTTCCAAGAAATTTGTTTAGTTTCTATATGGTAACGAACGAAATACAGGCTTGAAATTGATCGAAAATGTTCTGAATGTTCCATATTTCTATCATTCTTTATGACCAAGATACACAGACCACCTTATACATTTTTTTGATATTCGGTTTGTATGTTCTTTGTCCACATTTCATTTCAGGGCCGGCCTTGAAGAAATTAATAAGTAGGTTTCGGGTCGAAACAACATCCTCTATATCAATATTATAGAATCTGATTAACAAATTACAATAAGCAAATGTTATGATAATCACTACTGTGGACAAAGAATATACACACTAAATATCAAAAAAATGTATAAAAGGTGGTTCATAAGTTATGATTGATTGAAAATATGGGGGAAATCAATAAATCACCCTGTATCTTGGTTATAAAGTATGATAGACTTATGAAATATGGATTATTCAGAAGCACCCCGGTGTCCACCATCTACCCTTACTGTATGCGCATTTCCCAATGAATCGGAATATCTTCATGATTCATGGTATACCATATATTTTTCCAGCTATATTTCTGAATTTTGGAACATCGAATATATGCTCACTAGAGGGCACTCTAACTCTTTAGGAATTTGATTTCGTCTTCCGATTTTCCTGACATCAGCTTTCGATTTCCAAATAGAACACCCCTTATTTTATTCCATAATCGGTCAGAGAGTATTATGACATATTCAACGATACACAAGACATTCGCGTTCAAATTTTCTATTAGAGGCTCAATGAGTGTGACAGAGATTGAAGTTTCGGTATTGAAACGTCATACCTATCGATCATATGGAAACTTTGAACACAAATAATATTCGTAATAATTTGGAAAAACTCTATCAAACCCGCTATCGTTGAATTCGTTATGACACAATCTAACCGATTATGGAAAAAAATACAGGGTAATTCATTATAAAATGGAAAGTTTATGTCACTTCCAGGAAAACGGAAAAATGATGAAAAAAAATACTAGAATGTGAAAAAGTGACCTCTAGTAAGCATATGTGATATAGCTAGAAAAACAAAGGTGAAATGGATGTTTCTCCCGGTATATGTAGAACTTTTTTTTTCAATTGAGTCGGCCGTTACTTGATGGAAATCCATGGCAAATGTAAAAACTTCACAAACGATAAGATTTCCACAGAATTCTCAAACACACGAACTGTTTCGCTAACACAGTATCTTCGTCAGGTGAGCACCGGTTTCGAGCTCTTTGACTCTCATTATATTCCCCCAGAGGCGTCTTTCATAGACAATATGATTTTTGGATTTGGATTTGATATCCGAAATGAGTTTATTCGAGTGAAGTCATATAACCTGTTTGTGAGAGATATAATTTCAATATCACTGATTCGAATGCTTTTTTTAGAAGTTCTAAGCTCATCAAGATCAGAGTTTATTCAAGTATACTACTCCTATACATTTCAATTTTTGTTTCATAATACATCATTATTATTGTATTCGATTTGAGAAATAATGTCAATTTTCAATTTCAGAGGATTTTCATTTTTCATGCTCTCTTTTTGGATGTTCAACAGATATAATTCAATGTTCGACGTGGCAAATAGCCAGGAAAGTAGTTGTTTTCTGTTGAATATTCAGAATAATATTATGTGCATATACATATCTTTGTATGAAGGAGAATGCAAATTATCTACTTCAGAAGATATTGTTTTCAAATTCTTATCGCGTGTGTGTTCAATCGATATTATTCAATGTTCGTCGTGGCATATAGCCAGGAAAGTAGTTGTAGTAGTAGAATGCTAATTTTCAATGTATTTCTTTGTACATATATTCATTTTTATATTTCCATAATTATATCTGAGAATATTCCTTTTCAATACTTACCCAATGAAGGGGTTCAAACTTGAACGATGGAATCTATTTTTATAGACCTCAATCGAAGATTCGTGATTAGGTTTTCTCAATTCAGAATTTCTTTCCACGTCCTGTGTGATGAATTTCAATTCATCATACATCCAAACAAAAAATTTCAAATACATCCTCCCGAAATCTATACATCGACACGTGTAAAAGAATACTGATACAAGTGATTCTTTCCTGAATGCCTATTGATTTGGTTTTAACCAGTCCACGCTAGACACCTACAGACCGGTTTCGAGCTCTCTGCCTCTCATCATTGCAGGGCAATCTCCAGCCAGCAGTCCTATATAAGACCGCCGACAAAGCGTAGCCTAGCCAAACAAAAACCGAGTCGGCATTATATTCCCTCAGAGGCGTCCTCCATAGACAATATGAAAGCAACGATGAGAGTCAAAAAGCTCGAAACCGGTCTGTAGGGGTCTAGTGTGGCCTGGCTAAATCGCAATCAATAGGCATCCAGGATAAAATCACTTGTATCAGTATTCGTTTATACGAAGCGATGCATAGATTTCGGGATAGGATGTAATTCAATGTTCTGCGTGGCATTAGCCAGGAAAGTAGTTGTTTTTCTCCCAAAACCTACCATTGTTGTTCATTTTATGAACATTGTGTGGAAATGACTTTGAGCTTTTCGTATATATTCAAGTATAATATTGCCTCTGATAATAAGCAATGAAAACGAAGGTTAACGCTTCCCTATGACTTCCAATTCTGTCTTATAAGTTGAAATGGGACTATACCGGGTGGTCCATTCAAGACTATCTACCCTCGATATCTCTCAGAATTATTATTTTACGAATAAATGACGAAACAGGTCGATTTTCATGTGGAGGGGGACACCTTTTGATGCGAAATGAATAATCCATAGTCCAGAGCCCTCTCGTTCTCGAGATATTCGAGTTCGGATGGTATGTTTTTTAATTGTGGGTAAATGTATGTAAGTAATAGATTATTGAACAGGTATTCACAAGAGATGTTCAAAATGACCTCCGATGACTCCTGGACAGTGGTAGTCTATTTGGAAATTCCTCTTGTACGTTTGAGAATGTTTCTCTTATTGATATTGCCTGGCATTCAGTTCTCATTCTTGTCTCCAAATCATCGAGGTCAATAGGTTCCGTTTTATAAATTACCGATTTTAAATGACCCCATAGGAAAAAATCATTGGGTGTCAAGTCCGGCAGACGTGCTGTCCATTCTATTGGGCCTCTACGGACCTCTATGATGATAGTAATCGAAATCTATTGGCAGATAATATTTATTCTCAACAAGATAATGTGTCACCTCATTCCGAACTCGTTGGAATTCAAAAAACTTTCCACTGCTATAGTTTCAGAATTGAATTATTACGATGTACAACACGACCATTATTCCCTATTCAAATCATTGAGGGGGTTGCGTCAAAAGGTTGTCCCCCTCCATATGAAAATTGACATGTTTCGTCATTTTTTTTTGTAAAATAATAATTCTGGGGATATAGAGGGTGGATACTCTTCAATGGACCACTCGGTATATAGGAGTGGGCGATTACAATAAATATTAACAATCAACGGATATTTCGAAAATAATCGAAAATTCCATCTATATTTATCGATATAATCTATCTTATCGATATTATATCGATAGTATATTGATATTTTTTTTATGCTCTGGTTCCCACGAAAAGGGATATCCTGTAATGTTCAGAGAACATCGTGAGAACCAAGGGAAGTCAGGTAGGAATTGGTGTTCTTCTTGAATTTCTGGAGGTTATATGCCTCGGGGAACACATCCCTTGGCAATGTGTTCCAGAGCCTCGCTGTTCGTTGGATGAACGAGTCTTTGGAAAGAGATGTTCTGCAGGTCTCCAAGGTGATCACGAAGGGATGCGAAGCCTCAACTCGACGGGTTAATCTCGCGGGGATTGCCAAGGGAGGAACAATTGTTGATATTTCAGAAGAGCATCTTCCATGAAAATATCTATAAAATAGGGCCAGATCGCCAACTTGTCTACGGTGTTCCAGAGAAGTGAGTGGGTTTGTGAGCGAGGCATCACCCACGAGACGAATTGCCCTTTTTTGGACAGAATCCAACAGTTTCAGGGTATGTTTGGGTGCTGCACTCCAAATATGGGAACAGTATTCCAGGACAGGTCGGATCTGCGCCTTATAGATATTATCGATAAACCGACAATTTTTTATCTGATTTTTTATCGATATCATGGATGTATCGATAAATTTGCCCACCCCTACCATATCGCCCAGCGAGCACAAAATAATCTCAGAGATGTTAAAAGTACGAGATTTCGAGACATTGAACCTCCACTGCGATGTTCTGTTCACACATGCATGAATAGAACTATTATAAAACAGCCAATGTCCGCCGTAGGCGGCAATTATCGAGATGTCCTTGATATGTTACAAAACTACCTTCTCCCTAGTTCTTTTTAAAGCCTTTTCATAGACACAACAAAACATTTTCAACGCGTCTTGCGCACATTAAATCGCTGTAAAAAAACATTTTCGAAGTACTTTTCTGAAGCCTTTTGTCAAAATGAACTTTTGCATTAGGATTCCATTTTCCTTGAATGAAAAAATGCATTAAAAATAGATTGAACATAAAAATATTTTCTTGATATGAAATTACCTTCTTAATCGGTTTCTGAGTAGTGCTTACTACACACAGACATATAATTGGAAATAGGTTTCCCAATTTTTGAAATATGTTCTCCACAATGCATAATTTTGCAACTGCGGAGAAGCTGTGTATTGATGAATTCGTACTTTTATATAATGATTACACTGAGGCACCGAACAACACATCTTGCATCTGATGGTCATTATTACAAACTAAATAAGTCTTCTAACACAATAAACTTCACCAAATTCCTTTCTGTTCGTTAGCAGCGTGATGTATGCGTGACACGCTGCAAACGCGAATGCCAATTGCGAACAAGAAGAACAAAATCGAAAACAAATCAGAATTCATCGTATTGTGACGTAAGCATGAGACGTTGTGGTGGGGCAAACAAAGAAAGGACACAAAAGAACAAAAATAATACTTTCAATATCCTTCTAAGACCTCTTTGGGAAGTGCATATTACGCCTCAAAAAAACATCCTCATGCCTACATTTCTAAAACATCCCAAAACATCCCAGGGATACCTCTCAGTAGGCAAACAAAGAAATGCCACAGAAGAACAAAAACAAAACTTTAATATCCTTCAAAAGGACCTCTTTGGTCAGTGCATATTACGTCTCAAAATAACATCTTCATGCCAACATTTTCAAAACATCCCAAAACATCCCAGGGATGTTTGTGCTCGCTGGGCATATACCCATATCAAATTTCATTTTGATACACCAAATATTCTAGAAGTTATGGCTTGTCTATTATATTCGTTGACCACCCGGTATTCCATAAAAATGTCGAGTAAGTACAAATCAAAAATGAAATTCTCCCAACCCATATCTGCAGGCGATGAAGCTGTTCATCGACTCCAGTTTCAAGATGGTGGACTTGAACGACGACGGCGTCATAGCAGCAGACGAGTACCGCTTCAACTGCATCACCAAGTTTCCCATCGACGACGTGGAAGTCGTAGACGAGGCTTTCAACAACATGCTCAATGTGAGTGAGATTCATTTTTTACTCCGATACATGCTTCACACCTACTTTTGTTGTGAAATATACTACTATCTAGAGATTGTTAGCACGCCCCGAAAATACCCTGTATACAAAACGTGATAAGAGCGTATTGGTATGTGTGAATTACCGACTCTGGAGGTAAAATATTGGAACACAACCCAACTTTTCTGTGAAACATTAAAATACAACCTCACTTTTTTTATTGGTTTACAAAGGAATCAAAGGATTGAAATAGTTTTTCACAATATTTTGGCATACGAATCGTGTTTTTTGCGCTATTCAGTAATTCAATAATGCCTTCTCATTAATTGTGCTGTTGTACAATAGACAAACAATAATGCAGCGAGAGTCGAAGGAATATGATTTTTCAGGTAAATAGTAATCTCACATAGTTTTCATTATGAAGTTTTGTCATTTCTTATTGGAATTACTTCTGCCACTTCTGCAATACAAGCTAAAATACTGCTAATAGATTGAAAATGTCGACAACGCACACGACAGCACGACACTATCATATTTCGTCAGCATGTATCAGACCAGTCCTCCCGTTTGATTGCATGAATCCAATCTTCTTGCATCATTTTAGAAATTTCACGAGTATATTTCTATTAGCTCCTATTGCAGAAGGAATTCCGATGAGAAATCAGAGAAATTACCAAATTTCGAAATGAAAACTATATGTGAGAGACTATATTGTCTGTCCAAGATAAGGTTGAACAGCATGGGGATCTCGGAAACGGTAGGAGATACGAAGTCGCTTGAATAAGGAAAAAGTTGCGCATTCGGAGGCTCATACCAACAGCCTTCGAAAATTTTGAAAATTATTTTTAGTTTTTGAGTTATATCGAAAAAAGTGAATTTTTGGAATTTCTATTTTTTTTTTTCTTCGTTATTATTAGAGATACAGCAAAACTGAAAATACTTTTTCATAACAACTTTTGATGACGTTTAACGTGGTGATACCGATTTTTTCATGCGACGTTTCGTATTCGTGGAACCATCATCAACCTTTGTTTTTTGAATAAGGTCCTGATAATTTTTTTCACAGATTCTGAAAAGTTTTTTTATTCTGAATTCAACCAAGGTGATTCGAATATGTTTCGACCTATTTCTATCCATCATCAATGTTTTTTCGAACTTCCAAAGGAAAAAGCCATCAGTTCCACTTATTTCTGATCATTTAGTGTCAAACTTGATGGATTAGTTATTCAATACTGAAAAGTGAATAAAAAATATTTTACCGCATCATTCGATCAATGCAGCATTTAAAATTGTAGATGAATTCTTACACGAATTACTTTAACAACTTAACTTTGACAATACCTACAGAGACATTCATAACAAATGTTCAAAATGATAACCATTATTTTCTGAACAAAGATATCCTCTTCTCACAGTTGCTTCTAAGACATTACCAAGCATTTCTGGGGTTATTCTATTGAATGCTTCGATGACACTGTCCCTTAGTTCTTCTTCATCCTCAAAGTTATTTGCGTGTACAAAGTTCGATATACCCCCTAAGAAAAAATCCAGCTGTGTCAAATCAGGCGACCGCGCCGGCCAAGGGATAAAAACGCACAGACTTCTCTGGAATTATGTACCGGAGCGCCATCTTGTTGAAACCATCAACAGTTCTGAACTTCCGCAATCGGTAAATTATCCAGAGCTTCCTCAAGATGATTCTCAAGTGAATTTCTATAACGTTCGGAAGTCTGTGTTTCATGGTAAATAGAAGGAACCATAATCCATGTACCAAATATTGCAACCCACATATTAAAGCCGAAACGGTGTTGGTGTCTCGCTGTAATGTATAAATGTTCATTTTCTCGTGAACAATAATGTGTATTTTTTTCTATCGAAGCTACCATGATTAGTGACCATGCTTTCATCAGTCCAGATGATTGTTCGAAAGAAATCTGCAAAATTTCAACATTTCCTGGTATACCACTCACAGAATGTCCTGCGCCTTTCGTCATCGCCTGGTTTTAGCGACCATATTCTGAATTTTTATGGACGGAATTTTTGTTTCCGCAAAATGAAATGGGTTGTTGATTGAAACCAGTTGATGAGGTATTAGTGTGTTGACTAATTTTCCTTCAAAATAAGTGGAACTGATGGCATTTTTCTTTGGAATTTCGAAAAAACATTGATGATGGCTGAAAATAGGTCGGAACAGACAAAAACCACTTTGTATAATACATGGTTGAATTTAGAATAAAAAAAACCTTTCAGAATCTGTGCAAAAGTTATCAGGACCGTATTTAAAAAACAAAAGTTGATGATGGTTCCACGAATACGAAACGTCCCATGAAAAAATCGGTATCACCACGTTGAACGTCATCAAAAGTTGCTATGGTAAAGTATTCTCAGATTTGCTGTATCTCTAATAATAACGGAGAAAAAATAATAAAATAGATAAGTATAGCAAAAATTCACTTTTTTCGATATAACTCAAAAACTAAAAATGATTTTTGAAATTTTCGAAGGCTCTTGACATGAGCCTCCGAATGCGCAACTTTTTCCCCATTTAACCGACTTCGTATCTCTTACCGTTTTCGAGATCCCCATGCTGTTCAACCTTATCTTGGACAGACTGTATAGTAGGTATACCTACTTTTAAATCATAATGTACCAACTGGATTCCTTTGTTTTCCGCTGCAATTTTTGTGTATTGTACAACAGCACAATGTGATGGCATGCGCGAATTAATGAATAGCCGAAAAACACGATTCGTATACCAAAATAATTGTGAAAAACTATTTCAATCACTTGTAAACAAATGAGAAAAGTGAGGTTGTGTTTCCATGTTTCACCTCCAGGGTCGGTCATCTGACAGCTCTTGCACGCATTGGAGTTCTTGAAACATTGGTTCACATTTGTTTTTTGTTTGTGCTCATTAGTATCATATCATCAGAACTAACCCAAAAACGTATCTTCCTGTAAATTGGAATTATGATCCCCCACAGATAGTATTAGCTAGGTACACCAAATTCCAAAATGATATCTTCAAAAGTGAACGAGATATTTCAATATATAGAAAAAAATTATTAAAATTTGACCCCCTGCAGCTCCGCTACTGATCGAAATTGGACTAATGTTATTTAACAATTATTAAAATTATGATATCTGTCACCAATTTCAATCTGTACCTAAATACCTGAATCACTCTGTATATAATGAATATTTGCTAATGGGTCGTTGATTTTCCAAATAGAATGATGAATCAATTGAAACATTCCGTTTATGATTCAAAACGGTCTATATTTTTTATTCTATTTTCGAATGCATACATAATAGAAGGCCAAAGCGACATAATATTTGGTACTTATTTTTAGCAACGCCACTGTCACTGCAAGACTGTCTACTAAAAAATTAAGTAGGTACACGCAGTGGGAATAAAATTGTTGGCATCAGATGCTGACTAATTACTTAAGAATTAAGTCTAGTTTATTCGACTATTAATATTGTTCAAATTTGTTTACCGGGTGGCGATAAAAGTTTTCAAACTTTTACTTTTTGAAAAAACCGAATATTCGCGATTGATTTCTTTTTATGACTAATTGAATAGATGCAACAAAACAAACTACCAGATTTTCAAACCGACGTTTCGTCTTTGAGCTGCTATCATCAACTTAGTTTTTCAAATATGGCCCCTGGACTTTTTATTATGAATTTAAAGAGCTTTTAATACCCTAAAATAAACGATGTATCTCAGTTAGAGAGACTCAGAAAATATTTTTAATAGGATTTCAAACAAAAACCTTATTCCTCGCATTTTTTCAAATAGTGCAATAATACACATGCACCGTTGATTGTATAAGATTAAAAGCTCTCAAAATCCTGAATAAGAAATTCAGGGTCATATTTAAAAAAATCAGAAGTAAAAAACCATCTTTAATAAAACGCTTTTATTTAAACGCTCTAAAAATAATAAAATAAAATGTTCTTCTATAATTTCAACTTTCAAGTTATATCGCGCGATTTCCTTGTGTGATTAAAATATTATGCTAATTTAATTTTGTAATATCTGCTGAGTTTGAATTTTTGAAATTTCAATTCAATTAAATATTGATCATTGCAAACATATATATGATATATCATATAAATTGTGTATAATATGAGGTTATAAGTTGATATATATAGTTGAAATTATAAAGGAACATTTTATTTTATTCTATTTAGAGTGTTTGAATAAAAGCATTTTTTTAAAAATGTTTTGTTGCTTCTGATTTATTTTTTAATTTTTAGTTATCGCTGGCTAGGTTTCTGCTCAGTCTCATCATTTCATTCAACTGTTCGTCGTTGATTAATTCCCGAATTACTACTTATCTGACAATCATATAATATATATGGAAATAACGTCAGGCAAAATAGGCACAAATTAGCGAGCGACAAAATAGTGCGGAACAAATAGCGAATAAGGAAGGATACTACTTTTTCTAAACAATCTAACATAACTCGGCTTAAATGAACCTTCTTAGAAAAAATATATTTTTCAACATCGATCAGATTTGGTAGCAAGGCATCGTTCGTGTGTGTTTGAAGACTGCATAAAAAAGGACACTACTTTTTCCAAACAATCTAACCTAACTCACTTAATTCAACCTTCTTCCCACAAAACATATAATACTATTTTCCAACATCGTTCAGAAATGAAGGAAATGTGGGTGGGCCTAACGAGATGTTTCCATCTGTATTATAGACAATCAGAACCTACCTGTAGTCGCTCTTCCTATATCCTGCGCGGTGCGCGGTACCTCGTAATGAATATTTCAAAATGGCTCTGTTTCTTTTCGATTTTGTCGGATAGCTCGGCACGCAAAGGATATATAGTTACATTGAAGACTGTTTTTGAAATCAAAATGAATGAAGCAATATATTTCTCCGATACAACTTGGTAACCACACATTTCCTCACCACGGGAATCGGATTTTTGTTTACTCGTTACCATGACGATCGTTGCCATATGGTGATAGTTTTTCCATAACTGATTATTTCAGCCAAACTAAACCCGATTCAACTTGACAACCACGCATTTCGTCACCACGGGAATCGGGTTTTTGTTTACTCCTTACCATGACGATCGTTGCCATGGCAACAGTTTTGCCATAACTGTTTTTAGCTATACTAAACCCGATACAATTTGGCAACCACGCATTTCCTCACCACAGCGAAATATGATTTTTGTTTACTCGTTACCATGACGATCGTCGCCATGGCAACAGTTTTTCCATAATTGAGCTCCGAGTTGCTCTCAACGAGCCCTTTCATTTGATACCCATATTGTAGAAGTGCATCAAAAATAACTATTTCGCCATCTTGGATGGTCCACCATATTGGATTCGGAATGACGTCACATTATTTTTCGAGTTACTCTCAACGAGTCCTTTCATTTGATACCCATATTGTGGAAGTGCATTAAAAATAACTATTTCGCCATCTTGGATGGTCCGCCATATTGGATTCAGAATGACGTCACATCATTTTTCGAGTTACTCTCAACAAGCCCTTTCATTTGATACTCATATTGTAGAAGTGCATTAAAAATAACTATTCCGCCATCTTGGATGGTCCACCATATATTGTATTTTGAATAATTTCACACACCTTATCCCGCATTGTCAGCTGGGTTGAAGATATCAAGTTAAATAAAAGCTTTTAAAAAATAACAGACTTGATGATGGCACCTCAAAGAAGAAGCATTGGTTTGAAAATCTGATAACACCATTTAGTAGAACAAAAAAGTAGATGAATTTTCCTTGAAATTGATTTCAAGTTGTGGTAATTTGTGATTTTATACCCCGATGATGAAAACATGGGAAAATATTAAACTAGATTTTTTTTGTTTTAGGATGATGATCGTAGAAGGGGTGGTATTACCCTATCAAGATATCAAGAATTGTATGCAGAATTCTTGGGTAACCCTGAAGAAACCCCAGCAATGTACCTGTTTGGACCTCTTTCAGAATTCTTCTACAGTGATGATTTTGTACACCTAGACAATGTTTAGATTAATTGATATTAGGATTTTTAGTTCATTGAAGAAACAACAATGTTGCATTTTTTAAGTTTTGTAAATAAAAGTATTACTGGTATTTTTCAGATTTTATTAGTGAATATTTCTTCTTACATTTACATTATATAGGTATAATCAAATATCTAATATACATTCCTCTTTAATCAAATTATCTTTTTAAAAAATGGCATCACAAAAATAATAATATATAAAACACTGATACATTTCAGTGTGACAAAAAGTCCTTAGTGGCAATTCTACTAACAACTGAATCTAAAATAGAGCTACTTTTAGATTCTTTGTCACTAATTTTATAAACTTTTTTTATCAGAGGTAAATTACTTAGTTCCTTCAACATATCCATTGGAACTTCTTTGCCAGAAATTTGATTGAATATATCATTCACATCAACAGGCTCATCAAACTTATGAATAAGAACAACTAACAACTCATTATCACTGTCTCCTATGCCAAAAGTCTGTAAACTTTTTGATATATTCTTAGAAATTGATAGGTTGAATAATACCTCAGTGTATATAGATTTGGTAGTGATTTTATCACTTGTTACAGCTTTATTAGCTGCCACCACTATTTGAAATGGATCATACACCAAGGAAGGTTTTATCATACAACACTGTAGACTACCTTTCATCAATTTTGCTCTTAGCTCCTTTGCATTAACTACATTTTTATAAAGCTTCAGGTATACTTTTGAGTCTGTTATAGAGTACACATCCATTTTCTCAAGGGTTAAAAGTGAATTTCAGTACCTAATCTACTGTAGTTCTAGTAGGTATTCATTTTCCACGCGAAAACCTGAAATTCACAAAGATAATTAATTTCCCTAGATAGGGTCAAAAATCTTAATCAGAATCGCACAGTTTATTTTCACAAAAATGAATGATTTTCACTTACATCTTACATCTACATCAAAGTTTCAAATTTTAAAGAGGTTATGTCACATCTTCTTCTTCTTCCTTTCGGTTTGGATGGCCTTAGTTACCTGGGTTATATGTTATATGGCCAATGATTATGATGGAAGTAAGTAGATGGTGTACTTACTGAAGCGCTTTTGTTTTTTAGAAATTCTTCTTTACCTCTCCCGTCAGACAGTCTAGATATTCAGCTGTCATTGCCTCTCGAGAACAATGGTTTTGACAATCTTCTAATAGATGGCGACATTGTACAATTATGACTAAGGTTTGTAGAACTGATGATAATTTGTGTTAGGCTGTGACGTAGAGATGATAGTAAGCAGTTGAGTGATTTTTCTTGAGTTTCCAATACGTAAAAATGATCGAGTACGCTCACCATCTACTTATTTCCATCATTAATGTAACTATGGCAACCAGCCTTGATTAAGAACACTATTCTTATATACATCTCAGTCAGTCCTGAACCAATGTAATTCTGTATGAAATTGCAATATTTTACTGTTTCTTGTTTTATCAGTACCTACTTGTAACGTCATTAACCCAACTTGGGAGTAATTTTTCAAATTGAATGCAACCTGATTACTGATTTTCTCCACGTACGACTTGCGTGCATTTAGACAGATTCTTGTCATGACTCATTTATCATTTATGAATATGATATGACAGCCAGCATGACGTCATCACTGGAACCTTTAAAATCTTTGGATTTTTTATTTATTGACAATAATTTATGCTGTTGGATTTGAAATCCTTGATTTGAATATTGTGGATTTTTAAAATACCATTCTATAAACGAGGTCAATTTTTTGACGCTGCTTCCAGTTATAAAATTTGAAGGAATATTCAATTTTTAACTTGTTTAGTCGCCTTGAGAAGAGGTATGGTATATTTGTTATTGAACTTGTTTACATTTCTAAAATTTCTATATTTAAAAATCATAAGAATTATGAATGTGAGAATTATAGCTATCCTACTTCATTTCAAGGTGTTGCCCTATGTAGAGATGCACTTTTTATTTATAAATAAAAATAGAACATATAGGGAACTAGTGTCTTGCTATTTTTAGAATATCTCCTTGGGGAAAAATAGTTTTTAAATAGAATTGAAATACCCATATTCGTTCATGGAAATGAATTCTTCCAGCAGATAACAAGATATGGATACAAGAGGTAGGTCCAGATCCAAAACCCCATTTACTGGGGTTGAAGAATTTTCCAAGGAGTTTATTGAAAAAGAGAGCCTTACTGAAAAAACAATTATAAGAAGCACTACTTACAGGTGAGAGTTTCCTTCCTTAGTCAATTGGAGGCAAAATGATCATATTCTAAATTGTTTTCAGGACTGAAGAAAGCTCAACAAAGTCAACTGATGAAGTCACATCAGTGATTGACAAACCAATCAGGAAATCAACCAGATCAGAAAGGAGTTTCAGAAATTTGTACAAAACCTCAGATTATTCATCAGAAGATGGAGAAAATGAAGTCAGTTCCACCAAAAGTATTTCCCAGAATGACAAAAATCAGCTCATTGAAGATGCTAGGGCTGCAGCAAATGGGAGCAGTGAAGTTTCTGCTCTTGACTTGTACAAGAGGTCTGGCAGATATTGGGAGTAAGTCACTTAAATCTCACTAATATTATTTGTCCATTGTTCTTATTTTATCTGGAAGCAATTGGAATAACATTTCTTGAAATCAAGTCAAATTGGTAGCCTACAATTATCATATTGATGAAAAAAGGTTAAAGACAAGCTTAATTCTCTATTCTCTATGAATGTCTGCTAAGTGTCTTGAAAATTGTGAATAATTTGCCAATAATCCGTTCTTGAATACAGAACATGAAATGTTGCTCAACAGTACTTTTGTCTCCCCCTGTATATGTGGCATTGACCAAGGCATAGACCAGGGCCTACTCTAGTTTAAAATCAAGCAAAAATTATTTGGAGTCAACTTAAATTGGTAGAAAATTGGCAGACAAGCTGATGAATGTCTAGAAAGTCGTGAATAATTTATCAATATCCTGTTTTTAATACAGAAATAGTGATAAAACTGTGTGTAATTATCTGTTGAGTGTTGATTGAAGTACCCTGCAGATCACACAATTACATTTTGCTGTTCAAAATGGTTTGAAAGTTGTAGAAAGGCAATATAATGATGTTGAACTCACCCTGTATAAGTTGTAAATGTTCTGTTTTTGAATACATAAGTCAAAATATTGCTTATCAGTAGTTTTTACATTCAGTGTATGAATGATAAAACTAAGAGTGCATCATTTTGAGTATGTATTTTTTCATGTGTAAGTATCTGTTAATTGAAGCATCCTGTAGATTTTTGTATTGCCAAATGGCATGAAAGTTGTTAACTCATCCTGTTTAAGTAGCTTTCACACTGTATTATCACAGTATACACTGGATGTATACTGTGATATTATATGAACAGTGTTTTCATTTTAATTGCAAAAATACAACGTTGTGTCATTTTGGGTGAGTATTTTTTTGTGTGTAAGTGTTTGTTGATTGAAGCACCCTGTAGATCACACAATAACATTTTGTTGTATTGCCAAATGGTTGGAAAGTTGTGGAAGGGAAAACACTGTCTTTAACTCATCCTGTTTAAGTAGCTTTCACACTATATTATTTGTCCAGTATTTTCATTTGATTTGAAAGCAACTGGAATAACATTTCTAAAACAACAATTATCATATTGATGAAAAAAGGTTAAAGACAAGCTTAATTCTTCATGAATGTCTGCTAAGTGTCTGAAAATTGTGAATAATTTGCCAATAATCTGTTCTTGAATACAGAACATGAAATGTTGTTCAACAGTACTTTTGTCTTCCCCTGTATGTGTGGCATTGACCAAGGCATTGACACTATATCATATGTCCAGTGGTTTTATCTCATTTGAGTCCAACTTTTTAAAATCAAGCAAAAATTATTTGGAGTCAACTTAAATTGGTAGAAAATTGGCAGACAAGCTGATGAATGTCTAGAAAGTCTTGAATAATTTATCAATATCCTGTTTTTAATACAGAAAAAGTGATACAACTGTGTGTAACTATCTGTTGAGTGTTGATTGAAGTACCCTGCAGATCACACAATTACATTTTGCTGTTCAAAATGGTTTGAAAGTTGTAGAAAGGCAATACACTGATGTTGAACTCACCCTGTATAAAATGTAAATGTTCTGTTGTTGAATACATAACTCAAAATATTGCTTATCAGTAGTTTTTTCACTCAGTGTAAGAATGATAAAACTAAGAGTGCATCATTTTGGGGATGTATTTTTTTATGTGTGAGTACTTATCTGTTAATTGAAGCACCCTGTAGATCTCACAATAACAGTTTGTTGTATTGCCAAATGGTTTGAAAGTTGTGGAAGGGAAAACACTGTTGTTAACTCATCCTGTTTAGGTGGCTTTCACACTATATATATACAGGGTGATTCAGGTTTTAGAGCACAAACTGAAATGGGAGGTAGATCTCATCATTTTAATCAGAAAAGTTTATATATACATCAGTTCGATCTCGTTCAGTAGCGGAGCTACAGGGGGTCAAAGTCTCAGTCAAAGTTTAATTATTTTTTTCTATTAATTGAAATATCTTGCTTACTTTTCAAGATATCATTTTAAAATTTGGTATGGTCGATAATATTTAGAATATCATCATTTCAAGCCATTTTAAGATTTTCAAAATCTACAGGGTGATACGGTTTTGGGGGTAGAGGCTTCTTTATCCCCCCCAAACTTTTTCGTAGTATGCCTCTGGCATCTTCTTGTGATCAAATTTTGTGGATCGTTCAATTTAGAGGCTTTTTTGTTCCCTAATTTTTTTCGAGAAACGAACTGTTTTTGGGGTAATTGAGCATATACGTTCTGAAACATGTTAATTCTGCCTATATGTTTCGCTTAAATTTTTGCCTATATGTTTCGCTTAAATTTCATTTAACTGAAAAAAATCTCGACTTTCTTCCCTCCGTATTCCCGTAACTGATCCAGATTGCACTAGTGATTGCAATTTTAGTGAGTACATTTCATTGTATTCTCAACGAATTTTGTCAAAGAATAAAATTTAAGCGAAACATAGGCAAAATTAACATGTCTTAGAACGTATATGCTCATTTATCTCAAAAACGGTTCGTTTCCTCGAAATGAATCAAGAAGCAAAAAAGCCTCTAAATTGAACGATCCACACAATTTGATCAGTGAAAGATGCCAGAGGCGTACGACGAAAAAGTTTGGGGGGGATAAAGAAGCCTCTACCCACAAAAACCTATCATCCTGTAGATTTTGAGAACCTTCAAATAGCTTGAAATGATGATCTTCTAGGAAGTATTGACCACACCAAATTTCAAAATGAAATCCCAAGAAGTAAGCGAGATATTTCAATTAATAGAAAAAAATTATTGAACTTTGACCCCCTGTAGCTCCGCTTCTGGACGAGATCGGACTAATGTTTATATGAACTTATCTGATTGAAATGATGAGATCTATCTCCCATTACAGTTTGTGCCTCAAAACCTGAATCACCCTGTATATACAGTATACACTGGATGTATACTGTGATATTATATGAACTGTGTTTTCATTTTATTTGAAAAAACAAGGTTGTGTCATTTTGGGTGAGTATTTTTTTATGTGTGTTTGTTGATTGGGGCACCCTGTAGATCATAAAATAACATTTTTTTGTATTGCCCAAATGGGTTGAAAGTTGTTAAAGGGAAAAACACTGTTGTTCAACTCAATCCTGTGTAAGTGACCTTCTTTAAGTCCAAATTTACCATAAATTTGTAAAATCCAATTTTCAGGGCATACTATGTTTTTTGTTCAAATTGTGAAATATCATTAGCTATTTTCTTCATATGTAATACCACAAGTGATACTATTTTTCTGGAAATATTCGGCGATTGTTAGGACAGCTTGTTGCCTAATAATTTCACCGAATGACATTGTTTATTAAAACTTTCAAGCAGTAGGCGAGAAGTTTTGGAACAATGTCATGATCGTAACTAAAACAGCAAGCTGGAGTATGTCAAGCAACGAATATTTCCAGGAAAAATAGTATTACCAGTTGTATTCCTATGGGTATTCCATGATTGAGACAATAAACGAGCGGCTCGCGAGAGTTGCGCACACTGCATATATCATTCTGGCTTCCAACATAATTGACGTTTTAAACGTCCAAAATGTTATCAACCGTAAAAACACAAGAGCTTTTTTTTACCGGATAAATTTCCCTTGGTAACGAAAATCATTTGCCGATCAGTAATTTTACGAGAAAAACTGACATAAAGAATTTGCGAGACCTGTGAATAATTCATTTTACAACAGCAATTGACAGTTGTTGTTGTCAACTCACTCTCCGCGCGGACCAGAGTTGCCAGATCGATTTTTTTTCCTCAGTAAATTCCTCTATTTTATTCTATACGAATTCCAAGGAAGGACAAAACCTATGCAGTTCAAACGTTATGTACTTTTAGTGAACAAAAGAGTAACCTATTCCCAACTAAATAGTAATGAACAAAATAAACATTCTCATAAAAAATAATCATATTCCTGATTCTCAGTTTGAAAATACTCACAAATATATCACAAAATACAATTGCGTAGGTACTTATAAGATTTGAGTATATAAAAAACAGAAACGAATAGTAAAAATAACAACAAAAATACAGAACAAATAAACAAATTAAACGTACGAAACAAACTGTTATAACAGAGGTTTATAAAAAATCGATTTTGATCTGAATCAGATAAAGTATGGTCCTTTTTTGGTTTATAAATATCATTATTAACTATATATAAATTTATTACTTATTTTGTAAAATTAATTTGAACAGAGCGTGCCGACATATCATGTAATTTATAAGTGTATGTGATTAACTAAAGACTAATAATAAGGTAGGTAATTATAATGATAAATTAGTTTCAAAATATGTCTCAGTAGGTTATGAAATGTTTCAGTAGATCACTAAATCAATATGCAAATCAGGAGATCTACGGAAAATCCAGTAGAACTGGCAACCCTGCAACGGACGAAAAGTGTAATAGTCGGTTTTTCGTTTGGAAATTAGAACGTAAAATGTGATTTTTTGTAGAGGTCGACGAAAAAACAGATTCATAGAGAAATGATAATCCGTACCACACGGAATATTTATTGTTGCCCCCGTAAAAAATATATATTTTCAATAAAAAGTATCGTATGTCCTTCCTAATACATCATAGAATATGTATACAATTTCATGATGATCGGTTGAGTAGTTTTGGCGTGAAAGAACGACAAACAAACATACATTCACATTTATAATATTGGTAGAGATTCCACTTCGTGGTTACGTTAGGTACTAAACAACAACTAATTACGCAATTGATTTAAATCAAAACACAGAAATAAATTGACACATATTCGATTACTTCAAAAGGTTTCCATAGCAACAACATCGATAATTTTATGAATTTATTCTCGTTTTTTTTTGTATGACCATCTCGAGCTAAAATCTAATACCCCCTTGTAAAATAAATAACTATTATTCCTTCTAGAAATTCTATAGACGCCTATGCTATACAGGAATCTGATCCACGTGAGACAAAAAACATTGAAGAGTTTTTGTTTGATAAAAAACTTTTTTTATGGTGGCATGCTTTCGTCCATAAATTCATTTGAAGAAACAGTAAATTGTTTTCAGTGAATGAAAGGATCATAATGTTATTATAAGTTTTGTGATATGGTGTTATGTTTGTGATTTTTTAATTTTTATGTAAGTCACACTTTTTTCATTACACGTATGATCATTAACGATTTGCTACAGGCTAGAATCGTTAATTTTTTTGAGCTCACTGAAGTGAATCCAAATTATGTTTGTGGTATATCTTGAAACATTGATATAATTATTGTCAACATTTCTGTACAAGTACTATAATATGCTTCAATTTCCATCCATCTATCATAATCGATAAGCAAGATTTTTGAATTTACAGAAATATAAACAAACTTTAAGTATTTATAAACAATGTGCTGTGAAATCATTTTTGATTGAAATATTCTATGTTGGGAATTTATTTGAAATAAACAGAAAAAAATGTAATAGGTACGTCAGTACCAAAAAAAAAAGTTGTCTGAAAAACACGAATTTGATAATGAAAATGTGAACAAACCACTATTTATCGAGATATATCAAGAAAAAGTTCGAAATTTCGCGTTCTTTTTCCCCTTGTGTTGGGGGCATTTCAGGTACTTGCTCTTCTTATTTTGTCATTGGACATTTCATACTCATGATGTACTTCAATGACACATTTTTATTTAGGAAATTCATCAGGAAATATGATTTTTGTGGCGAGTTTTTCATATTTAGTAAACAATCATCCCAGATGACGACCATTCAATCAATTCTTCTTCTTCTCTTTGGGTTTATTGGATTTCTGTCTCCTTTCGGTAACAATTTCTCAGATCAGGTAATTAATTTTTTCAGCCTGGGAGATGGTTTATGCGGTACCTCAGTGTTTGTAATATAAAAAGGCCAAAAATGAATTTGAACAAATTGATCGCCCTATTACTTTGATTTCGATTTTAGTGAACTTTCGACCAAATCATAGATTCATATTCAGGAACGGTACCCTGAATTCTAGTTCCGAAGAAAAGCTGATGGCTCTGTTTCACTCTTTACGCAATAATAATAATAAAATATCTAATCCATTTTAATCAATAGGTGCGTTTTTTTGGTTTCCCACTGGTGGCAGTAGAATTGACGACCAATAAAACGATGTGTTTCATTTTGAGAGTTGTGACATTCTGCTGATCATTTTTAGGTTATTTGACAATAATATAATTCCGGGATCTTGCTGTTCATCTGTACATAATTATAATTCATAATGGATGATGTTCTTCCCGCTTTCTTGTTGTCCTCGGTATTACAAGGCAAAATATATTGATATTTATCTATGAAGTTGACCCCATAATACTTGAAAGGATTTTTTACTTGTTTGAGTCTTTTGATGTTATCTACTGGAATAATTGACTAAATGCATGTTAATACTTTCAGATTTTCTAGCATTATCTTACCAAAAATTCAAATTATTATGAAAAAGTAATACCGCAAAATTTTTCAACATTCAAAAGTCATTTCAGGAGTCCAGTATTGTTTGAAAGTATCCTGGGTATAGAATTGCAAACAATTCCAAAATATTTCCTGAAGCGAGTTCACTTTTATGCAGTTTTTAAGTCAGATGTTCTGGTTAGAGTATCTGAAATACCGCCATTTCCGTAATTTCATACACTCCCTCCACAATCATCTTCCTGTCATTCCGTATGAGAAGACGGAATGAAAAGTTGAAACCAGTTTCAGATTTTCGTTCAATAAAACTACTGTTACATGATATTGGAAAAGGCATAAAACATAATCATAATAGATACATAGATACATAAAATAAAGTAACATTACAAATATCACAGGTAAAAGCTGACAAAACAATTATTATGAGTAGATAATTGAAATTGTGAGAGGCACAGGAGAATCATAAAAAAAATTATTGACAAGATATATTCCAGTGTAGCATTTTCATCCATCTAGAAATTCGTTCACTTTATAGTAGCATTTACTTACAAGGTGGTTTCTCAATTTATTTTTGAAGGTGTTGTGATTGGTTTCATTTACAATCTCTAGTGGTAATTTATTATACAGGGTGATTCAGGTTTTGAGGCACAAACTGTAATGGGAGATAGATCTCATCATTTCAATCGGATAAGTTCATATAAACATTAGTTCGATCTCGTCCAGAAGCGGAGCTACAGGGGGTCAAAGTTAAATAATTTTGTTCTATTAATTGAAATATCTCGCTTACTTCTTGAGATTTCATTTTGAAATTCGGTGTGGTCAATACTTCCTAGAAGATCATCATTTCAAGCTATTTGAAGATTCTCAAAATCTACAGTGTGATAGGTTTTTGTGGGTAGAGGCTTCTTTATCCCCCTCAAACTTTTTCGTCGTACGCCTCTGGCATCTTTCACTGATCAAATTGTGTGGATCGTTCAATTTAGAGGCTTTTTTGCTTCCTGATTCATTTCGAGAAAACGAACCGTTTTTGAGATAAATGAGCATATACGTTCTAAGACATGTTAATTTTGCCTATGTTTCGCTTAAATTTTATTCTTTGACAATCACTAGTCCAATCTGGATCAGTCACGGGAATACGGAGGGTAGAAAGTCGAGTTTTTTTTTCAGTTAAATGAAATTTAAGCGGAACATAGGCAACATTAACATGTTTGAGAACGTATATTCTCAATAATCTCAAAAACAGTTCGTTTCTCGAAAGAAATTGAAGATCATGAAAGCCTCTCAATTGAACGATACAATTTGATCACAAGAAGATGCCAGAGGCGTACTACGAAAAAACGTAAAAGTTTGGGGGGGATAAAGAAGCCTCTACCCCCAAAACGGTATCACCCTGTAAATTTTGAAATTCTTAAAATGTCTTGAAATGATGATATTCTAAATAGTATCGACCACACCGAATTTTAAAATGATATCTTGAAAAGTAAGCGAGATATTTCAATTAATAGAAAAAAAATATTGAACGTTGACCTCTGAACGCTACTGAACGAGATCGAACAGATGTATATTGTATACAGGGTGGGCCACCAGTAACGCCTCGGTCTCTAGAAGGCTAACCACTTATCTTCTTGGAATTCTTCCTCTCTAGGAAGTTGCATGTCAACATAGGCTACCATTTAAAATTATTTCGAAACATACAGGGTGTCCCCAAAAACCATAAAACACTGAAGTTAAACTTTTTTCTATCGAACACCCTATATATTATATCATTTTGAGATTCTCCCTGGTGAGCTGATTTCAACAATCCATCATACTTGGGGTCTAGCAGTTATAATTACTGAGATATAGGGTGTGAGAAATCGAGATTTTCCAAGTTCAAGAATTTTTTGTGTCTAATCCATTCATAATTGGTCAAAACGGCTCACATGTCCCTATCTCAACTTTTGATCAACTATCTACTGACATTTTATTGAAACAAATACAGGGTGGTGCAGAATTCAGAATCTTGATCACCCGGTATATGTCCCAATCAAATATCAGTAGATAGTTAATCAAAAGTTGAGATAGGGACATGTAAGCCGTTTTGACCAATTATAAATAGTTTCGACACAAACAATTCTTGAACTTGGAAAATCTCGATTTTTAACACCCTATATTTCAGTAATTATAACTGCTAGACCCCAAGTATGATGGATTGTTGAAATCAGCTCACCAGGGAGAATCTTAAAATGAAATAATAGGGTGTTCGATAGAAAAAAGTTTAACTTCAGTGTTTTATGGTTTTTGGGGACACCCTGTATGTTTCGAAATAATTTTAAATGGTAGCCTATGTTGACATGCAACTTCCTAGTGAGGAAGAATTCCAAGAAGATAAGTGGTTAGCCTTCTAGAGAACGAGGCGTTACTGGTGGCCCACCCTGTATATGAACTTTTCTGATTAAAATGATGAGATCATTTCAGTTTGTGCTCTAAAACCTGAATCACCCTGTATAACTGAATATAGTAATATAGATCTCATGAAGTATATACAACGCACAGTAAGAAGATTGTTTTTAATGAAATATGATTTGCAGGAATCAGTACGTTTTATTCCAAATATTAATCGTATAATCCTCTTTTGTAATATCATCAGTCTTTGAGATGAAACTGCATTTCCAACAACTATGTTATATGTTAGATGGAGATATATCGCTGCATAGTATAAGTTGATCAGCTGATGTCTATTAAATATGTTTCTCAGCTGAAGAATGGCATAGAATCCACTGTTGATTTTTTTTACTGATATGATGTATGCAGTTTTTGCCCGCAAGGCAACCAACACCCAAAATAAATTGCTTGAATAGTTTTGCAGTATAATCAAATTCGGAGAGATAAATTTCTTCACCATTTCCTGTTGGCGGCAAAGAAAAATGGTATCATATTTTACCAGTTTCTCCTGAAATACTTCCTCGCCATATCAAAATGAAAAGATCGAATTCTAGTTTTGTCATCCCTTCACAGTCTTCATACTTCATTTCGCATCAGTCATTTGTCGAAAACTTCTTTTCCATCTACATATAGAATCAACTTGACATAACCTTGGTTTTTAGTTTTGTTCTCGAGTCTGGAAGCTAGTTTATTATTTTATATATAATTCAGTGTCTGTTATACAAAAAAGGTCAGAAATAAATTTGAACATATGGATCGCCCTATACATTTTTTAATTCCAGTCCGATTTTAGTGAAATTTCGACCAAATCATAGATTAATGTGGAGGAATGTTAGCATGGATTCTAGTTCTCAATGAAAGCTGATAGGGGTTGATCATAATACAAAGAAAAACAAAAGTTACTTTTCACTCTTTGTTTCTTAACGCAATTTGTTCGCTTGTTGCTACCTATGAAAGCTCCAGCTGCCTGGTATTCACTGTTCCTTCAAGTAGTATTGGGTGCTGCTCTGTATCCGGCTCGAAGAACCAATATGTCTCTTTCCAGTCCGATTCTAGTGAAATTTCGACCAAATCATAGTTTAATGTTTGGGAATGTAGCTGCCTGGCATTCACTGTTACTCTAGGTAGTCTTCAATGCTGTTCTTTATCTTTTGTGATGAACTTGGCAGTCTTGAGAGTTTGATTCGAATAGATCCGGCTCGAAGGACCATTATGTTGAGTGCTTTTATAGATAGTGGAATGTATTTGTATGGATATATGAAACATAATATGGAGAAAAGTGAATTGATTAATTATGTTTTGGATTCAAGTGTGATTTCTTCTTTAAGGAAGAAACTAACATGAAATTATAAAAAAATCGTGATAATATGTAATTTGTCTGTCAGTATCTACCCGAAAACCGATTGGACGTACTCCCCCCATTCGAGAGACCGCGTGGAATTAGCTCCCGGCGTGGTGGCCATGCCGAACATGTCCCGCAAGACCATCCATTCCGTCCATTCTGAGGACAGCTCGTTCGCCGATTTCGCCCACAAGGAGACCAACACCGAGGCTTATTTGAGGCAGCAGCAGGAATACAGGCCGCGGCAGCTGTTCAACAACAACCACGAATACGAGACACGGAAGAAGGTGAGTGGATTTTTTTAATATTCTGGTTCCCATGAAAAGGGATTTCCTGTAATGTTCAGAGAACATCGTGAGAACCAAGGGAAATAAGGTAGGAATTGGTGTTCTCCTTAAATTTCTGGAGGTTATATGTTTCGGAGAACACCTCCCTTGGCAATGTATTCCAGAACGTTGTACGTTGGATGAACGAGTCTTTGGAAAGAGATGTTCTGCAGGTCTCCAAAGTGACTACAAAGAGGTGCGAAGCCTCAACTCGACGGGTTACTCTCGCGGAGACTGCCAAGAGAGGAACAATTGTTGATATTTCAGAAGAGCATCGTCCATGAATATATCTATAAAATAGAGCCAGATCGCCAACTTTTCCACGGTGTTCCAGAGAAGTGAGTGAGTTCGTGAGCGAGGCATCACCCACGAGACGAATTGCCCTTTTTTGGACAGAATCCAACAGTTTCAGGGTATGTTTGGGTGCTGGGAACAGTATTCCAGGACAGGTCGGATCTGTGCCTTATAGATCATAAGCAGCTGACTGAAAGTGAAATAGCTCCTGGCCCGAAACAGAAAACCAAGTTTTTGGGATCCCCATTCGAGAATTGTTGCCAAGTCCATATTTATGTTGTCAACATTTCTCCCTCGTTCGTTTCTGATTTGCCTGGCTAGTATTGGAGCCCTGGAAGAGAAGGCGGTATGGAGGGAACTATCAACAAATCGTTGATATGGAGTAGAAATAATGTTGGTGCTAGAATTGATCTTCGCTAGAATTAATCAATATTTTTAACGAAAGGGAAGAACCTTATTATCACAATTGAAACGAGAAACCCTACAAATTTATTTTGTAATATTGATTACAAGGTTAGAAATATAACCTAAAAAATGAAACCGAACCTAAGAAATCTTAAAACTTCAACACTATGTATATCGATAACGAAGCGTTTGCGGACACACACTTATAGAAAATAAGTTCCTGAAATCTTGATATTGAGTTTTAAAACATCCTGTATAGACAGATTATGTTTAAATTGTTGAGCAGTTCATTTGATTGTCCAAATATTCATATGCATGAAACAAAAACACACGTGAATGACCCTGTATTCCATTTTACATTTCATAAATTGAATTTCTTTCCACTTCTCGCTATGTATCGGCATATCCTTAGTCATAGATAAATTACTTGTTTGGTTTTATCGGTTAGGTAGGTTACGTAACTGAAAATTAATCATCAAGATGATGAATCGATGATGAATCGAAAGACAAGCATCAGTCTCGCATAAAATTTCATCGCGAATGGTCGATTCAAGAGGATAAAAAAAAAGATCAAGTGACAAAATGAAGTTACTTGTTCAATTTAGTGATTATATTAGTGCATTTGTGAGAGATGTTATGTGTGTGTGTAGTGTGAAGTTTAAATGCTGTGGAAAATTTTCTAACATTACAAGATGGTAAAAGTGTTTGCATTGTTTTATCGCGGAACACCAGCATTCATGACGAGATATTCAGATGAAACTTCGTCGACCACTACATGGAGAGACCTGTTTTAGAGAAAACTAGCTAGCAGAGAACATAGCTGGGGAGGCAAGCCAAAAGATGGAAGCTTGGCGAGGAGTCCGTGGTGCCAGACTCGATCGAATGCCTTGGAGATATCAAGTGCTACGGCTAAGGTTTAATCATATTTTTCAATAGATTGCTGCCATTTATGTGAGATGTAAGCGAGCAGGTCACCAGTTGATCTCTGATGACGGAAGCCATATTGCCTATCGTTGATAATACCTGAATGTTTCAGGTATTTCATGAGCTCGATGTTGATAACTTTCTCCATGTTCTTTGAAATAATAGATAGCAGTGCGATCGGTCTGTAGTTGCTAGATAGGGTCTTTTTGTCTTTTTTAGGAACTGGTTGTACTCTTGCAATTTTCAGGTGTTAGTTCGGGACCCACTAAAATCTTCCTTATAGTATGTTGGCGAAAGGTGATCTCGGGCATATGACTGTCAATTATTGGCGTTATGTTTGGAGGTTGTTTTCCCGATGAATCCAGAGTGGAATTTCCAGCAAATAAATGCGCAAAAATGTTGACTTTCTCCTGGGCAGTTGTGGGTAGTGTTCCATCTTCCTTGGTTAGAGGAGGAAACGAGCTGGAAGTGGAGTTTCTTCCTATAGCTTTGGCAAAGGACCAAAATGAACGGAATCAGTTAGGACATTCAACAAGTTTTGATATTATTTTAGCATTATGAGCATCCTTTGATGATCGGTGAATTTTCAACGAACGTCTACTGTCAGAATATCCCTTTAATTGACTATGTTTCGAATTCAACTGTCAGTACTGAATCTGCTGAGTTTTCATTCCAAAATCAACAAAATTCACTGACCACCAAAAGGTAGTGTGGAGTCAGCAAACTGTCAATAACGGAATGAACATATTTTTAGGATATGAAAATATTACTGGGTGTTTCAGAGTTCAACAAAATATGAAAACATGTTCATATGAATATGGGACTTCGAATACAAACTGCCGTATTTTATATAATATTTTCAAATGGACCTTGAATTGGTATATAAAAATCCTGGCCTTGGACCAAACTCTGCCTCACTAGACAAATACAGCTGTCGGATGGCGATGATAGATTCAACTGACTTGTCCAGCTGATGAATATTTTTGAACTGGCTGATGCACGAGGTATATGGCAGAATCAAATTCAGAATATCTTGAAGAGTAACAAGAATTTACTTCTCAATGAACTCCGCCAGAAACTTTTCGAGACAGATCTGTCTTCAAGTCAACGCTCCAAGTTTCTCTGATTTTACAGTCACTTTACTCTGAATGAATTCCTAAAGAACTATCTCCTTCTCAATATACCTATTGAACTCCTCGAACTATAGCCCAGGTTCGGCTCTGTAATAATATATCAATGAAATTCACTTACAACGGAACCACTTACATAATTAATCCAACTGAAAAATGTACAGTGGGCAACCAAAACCAACTAGAATCAATCAACCACATCATGTTTGATTGTCCAATCTATTGTTCTATTCTGGATACCAGAAACCTAATACTAGGTAGTTGAATAATAATTTTATAATAATTCGTTAAAGGGAACCTTCCACATTTCTTTCACTAGTGTATAAAGAACAAAGTTAAAAATACTCTGTTCTTCTCTTAAAGGTTAGTTACACGTACAGCCAATGGCTGCGGATAAGGCGCACCCTAGTCACTGTCATCACTTCCTTCGTCTCCATGTGTCACTTCTTCCTTCGCGTGCAAACGTCATGGTTTGCCAAGTTGCATCAATTCACCAGTCGCGTCATGCTGTTGGACACTTGGCTGTTGTGGAAAAATGGCAACAGCAACAAAACAGCCAAGCTGATGGCGCTGTGTTTGGTGCCTTTGCTGTTGCTCGGCGGTGAGTAGTTTGCAATTTTCTTGGCATAGGTACATTCGCAGTGACGGCTCGTCAGGGACGGCAGGGTCGGCCGGGCCGTGCCAAATAATTTGGGGAAAATTACTGAACTATTTGATGAATACAATTATTTTCCGAAACTGTTTTCATAAATTGATCGTTCATTATCCTACTGTTATGCCACTATCATATCAATTTCATTCACTGGAACCTTTGAGTATGCCATCCGCATATACTCCGAAAATCACGAACTAATTCAGGACCTACGACATCTCATAATCCCATCGTCAAAACGCCGCTTTAAGTTGAAACGCTCGCGTAGCTCATTACACTGATGCAGACGGCCGGCCGATCGGTGGTTTCTTGTCTCGACGCATCGCCTACAGATTCCCCGCTTCAAGTTTGAATTCTTGCGTATAAGCGAACGATACGCGTCATACCTTGGGTGCGGCCAAGCTCTGCTGGCCGTCAGTACGTACGTAATCAAATCAGTAGTTTGCAGTGCGCTCGCTGTGCACCGTATCCGACCATTCCGACCTAATTTTTAATATACGGATTGGCATGATTGACATTCTATTTTCATTTTACATTGTAGGTATTTATAATTTTAATTCCTATACTTATTTGTAAGTTGATGTTGGAATTTGAAATGTACAAACTGAAAAGAAAAATAATTTCCATGTTTTTGTTTACGCTTGCAGTAGTTGCAGTAAAAATGACTGGTGATTTTTGAATTTGCAATTTTTCAGTGATTCATAATTCAACATATCCATCTAATATTGGTATCAGAATTTTCCTTCAGTGCCTCTGAGCGTCAATAAGTTATAATTCAATTTGAATATTGTAATGTAACCTACTGTGCCTCTGCCTATGTAGGTAATATGGCAAGAAAAATGTCAGCAGTCCAAGAGCTGAGTAGGTATTGAAACATCGTAAAAAAGCTCTGGTGACGAAAATGTAATAAATGTGATTCACCATAAATGTCCCCCCCTCTAGCTCAGTTATTTTTAAACCGATTTCAAAATTTGAAATATCATCTTGAATGATTTTTGATTGAGTTTTTTTCCGCTACATCAGAAAATACAGGGTGCTCAGAACAAACGATCTACAGGGTACCATTTGATTTTTTTATATGGAACAACCTATTTTTCATTGTATTTTTAGATTCTCCCTGAAAAGCTGATTTGCTCAATGCATCACACTTGGGGTCTATCGGGAATGATTACAGAGATATAGGGTGTTCAAAATCGAGATTTTTCAACTTTAGGATTTTTTTGAGACGAAACTATTCATCATCGGTCAAAACGGCTTTCATGTCCATATCTCAACTTTTGATTTACTATCTACTGACATTTAATAATTGGAACAAATACAGGGTGATCAGAATTCTGAATCTTGAACCACACTGTAAATGTTCCAATCAAATCTCAATAGACAGTTAATCAAAAATTAAGATGGAAACAATAATGAATAGTTTCGAGACAAAAAAATCCTGAACTTGAAAAATCTCGATTTTGAACATCCTATATCTCTGTTATCATTCCCGCTAGACCCCAAGTGTGATGCATTGATGAAATGAGCTCTTCACGAAGAATCTAAAAATACAATGAAATACAGGGTGTTCCATTTGGAAAAATCGAGTAGTACTCTGTAGATCATTTGTTCCGAGCACCCTGTATTTCCTGATGAAACGGGAAAAAAAAATCTGAGAAATCATTTTAGATCATCCTTCAAAATTTTAAATCGGGTCAAAAATAAAGTGAGCTAGAGTGGGGGACAATTATGGTGAATCACCCTGTACATGCTTATTTGACATCGAACTTCCCTCAAGCCGCTGACCCAACGTGTTACGTTCGCATTTCAGAGCAATATCTATACCCTGGCCGACCCAGGTTCTGAGGGCACGAGCCGTCACTGTACATTCGTCTTCAGAGATCATGTCGCATCATTGAAGTACATTGTGGTGAATAAATTGTCCAATGATGAAAAAAGGAGATCAATTACTCGAGCAAATAGTTCTAAGACAAGTGGAAAAAGAAGGTGAAATTCAGCACTTTTTCGTGAAATATCTCTATAAACAGTAGTTTGTTCACATTTTCATTATCCAATTCGTGTTTTTGAGACAAAAATACTTGAGTACCAAAAAACATTTTCAAAAAAAAAAAAAAACATCGCATGACAAGTGCAAAATTACCATAAAATCTCATAACACGGATGTCTTTCAGGTTCGCACGTGTTGTTGGTTAGAGGCGTGTCCCTTGCTCCTTCCTGCCACCCTAACTGCAGCCGCCTTGTCACCGCTTACTTTAACTCGCTCATTCTTCGAACCCGCGAAATAATGTTCAACATCACCGAAACGTCACTGTAACTGTCAAGTCGCTGTCTCTTTTCTTCGTCGATGAATCGTGTCGATGACACATTAGATGTTTACGTCACCCAGTTAGGAAACGTGTAATTTTGTGTGACGATGGCAGTTTACAGTTACACAAAATGCATTTCCTAACGTGTTATGTATAATGTTTTTTCTAATTTTGATGAACAGTTTTGCTTCAATTTTAATAATTACCAGTACTACAGTTTTCTTCGTATGATTTCAAACCAATCAGAACGTTCAATTGACTTGAGCTATCTTGTATAATTTCGAATATACGTGCGTGGATATACATACAGTGTCTTTCAAAAGTATCGGAACGGTCTCATATTTCAGGAACGGCTTGAGAAAAATTCACGAAATTTTCTACAGGGTGATTATTGATGATGTCCGATTCAATGGTGGCATCGGCAATGTTGCCAAGTTTACAGTTTTTCAGATATTAGGAGTAAATTTATTTTTTCAAATGGAATACCTACCCCATTTATTTTTATTGCAATTAATTAAGCGCCTCCTAATTACTTGAGTCCCTGAATATCAGATTCGTAATTAATGTGATTTTCGAAATATGACAACATAGCATTTTCGTTAAAGAGTTCTGGAACGGTCCCATATTTCAGAAACGGCTCAAAGAAAATTTATGAAAACTTCGACAGGATGGTTGTTGATGATGCCCGATTCAATGGTGATATCGGCAATGTTGCCAAATCAACAGTTTTTCAGATATTCAGGGTAACTCAATTTTTTCAAACGGAATACCCTATTTGTTTTCATTGCAATACATTCAGCGACGCCTCATTACTTATGTCTCCAAATATCAGAAAATGCCATGTTGTCATATTTCGAAAACCACTTCAATTTAAAATCTGGTATTTGGAGACATAAGTAATGAGGTGTCACTGAATGTATTGCAATGAAAACAAATAGGGTATTCTATTTGAAAAAATTGAGTTACCCTGAATATCTGAAAAACTGTTGATTTGGCATGATTGCCGATATCACCATTGAATCGGGCATCATCAAAAACCTTCCTGTCGAAGTTTTCATAAATTTTAAGTTTTTAACGAAAATGCTATGTTGTCATATTTCGAAAATCACGTTAATTACGAATCTGATATTCAGGGACTCAAGTAATTAGGAGGCGCTTAATTAATTGCAATAAAAATAAATGGGGTATTCCATTTGAAAAAATAAAGTTACTCCTGATATCTGAAAAACTGTAAACTTGGCAACATTGCCGATGCCACCATTGAATCGGACATCATCAATAATCACCCTGTAGAAAATTTCGTGAATTTTTCTCAAGCCGTTCCTGAAATATGAGACCGTTCCGATACTTTTGAAAGACACTGTAGAGTAGTTTCAATCAGAAATTAAGAATTATTTCTATTTCCATAGTAACCAATTCATATTGTCACATACAAACAAAGCACGTCGTCAAACTTCGGCGTTCGTTCAGAACTACTAAAAAAATAATCGCTTCAAATACAATTCGAACTTATAAAACAAATAACACTAACATCCTTCTTGAATTCCAATGGTATCATATGCTTCTTCATATTCCGAACGTAGTTCTTATCAAAACTCTCAAATGCAGCCAATGATATACAGGGTGTCCGCTAAAAGGAGGTCAATCCATTAACCATATATTCTTTGAACAGAAACAATATGAGTTTCTAAATACCATTTTTCATTGTAGCCCCTCATATTCGATATACAGGGTAGGGTGTCGAAGATGGAAATTAAAAACTGTATTTTTTCAATTACTCGCGTATTTAATAAGATATTTATCTCAAAATTGGTACATTACTTCAGCACAAAGAGTTACATGGTGTGAGGAAAACAAAACAGAAAATAACTGTCAAGTATTCAAAATACTGGGGGTCATGTACACACTTACCCCTATATTTTTTTTGTACGTGCGTTGACTTTCTTTTTATTTTTCTTCAAGTGTCAAATCATTTTCGAGTATTTTTTGTCTCCTGTAAAATTTTGATAAAATCATTTGTTTTTAAGATAATTCGAAAAGTACTGGTTATTGTTTGATGCCCAAGTTGCTTACGGTAATCTCATAATGTTCACATACTCCTATTTATTTCGTCAAAATTGGAAGAGGGCGTAAGTTTTTACGTACGAAAAGGTGAATATGGAAATACGGGGTGCTCAGAGCGGATGTATTGAAATAATTTTCACAAAAAAAATTGATAGAAATTCAACACGTCTAAAAACAAGGTTGCTCGATATGACCATCAATTTTTTTGATACACATGCCAGCCCTCTTAAATAATTTAATTGAGGAAAATAATGATTTTAGGAGGATGAGGGGGTCGATTGACGAGCCCACCCTTTTAGAGAATTATTAAATTGATTTTTTTCGAGAACAACAAATTTAAAAAAAAAATTAAAATCGGTTTGAGCGGTTTTGGGGGTTGCGGAATTTTTAAAAATATTTTCGAGCCCTCCCCCGTATGGTATGTCGTGCGCGAATGAACTGGAAATGAAATCGGAAAAAAATAAAAAAAATATTTTCGGAAATTTCAGGTGAAATTATGATATACATGGTTTTAATAGCAACTTGATGGAAGCAGATCAGGATTGTCTGGGAATGTATGAAAGATTTTGTGTATTAGCCACATATTTTTCATAGGCTAAGATTTTCTTTAATTGAAAGGGCTCGCATGTGTATTCAAAAAATTGGAGGTCATATCGAGCAATTCATTTAGACGTGTTTTATTTTAATACATTCGCTTTGAGCACCCGGTATTTCCATATTTACCTTTTCGTACGTAAGAAGTTACGCCCTCTTCTAATTTCGACGAAATAAATAGGAGTATAACAGGAGTAACAATAACCAGTACTTTTCGAATTATCTTAAAAACAAATGATTTTTTCAAAATTTCACAATTGACAAAAAATACTCAAAAATGATTTAACACTTGTAGAAGAATAGATAGTGAGTCATTAGCGCACGTACAAAAAAAAATGGGGGTATGTGTGTACTTGACCCCCTGTATTTTGAATATTTGACAGTTATTTTCTGTTTTGTTTTCCTCACACGATGTAACTCTTTGTGCTGAAGTAATGTACCAATTTTGAGATTAATATCTTATTAAATACGCGAGTAATTAAAAAGAACAGTTTTTAATTTCCAACTTTGACACCCTGTATATCGAATATGAAGGGCTACAATGAAAAATGGTATTTTGAAATTCATATTGTTTTTGTTCAAGGAATATATGGTTGATGGATTGACCTCCTTTAAGCGGACACCCTGTATATTACTTTACGCCACTAGTTACGGAAAGTAAGACGTTTTTAAAACTTCCGTCAGTTTTCAAGTGTCACTTTACATGTCAAAATTAGAAAAGATAATTATACGTCACTGTAACTTTACTTTTGGGTGTGTTAGTTCGCTTCTTCGTCGTTGATTCATCGATGAAACATGATTCATCACGTAGAATTCCAATTCGGCTATCCAAACATCGCTTGAACCATTTACTTTCTAAATGGAAACCTAGTAGAAGAAAGGTATAAGATTGTCTGTTCGCTGACCCAAAAATCGCTAATATCGACAATATTTACAGTTATCCAGTGATCTATGTTTCGAACTAAATGATTCATTTGTTTTCCTAACCCTGAACATACTGAGTGGTCTGACGGAAACATAACACCCCGATTCCAGGGCTTCAAAATTCGAGGGGTAACGGCTTGTCTGTTTTTTTCATCCCCGTTACTTCAATTCCCTACCAGGGGGAAGTACAACCCCAAAACCCTTTCCCCTCGAGCACCAGCTTTTTCAGAAGGGTAACAAACTCAAAAATAGTCAGGTGTGAGTCAAAGCAAAACAGTGTCTATCAGACGCGTCAGATGAATGTTTGTGTCTTTTAAAATGACTATTCCACTCTTGATCTCGAGAACCAATCAGAATCGACCATTTTCACGGTTTCTTCTGTATTCTAGTGATATTTTTTGTTTATTAAATTTTATCGGACTTGCCCTATTTTATTTATTTCTTATATACAGGGTGTTTCATAATTGAATGCTGGTCCTAAAGGGCGATGATCCTTGGATGATTTTAAGGAGGGAAGTTCATATCAACATATGTCCTGAACCTCTTAGTTTTTGAGCTACAGGGTGTTGAAATCAGAAGCGTGCAGCGTTTGTTTAAACTAAACATTCAATATCAGGTCTACGATAGGACATCACTGGTAAAAGTAAAAGTTTGATTTTCGTCCCGAAACAAAATGTGTTTCCACTTATAGTGGGTGTCTACTGAATTACCAAAAACAATATCCAAGAACTGTAGGAACATTATTCTTTGGTTTATTTTTTTACGCGAAAACGGTACGTTGTATGAAAGTAAGTCTAGGAACCAAATTTGCTCCAAAATGGATAAGAATTGAAAAAAAAAATCTGGTTCTCTGAAAAATCAGTGGCGTACTATTTTTTTCTTCAAAAATTGTCAGTTCAAACCCCGTACGGACGCCACTGGAGAGAATTTTTTAATATCCTTCACGTGAAAGAATGCTCCTTAATAATGAAAAGGTGTATACGAAATATCATAACAATATCTAAGAGTGATAAAAAATTATGAACTTTTCTCTTTGAAATCATCCAAGGATTATCGCCCTAGAATCAGCATTCAATCATGAAATAGTCATATATAATACCACAAGTGATAATATTTTGCCGGAAATATTCGGTGATTGTTACGACAGCTTGTTGCCTAGTAATTTCGTGAATGACATTGTTATCAAAACTACGAGCTGTAGACGAGTCAAGTCAAAATTTTATCGCTGATAAACGAGGTTTGTTGATCACGTGTGTAGAGCAAGTCCGATAAAATTTAGTAAACAAAAAATACCGCTAGAATACAGAAGAAACCGTGAAAATGGTCTATTCTGATTGGTTCTCGAGATCAAGAGTGGAATAGTCATAGGAATACAACTCGTGATACTATTTTTCCTGGAAATATTCGTCGATTGACATACTCCAGATTGCTGCTCTAATTTCGCTCATGACATTGATCCAAAACTACTCGCCTACGGCTCATAGTTTTGATAACAATGTCATTCACGAAATAACTACGCAAAAAGCTGTCGTAACTATCACCGAATATTTCCGGCAAAATATTATCACGTGTGGTATTACATATGATTAATTTTGGTTTTGGTTGTCCGAAAACGGAGTTCAATATATTATAATGTATTTGCATTACCTACTACCTTAAAGTACAACAACAACACACTATCTTCTATGAAATATTTGATTCAAATTCTTTCTCTTTTTGTACTCAATATCCACTACAGCCTCATTCTCAGAATCACTACTTGATGGTGTTTAATTTTGCTGAGCATTCTTTCCGAGATTATTTCCTGTGAGTTATTTAGTATAAAACGTGCGAGATGAGACATTACACCTATCAATATCATATAATTCACATGTTTTTCTATCATGTAAATACTGCAATAAAAAATTCAAATTCAAATTACGAGTCAATCTGTTACGTTATTGGGGTGCAGAAGCGAACACGACAGTATTTATTTTCGAACTGATTTATTTAAACTGAAGAAACACTAATTTATATCGAACTTATAACTACTATTTATGTAAAACGATTTATATCACGCGGTATATAACTGTCTCTTTGACACTCGCTGCTCGACTGACTGACGGCAGTTATTCGGCCGTTTATATACGAGATCACTTGGCAGGCTTTGGTTCGAGAACCTTCTCGAATGATCTTCCGTCTCCTTCTTTTTGTTCTAGAAGCTTCTTAGAACAAACCTCTCTCTCTCTAATTGTTCCATCGATTGTTTCCAGAACATTCCAGAATCTTCTGTGACGTTATCTGTCACTGCGGCATATATTGAGTGTTCGGAAATATGCTAGTGCATGTAGGAATCATTGGAAGGTAGGAGAACGATCTGGGATGCGTGTTACAGGATGAGCGTTGTACTCCTGTCTTACTGATGATGTTTCTAAAGCCCCTCTAAGGGAAATATCATTACAATACTTTGGCTAAATTTTTTTTCCAATTACATCATCCTGGTTCAGTTCAAATATAGGTTAGTACCTGTTCAATTCCTGAGTAACAAATTTTCAATTGGAAAGCGGCTCAGGATTTTCAATAGGGATGAGGGGGAAGTCATGCAAGCACGGAATAATATATTGTTTAACGAGCACGGAATGATAGTGATTTCCTACTAGAATGAAGTTTGCAGCATGAGCCACAGGCAATCATTCGAGTAGAAAATTAGCATTCCGTCCAAGAAATACACTATAATTTTTCTACGGCTGTAACAGATAATTTTCGATTTCTTCGGCTTGTAGCCATCTGATTCCCTGTCAAGTAATACTCATCTATCAGACAGAGCTGTCATTGCTTCACATTTGACATTCCATGAGCGATGAGATTTTTTTGAAATAATAACACAATGGAGTCATTGTGATATCAGATACGGAAATAAAATTGATGACAAACAAAGTACCTCATTTATGTATCGAACACAGTGAAACAAGAGCAATTTTGTGTTATAGCCGTTGAAAAAAATCATTTCTGGACGAGTGATGAACGATATTTTTCAGTATACTCCGTTGAAAATAAAAATGTAATAATAAAATATTACATGAAAAAGACACGAAAAAATCTTTGATGATATTTTCATATTTCCTGTTCAAACTGTCGAAAATTGAATAGAATAAAGTTGTAGGAAGAAATGCCCCTAGCCCCACCTATTTCCCACGCCCCTGATCATAATTTCGGAAAATTCTTGACATTTCGAAATCGTGAATGAAAAGTAATATACAGGGCTAGTTTTATTAATGTGAACCCCTCTCTATCATTTTTGTTTTCCACCCATTCAAAAAATTTCGAAACTGATTTGATACAATTTTTCACATAGATTTCACTCATTTTGACAATGATGCAATATCTATTCAAATATACAGGGTATACAGAAATAAATATATTTTTCAAATGAAACGCCCTGTATATTTCGATAAATTTGAATTCCCCAAATCATCCTGATTCCAAACATATATATAGAAGGATCTTCATCAAAATATACAGTGCATTCCATATAAAAAAATCAATATATTTCTGTATACCCTGTATATTTGAAGAGATATTGCAACACTCTCTCAATATGATTGAAATCAATATAAAATATCGTGAACAAATCAGTATTGAATCTTCTTGAATGGATAGAAAACAAAGAAGATGAAGGGGGTTTCACATT
Source organism: Phaedon cochleariae (assembly GCA_918026855.4). NCBI lineage: Eukaryota > Metazoa > Arthropoda > Insecta > Coleoptera > Chrysomelidae > Phaedon > Phaedon cochleariae. The sequence goes on from OU896722.1 coordinate 909,077, forward strand.
AATAAAACTAGCCCTGTACATGTACAAAATTTCGTTATCTTAACACAGGGGGTTTCTGGAATATTTACAGATGGCTATAACTACAAAGGGGGCCATTTCTGGGATTATCTTTATATGAACCTATTTTACTATTTTTGTTCCTAGAATCCGTGGTTGAAATATTTCTATGTAATTTCGGGACACCCCTTCAATATGAGAAATTTTTATTCAAACTTGACAGAAAGGAAATACGATCAATTTCATGTGTTAATATATCAAATGAATAAGTTCGAAACAGAGGTCACTAGATTACTGGAAATATCGTAAATACGGTCGAATTTGCGAATTTCTCACCAATGAACAAACAATATTCTATGTCGCTAACCAGGTTTCCATTATGGTAATGAGTTGATTTAGTATGTGGTCAAACTTCAAGGCGTGATTTTCTGAGTGATTCGGATAGGAATAGTTCATAGTGAAATGCATCGTTTTCAAACTATTTTTTTTCGAATCACTAGAGACATCATTCCTTGGAGGTAACCTCACTAATTATCGAGTTGCTTTCGTTGGTGAAGTTATCCTATTCGTTAAGTGAGGTTATCTGTCAGAAAAACTCAGAGTTTCTGAATATACACCGTGTCCCAGCTAAAATGACCCCCCCCCTGTAAAAAATCAACCGCGCGATCGAATGACTTGAAATTTGGTCACCCAGTACATTTGATGATGCTCACTCGAAATATGCTATCGAATAAATCGTAGATATACAGGGTCACATCGAAATGCACCTCAAAAATAGGGACACCCAGTATATTATTCGATATTCAAGTAGAGTTTATTATTACAAATTCAACTTTGCCGGGTTTGATGGGATTTTTTCAATCGACTACGAAGATATGACAAAAAATGAAACGATTCAATAAAAAATTTATTTGACTAGATTTTAGCAATTTAACACGATTGAAATCGAATGAAAAGAAAATAATGAAGATCTAATAACCACCAATTGTCTCGATGGTGATGCAACTGGCCAGCTCGGTCGCCAGACCTCACTCCACTCGATTTTTATTTGTGAATATGGAAGAAATGAAAGAGAAAATCACAAATTTATTCGCATAAATTGATCGCAACGTGATACATAGGGTCACAATGATGAACGTTATCAAAAGAGCTAGGAAATGTTTGCAGCAAAATGGACGACATATTGAGCAGTTGAGGTTTTAATTATTTTCTTTTTATTCGATTCCAATCGTGTTATATCAATAAAATCTAATCATATAATTTTTTTATTGAATCGTTTTATTTTTTGTCATATCTTCGTAGTCGTTTGAAAAAATCCCATCAAATCCGGCATTGTTGAATTTGTAATAATAAACTCTACTTGAATATGGAATGATATACTGGGTGTCCCTATCCAAATAAGAAAGTTGAGGTGCACTTCAATGTGACCCTGTATATCTACGATTCATTCAGTAGCATATTTCGAGTGAGCATCATCAAATATACTGGGTCATTCGATAGCGCGATTGATTTTTTACAGGGGGGGACATTTTAGCTGGGACACGGTGTATTGTCCATACACTATCTAAATAAGGGGACATCATATACAAGGCAGTCAATGAGTACCAATTTTTGTCATAGATCGTGAGGATAATTATTTAGTGGATTCGCTACTAGATTTCTTTTCATATACAGGGTAATTCAGATTCTACGTTGAATATTTTGACAAGATATTCTTCCTATACTTCTGATTGGAATAACGACAGCCCCTGATCAAGTATCTCAATTCCAAAGAAAATTTCTTTTCAGAAGAATGCAATCTCAAGTTCGCCTTTTTGTTATCAAATATAGAGGGTAACTCACGGTCGATGGTACGTTAGACGTTTATGGAGAACGGGACATAGGATCATTCTGAAATTTTGGTTACTCACGTAGTTGCTCTTGGTCTATCGATCTAAAATATTTTCAGCTCTGCGGCGTTGCCGCTTCTATCAAAAAGTAGCAACAACTTTGTTATTTCAAATGGAACACCCTGTATTTTATTGCATTTTCAGATCCTCTCTGAAGAGCTGATTTCATCAATATATCATACTTAGGATCTAGCAGAAATGATAACAGAGGTATAGGGTGTGAAAAATCGTCATTTTTCAACTTTAGGAATTTTTTTTGTCGAAACTATTCATTATTGGTCAAAACGGCTTGCATTTTCCCATCTCAACTCACGGCTCACATGTCCCTATCTCAACTTTTGATTAACTATCTACTGATATTTAATTGGAACATATACCGGGTGATCAAGATTCTGAATTCTGCACCACCCTGTATTTGTTCCAATTAAATATCAGTAGATAGTTGATCAAAAGTTGAGATAGGGACATGTGAGCCGTTTTGACCAATAATGAATAGTTTCGACAAAAAAAAATTCCTTAAGTTGAAAAATGACGATTTTTCACACCCTATATCTCTGTAATCATTTCCGCTAGACCCCAAGTGTGATACATCGATGAAATCAGCTCTTCAGAGAGAATCTGAAAATGCAATAAAATACAGGGTGTTCCATTTAAAATAACAAAGTTGTTGCTACTTTTCGATAGAAGCGGCAACGCCGCAGAACTGAAAATATTTTAGATCGATAGACCAAGAGCAACTAAGTGAGTAACCGAAATTTCAGAATTATCCTATGTCCCGTTCTCCGTAAACGTCTAACGTACCATGGACCGTGAGTTACCCTGTAGAGAGTGCCCCAAAAAATACTCACAAACTTTAAGAGTTGATTGAGGAAACATTTTTGTGATCATTGAGACTCTGATTTTTTCTCGACTATTTTTTTTTTTTCATAATTGTGAGAGTTTTATCAGTACTACTAACATTATTTCAATAATTTATTTAATACTTTTGATAGTCTAGTTTGTTATTCATATGGTGTGTGTATTTTTTTTTATATTTTTTGTCGTAACATAATATATGTATTAATAAATGTTTATCAGGAAATACTTATGTGTTTGATGAACCCTTCTAACAGGCAGTTTGTGGTGGTATTAAGGTGGCAAGGGCTTCAAACTCGTAGCCTGCTTCGCAAATATCGGTCAGCTCTTTCTACCCTTGATAAAAATATTACCAGGGCATTTTCGGCAAATGAGAAAAAGAGTCAAAATTCGATTTCACGTCTCAACTAAACTGCTCAACACATAAAACCTAAAATCGCATTTTTTCGATCAAATTTGAATCATCATAACTTTCGATTTTCTCTACCGATTTTCAATTATTTTTCGGTTTCTGAAAGCTCGTTTCATTGACTATCGAACCTATTTATATGACTATTTCATCTTTTCGGATGAGATTTTACAGGATGATAAAAAAAACTGTGCATTTTTCCAAAAATTTCAAACGCCTTTCGTATGAAAGAAAAACTTTTCTACTATTGTTTGAGGTCAAAAACATATTGCTTCATATGTTTTCTCGATACTGTAAAAAAATTGTTGGAATTGTCACACGCGTTACTGAAACATGAATGTTATATTGAGATATTGCATAATCCTTATTATTACTTGGATAACAAGACCATACCTGCAGTAGAGAATCACAACGACCTGGGAGTAATATTCAACAAAAAACTGTCAGTGTCGAACCAAGTTGCAGGTGTTGTTATTAAGGCAAACAGTCGCGCTTACTTACTCAATAAATGCTTCGATCATCCTGAACCAAGGCTCTTCAATCAATTGTATAAATCATACATTCGTCCACACCTAGAGTATGCCGTCCAGGTTTGGTCTCCTTATCTAGTGCGAGACATTCAACATTTGGAAAGAGCTCAACGCAATGCTACCAGTGGCGGCTCCTCAGAGGAGGCAACGGTGGCTGAGCCTCCTCAGAGATTTTCCTTAAACTGATATTATCTATACTTTCTCATTGAAGGGACACCAGAATACATGGATTTTGATTTTATATCCCGTTTTTAGGTAAATATTTTTGAATTTGCAACAGTGCTTGCCCACGCATCACACGTTATAAAGTCTGCAAATCATGCGTAAAATATTCAACTTGACAACATCTATAGGAGGCTAGATTCCTTCACATGCGCAACCCCCGCGCGCAATGCAAATGCCCGAATACGCCCGAATAGCACGTGTTTGTCGTGTCGCGTCGCGAATTGCGGACAATCCAGCGCGAGTGCATTGTTTATGATTATGTTAGGTTAATGGTTAGGGGCTCTATAAATTTCTGAAGAATGAGTGTTTTAAACGATTGCGATTCAGTGGAATACTTCTTGGTGAACCCATTCAGTGTTTTGTCTTATGAAGATAAATTGATTGTGAAAAACAAACGTCCGACACCGGAATTAAAAAATCTGATTGTAACAGGTAACAAACACAATCGTTTGTTCAATTCTGATAATAATTATAAAAAATATATCTGGTTGACGGGATCTGAGGTAACAAATAAGCTATTTTGTTGGTACTGCGTATTATTTTCAACCGATAAGTCATCATGTTGGGGGGCAATTAGGATATAATGATTTGAAAAATTTGCCTTGCGGATTGGATAGACACTGCAAATCACAGGAACACATCTCTTCAAGTATCAAGTTCAGGTCACCTGGTAAACAGAATGTCCTCAAAGCTATCGATTTGGGTGAGTAGAGAGTTGTTTTTCACAATGAATCTCATATCATTCAGCCTCCTCTATCATGAAAGTCACGAACCGCCACTGAATGCTACTCGAATGGTGAGAGGCTTTAGTGACCTATCCTGCGACCAACGTCTATCACGCCTGAATCTACCTTACCTCAGTGAGCGACGTATCAGAGGAGACGCCATTATGACTTACAGAATCCTGCACGATTCCTTCTCTGTAGATCTTTCTGGATTATTTCAACTTCAGAATGACGATAGATTGAGAGGTCATCCCATGAAGCTAAAACGAGAAAACTTTCGTACTACTGCTAGACAACAATTCTTTCCTAATCGAATATTTTCGAGGTGGAACGCCCTACCTGGTGGCGATTTTACTAAATATACTGCACGCTAGCACAAACCACGCCCACCATAATACGTCATATCTCCAAAAATTACCGATATACTCGGAGTCAGCACATCGCACTAAATATACTGTGCTCCAACGCAAGAATACACTTTTTATGATTTTGACACGAATTCGACCGAAGCTCTCTCGTTGTGAATCTCTTGTACGCAGTAAATTCATATACCCAAATGGTCTAATGGTTAGCGCTGTCCATGGGCGCCGCTAGTAAAAATTCCAGGGGGGGGCGGTTTTTTCAAATTTAAAGAATTAATTGTACTATATACTAGATATAAGTAATAGGTAAAATCGAAACCCTTTTGACTCATTTTCACTACCAGTGTGGTTTGAAGAAATTGTGAAGAGGATATAGGTAAAGTAGGTTGGGTAGGTCAGTTGATAAGTAAAACAAGGAATTAAAAAAAAATCTATTTTTTCGAAACAAAACACCTACATTAAAACAAAAATATAACAAAAATAAAAGCTGAAAGACCCAAATTCCAAATCGATGGCCTTTTGGAATACATGTCCCATCAAAATATAATAATAGCAAATCTAAATCAAAACTCTTTGGTAAATACATATATAAAATAAAATACAAATAAACTCCATATTCAAAATGCACTTGTAAATACTGATATGGCAATATGCATGTAGGCAACAAGAATATAAATAAAACAATGTTTCTTTCGACCAAAATAAAAGCAAAAAAAATGAAATTGAAAAATAAAGATACTGCACTGAGGGCAATCCTAGTCTACTCGTCAAAAAGGAATTTTAAATTTCTTTTTTCTGTGACGGGAAAAAAGTTTGGCATTTCATCTCTGTTGGCAGGTTATAAAATGTCACTTTTCATAAATTACTTCTTTCCCGTGGGAAAAAAGTGAGTACTTCTTTCCCGGATATATATCACATATATATATTCTGTTAATGGCTTTTGTTGTGCTATAGTTCCGAAAAATGAGTCAATAATACCGTCTCCGAGAAAGAACTGCAAGTCCTTTTATCTTCCATTCGACTTCGCGGTTTCGTATATTACTAAACAACTACTGAATTCGCAATTTTTTAAAATCAAATCACAGAATTGAACTGACAGATGTGACATCAGATATTTGATTACTTCAAAAGAATGATAAAGATGTCTATAAAACGCAGGTGTCCCTACTGTTAAAAACTTGAAATTTCACGTCGCTAATTTTCAGATTTCGAAATAATGTAATATCTTCTCAATATTGATTCGTCCTTCCTTCTGTCACAGAAAAAAATAGTGTATTATACACGGGAAAAATATTAGATTTTAGCTCACGGTTTTTTGTCTCCCTCCGCTACGCGTCGGGAGACAACACAACCTGGAGCTAAAATCTACTACTTTTTTCCCTTGTATAATAAATAACTATTTTTCCATGCCAAACAAATCAATGACCTTATTAATTATTTCGAGCTTATTGTTATCAACGTATATTCTGTGTATACTTATGAGAGCCAGTCCAGAAAGACGGTTTTCGCTCATAGTTGATCTGAGCCAACTTTTCACTCTCTTGAGAGTACTAAACGATCGTTCAATCGAGCATGTTGTAGGAGGCATAATAACAAAAAATTTCAAACAAGTTTTAATGTTAGGAAAAAAATTACATTAATTATTTATTAGTTCAGTCATATCTCCTGAAAATCCAGGGGGGGGCGGCCGCCCCCCCTTGCCCTCAAGTAGCGGCGCCCATGGCGCTGTCGACTTTCAGTCTGAAGGTCCATGGTTCGAATCGCTGTGAACTTTTTCACCAATGTTTTTTTACTTCATTCTGGTTCTCCTTTTTCAGAAAATATTTGAGGTCAAATAGGTTAGTGCGTTTAGGATAAACAGTTTCATTTTATTCAATTTTGTTGAAGAACTTAACTTTTGAAATATATTATTGATCAATGTGTGTCTACACTATATTCTGGTTTTCCTTCCTCAAAAATATTGCAATCAGGGATAGGTTAGTTCGTTAAGGATAAATAGTCTTTGAGTTTTGCCTAAGTACTTCGAAGATGAGATATTACGGTGGGCGTGGTTTGTGCTAGCGTACAGTATATTTAGTAAAATCGCATCCATATGTATTGTGCAATATGTATATCATTTATATCCATTCATTCCATACAATATCCTGTACACTTCAATATTCAATTTAATTATCTGTCTATATATTTTTGGGCATAATAGGCCTTGCCTCTGCCCTTGTTCAAATTCAATAATAATAATAATAATAATAATAATTTGATGCTCTGGTTTCTATTGGCTTTGTGTTCCTGTCAATCTAGTTCGAATGGTGGTCAAACATCTCGAAATGATGCATGATAAACCTATTCCTATATACAGGGCGGTCCTCAAACAACAATTATGACATCAAGTAATAAAAAAAAATCTTGTTTTGACGAGCAAGAAAATTTCGAAGCAATAAACCGATTGAGAAGTTTTCTGGCGATCAAAGCGTGTAGGAGAGGTTGTCATCACCATGTCAAGTTGCTACAGAATCTATTGCTGATCTGGCAATCTCGTGAATTTTCATACTTTTCATGTTCACTTCAATGTAAAATTCAATGAAAGGTGAGAGTGATGTGAATTGAACTGGTGTTCTTGATGAAAAGTCATGGAACTGGAACATTGTGACCGTGATGGAATTCAATATGAAAAATTCATGTTTTTTCTGAGTCAGGACATTACATATCCATGTGACTCACGTCTGCCATTCTATTGAATTTCGACAAATATTCAATATAAGTCTTTGTGAAGATGTTCACCGCAAATGAAATCACATCCTGTTACTTGATCTACTGAAATTGTGATGAATTATGTCAGTTGCATGGTATGTCTCGGCAGCAACTTTTTTTATTTTGACGACATCCTGTATATTTCTTCAGTCTATCTCATTTGCCTTGAAATTATCTTCTGAAAATCTATCACAAAGTGAGAACGACGCTCTGAAAATCCGTTTTTTTTAACAATTCCAGTGGTTTGATCTTGCAATGATTCTGTAGCAACATGACATAGTGATGAAAACCTCTTCTACACGCTTTGATTGACAGAAAACTTCTCAATCGGTTTCCTGCTTCGAAATTTTTTTGCTCGTCAAAACAAGATTTTTTTTTACTTGATGTCATAATTGTTGTTTGAGGACCACCCTGTATATAAGAATAGGTTGATCATGATTTTTGACCACCCTTCGAACCAGATTGACAGGAACACAAAACCAATAGAAATTAGAGCATTAAATTATGCATTATCTTAATAAAACATTCATATTTCAGTAACGCGTGTGACAATTCCAAAAATTTTTTCACAGTATCGAGAAAACATATGAAGATGTTTCCCCAAAAAATAGTAGAAAAGTTTTTCTTTCATACGGGAGGCGTTTGAAATTTTTGGAAAAATGCACAGCTTTGATTATCATCCTGTAGAATCTCATCCGGAAAGGATGAAATAGTCATATCCATAGGTTCGATAGTCAATGAAACGAGCTTTCAAAAACTGAAAAATAATTGGAAATCGGTTGAGAAAATCGAAAGTCATGATGATTCAAATTCAAACGAAAAAATGCGATTTTTCGTTTCATGTGTTGAGCAGTTTAGTTCGACGTGGTTCATTAAAAAATTAAAAAGTCAGATTAACTATTTTTTTACAGAAATGTATGACTGAACTCGACAATACAGCGAGTGTTTCAGAGGTGTAATGATAAAATCCCCTGGGGAGATTACGCTCAACAAGATATGGAATGAAGTTCATATGAAATGCTTGGTTTACAGAGTGTTCAGATTTACAAAAAAAGGGAGTTTTTCATTGATATCTCATAAGCGCTTCTGCCGGTTCTAATGGAAGTTACACCGTTTATTTCGACAGTTATTAGCAATCTTGAATGTTTGAAAATACCTCAAAAATCTTATTCTGAAACCAATCAATTCATCACCCTGATTTTTCCTGCGAAAAATAGGTTATAATGTTAAAAAAGAATGGCTTTACACACATTGACTCATATAAACTGGGCGTCAATTTAAACGTTAATAGTGAAATTTGGCATCAAGTTTGACTTCTCGTAATTTCTAAAATATTGAACCAATTTTGAATTGCCGCCCAGATTCTGAATGCCTTTTTCATCGTCTTTCGAACCGTTCCTTACAGCTTCTTCTAAATTGATCAGGACCCGTGATACAGGGTGAAACAAAGATTCGTGCATTTTGAAAAAAATTTCTCCGCTCCCCCCCCCCCCCATTTTGTCGGAAGACCACGATGCTCATATTTTATTCGGGCATTTCATGAATAGCTGCCATACCTCAGGACGTTTTCGAGTTTTTGCCAAAAACTACTGTGGTTTCCGAAAAAAAAAAAAAATTTTGTTTTTCAAATGGACAGTTTACTCAAAAACAATCAATTATTTATTACTTCGCAGTCTATGATAAAAGTTGTCTACCTTAGTGAGCAGTAAATCAACACATCTCGTCAACAAAAGAAACAACGATACCTTGTTTTCATAACAACGTATTGTTGAAACAATGTAGGTATGCATAGAGATTATATCAATTGCCAAATTTCATGAAAACGTCAGTGTAATTCGGGTCCTAAAAAATTTAAAGATGCCTCGTTCAAATCGGGTCGAAATGGAAAATATCATTTGGTAAGATCATTATAGTGATATAAACTATAATTCAGTACAGATAATTATTATTTCAGGTTACGACGATCAGGATATACCCAAACTCATTCAAGTACCATTTTCAATAAGACAGTCATGACAATAAATAGACTGATTCAACGTTTTGAGGATACAGGTAATCAGGCCATTTAAAAAAAATGCAGAAAAAATTTTTTTTTTCGGAAACCACAGTAGTTTTTGGCAAAAACTCGGAAACGTCCCGAGGTATGGTTGCTATTTATGAAATGCCTGGATAAAATATGAGCATCGTGGTCTTCCGACAAAATGGGGGGGGGGACGAAGAAATTCTTTTCAAAATGCACGAAACTTTGTTTCACCCTGTATCACGGGTCCTGATCAATTCAGAAGAAGTTGTAAGGAACGGTTCGAAAGACGATGAAAAATGCATTCAGAATCTGGGCGGCAATTCAAAATTGGTTCAATATTTTAGAAATTACGAGAAGTCAAACTTGATGCCAAATTTCACTATTAACGTTTCAATTGACGCCCAGTTTACTTGGGTAGCAAGCAATTTAGAAAAAACTATTGAAAATACCTCAAAAATCAAATATTGATATCAATAAACTAATCATTTACTGGGTACGCCCCTCTGATCTCAAGATCAATTCTAGTTCATCTAGTAGATGTCTAATAATCATTTGAATAAACCATGGGAATGTCATGAAATCGGCTACAGCGGTTTTGAGCTATTCATGAATAACACACTTGAAAAAAAAACTCAAAACACCCTGTAAATTGGAAATGAAGTATTTTTTCTGTGACGGGAAAAAAGTTTGGCATTTCATCTCTGTTGGCAGGTTATAAAATGTCACTTTTCATAAATTACTTTTTTCCCGTGGGAAAAAAGTGAGTACTTTTTTCCCGGATATATATCACATATATATACTCTGTTAATGGCTTTTGTTGTGCTATAGTTCCGATAAATGAGTCAATAATACCGTCTCCGAGAAAGAATTGCAAGTCCTTTTATCTTCCATTCGACTTCGCGGTTTCGTATATTACTGAACAACTACTGAATTCGCAATTTTTCAAAATCAAATCGCAGAATTGAACTGACAGAAGTGACATCAGATATTTGATTACTTCAAAAGAATGATAAAGATGTCTATAAAACGCAGGTGTCCCTACTGTTAAAAACTTGAAAGGACCCCGCACTTTTAGTACGTAAAATGGTTCTCGGTGAATTTTTCTGAAATTTCAGTATGTTGTAGAATCCGATGAACTGATTGAACCTGCAGAATCGTAAAGTTCTTTGATGAAGAGATTCTGAGATACAGGGCGTTGAAGTTACAAATCGGTATTTTTCATTTAATTATTTTCTCGAAATTCAAAGATGCCAAGTACAATCTTCTTCGCTCATATCAATAACGAACCTTCATATTACTCAACATAATTCAGATGGTTCAGATGATGTAATTGTTTACAGAGTGAAACATATAAACATTTCAGTGATGTCTGAAAATTCGATGTAATAATGAAATATCGAAAAAATAATTTAGGCATGCAATATACTATTCTCATTCCATCATGAATCACAATTCATACATTTCATACAGGGTGATTTGAAAAATTGGTGACACCTAAGACCGATTTATTCATACACATCCTGTATATTCGAGTGAATTGTTAACCTCCCAAGATAGCTGATACCGTATGAACATGATTTCGTTGAGATATATAGGGTGATCATAAAGATTTTCGATGATGAAAATGACAAAAAATCGTGTTTTTTGAAATCACCCTGTTATTCATGATTAACTCGGTGAAATTCCCTGATTATTTTTTAATATATTCATCATTCGCTCCTCAACGCTGTCTTGAAAATTCAGTTTCCTATCATGACGGGTGTCATAGTTATTAATTCAGGAACTTACCATTTGCATGAAGAGTTGAAGATACTTGTTCACTTACATTCGCATAGTGGCCGATATTTTTCACAAATAGTGAAACGTGAGAATCTGGAGACAAAAATAAGTTTAGTATTCATATACAGGGTGAACATAAGAAATTCAATAATAATAGCAGATATATGAATTTAATAATATTAATATAATGTACAGATAGTTAGGCGAATTTGGATTCCAGGATTCAACTCTCCCTATTAGAAATGAAAGCGTGAAAGACCGAATCATTCTCGAATCTCCTAGGTATTGTTCGTTTTTCATTTTGGCAGAGCTTGTATACCAACGAAATTCGCTTAACTATCTGTACATTATATTAATATTATTAAATTCATATATATCTGCTATTGTTATTGAATTTCTAATGTTTACCCTGTATATGAATACTAAACTTATTTTCGTCTCCACATTCTCACGTTTCAGTCGTTTCACTATTTGTGAAAAATATCGGCCACTATGCGAATGTAAGTGAACAAGTCTCTTCAACTCTTCATGCAAATGGTAAGTTCCTGAATTAATAACTATGACACCCGTCATGATAGGAAACTGAATTTTCAAGACAGCGTTGAGGAGCGAATGATGAATATATTGAAAAATAATTAGGGAATTTCACCGAGTTAATCATGAATAACAGGGTGATTTCAAAAAACACGATTTTTTGTCATTTTCATCATCGAAAATCTTTATGATCACCCTATATATCTCAACGAAATCATGTTCATACGGTATCAGCTATCTTGGGAGGTTAACAATTCACTCGAATATACAGGATGTGTATGAATAAATCGGTCTTAGGTGTTACCAATTTTTCAAATCACTCTGTATGAAATGTATGAATTGTGATTCATGATGGAATGAGAATAGTATATTGCATGCCTAAATAATTTTCTCGATATTCCATTAATACATCGAATTTTCAGACATCACAGAAATGTTTATATGTTTCACTCTGTAAACAATTACATCATCTGAACCATCTGAATTATGTTGGGTAATATGGAGGTTCGTTAATGATATGAGCGAAGAAAATTGTACTTAGCATCTTTGAATTTCGAGAAAATAATTAAATAAAAAATACCGATTTGTAACTTCAATGCCCTGTATCTCAGAATCTGTTCATCAAAGAACTTTACGATTCTGCAGGTTCAATCAGTTCATCGAATTCTACAACATACTGAAAATTCAGAAAATTTCACCGAGAACCATTTTACGTACTAAAAGTGCGGGGTCCTTTCACGTCGATAATTTTCAGATTTCGAAATAATGTAATATCTTCTCAATATTGATTCGTCCTTCCTTCTGTCACAGAAAAAAATTGTGTATTATACACGGGAAAAATATTAGATTTTAGCTCACGGTTTTTTGTCTCCCTCCGCTACGCGTCGGGAGACAACACAACCTGGAGCTAAAATCTACTACTTTTTTCCCTTGTATAATAAATAACTATTTCGGACCCATGTACGTGGCAATGAACTTTTTTCTTTATTTTGCTGATCTTCCTTAGGCTTTTACCACCACAACTCATGATCACTCTGTATAATGAAGCGAAAGGGGTAGATTGATGTGATGTCTTATACAAGGTGATTTTAAAATAGGTGGTCAAACTTTGGGAGCATATAGAGTGGGTGAAATAGTTACGAAAACCTCTGAAACATTTTTTTCTGAAGTGACCCCCAAGAAAGATACAGCCCCTCAAAGGGGGGCCTCGGAGAATGATTTTGTATTATAATCTCCAACACCTTGTACAATGAAAATCTGAAATTTTGTCCATCCACTTACTATTCAGTGCCGAGTGCCGGTTCGAATGGAGTTAAAATCACCTCGAAATGAAATACAGGGGTGTGTCAAAATAAGGAGGTAGGGGGTAAAAATAACCCCAATTTTTTGTTCATCGCAATTTCAGTTATTTGACATGAAATTATGAAATCTCAGGGCTATTTACATAGAAAAGGTGCTCGCTCTTGTTGCATCTCGTTATAATGAACTATTAACGAATAAAAGGACCCCGCACGAAAACACGGGAAATTGGCTCTCGGTCGAATTGGCTGAAATTTGACTATGTTGTTGTGGGATGGCTCATTAAAAAAATATGTGAGTTTAAAAAGTTTAGTATGGTATGGTTTCTGAGATATAAGCCTACAAAGTTCGTAAAAACGTCGTATCGGGGTAGGATTGACAAAGAAAAAACTGTTTTTTTAGTATAAATGAAACAAAATAAGCTAAAAAATGTATTGGTCGGAACTCATAAACATGTCTAGTTATAATCACATGAATAATAGTAGATCAGGGTGTATACGAGGCACGGTCAAAAAGTTCATTTTTCGGAAAAAAAATTCGAGCACTATTCCAAAACCAACAAGTTATATTTTGGTGGGACATTATAGTTTTAGTCTATTGTAGGCTTTGAAAACGTATTTTGATTCTTGATAACCATCTCTGTTCGAAGTATGAATTTTTAGAATCTTGTGTTACACCTTTTTTTGAAAACAATTGACAGCTTGTTTTTGGTCACAAAGAAAGGGATTGATTGAAACTGTTGATTGAATGAAAGCTGAGGAAACTCTCTAGCGAATTCAGTTGTTCAATATTGCCTTTCATTTACATACAGGGTGTGTTAGATTTTGTTGAAGATTATTTAACACGTTTCAATTGAATATCCCGAAAACAGTTTCGTCAATTTGGATCTCATTTTACACACACTATTTTCAATATGTTGACAATCATATGCAAAAAGTGTTTTGATTTTTTATGTTTCGTTTCTGAGATATGCATTTTTGAGTCTACAGTATTACAGGTATTATAGTGTTATTACCTCGGATATTAACTATCAAAAATTGATATCTCAGAAACGAAACATAAAAAATTGAAAAACTTTCTGCATCTGATAGTCAACATATTCAAAATAGTGTGTGTAAAATGAGATCCACATTAACGGAACTGTTTTCGAGATATTCAATTGAAACATGTTGAATAATCTTCAACAGAATCTAACACACCCTGTATCTAAACGAAAGGCAATATTGAACAACTAAATTCGCTCGTGAGTTTTCTCAGCTTTCATTCAATCAACAGTATCAATCAATCCCTTTCTTTGTGATCAAAAACAAGCTTTCAATTGTTTTCCAAAAGGGGTATAACACAAAATTAAAAGAATTCATATCTCGAACAGAGATAGTTATCAAGAATCAAAATACGTTTTCGAAGCCTACAATAGACTAAAACTATAATGTCTCATCAAAATATAACTTGTTGGTTTTGGAATAGTGCTCGAATTTTTTTTCCGAAAAATGAATTTTTTGGCCGTGCCTCGTATTCACCCTGATTTACTATAGTTTATATGATCATAACTAGACATGTATTTGAGTTCCGATCAACACATTTTCTAGCTTATTTTGTCTTATTTATGCTGAAGAAACAGTTTTTTTCTTTGTCAATCCTACCCCGATGCGATGTTTTTACGAACTTTGTCGGCTCATATCTCAGAAACTAAACATACAAAACTTTTCAAACTCACATATTTTTCTAATGAGCCATCCCACATTAACATAGTCAAATTTCAGCCAATTCGACCGAGAGCCAATTTACCGTGTTTTCGTGCGGGGTCCTTTTAAAAAAGCTTGTTTTTAACAATATTTTTTATTTAAGTATTTTCAATAGGATCAGACCATAATCATGAAACTCGTCGAATATTTCTAATTCATGAATTCCGACAACGAATTCAAAATTTCCAACCCTAAAAACCCTTACAAACCAATTTGAATCGAATCGGACCATAATCACAAATCTGGTCAGCTACATTGGAGCCACCATATTTTCTTCTATCAAAAAGTCCATAACGCGTTGTCAACTGTCTTCTGCCAGATTCCAAGTTGATCAGACGATTAGAAGTAGGTAAAAATTCAGTTGCAAGATTTGAACTAGATAATTAAACTTGAGTGCATACCAAAATTGCAATTTGAATGAAATCTTGGAAAAATAAATTTTATTCGCTAATGGTTCAGTTTATCGAGATTCAACAAGAGCTCCTATTCTATGTTAATAGCCCTGAGATTTCATAATTTCATGTAAAAAATTGAAATTGCGTTGAACAAAAAAGTCGGGGTTATTTTTACCCCCTACCTCCCTATTTTGACACACCCCTGTATTTAATTTTGAGGTGATTTTAACTCCATTCGAACCGGCACTGAATAGTCTCCGAGGCCCCCCTTTGAGGGGCTGTATCTTTCTTGGGGGGCACTTCAGAAAAAAATGTTACCAAGGTTTTCGTAATTATTTCACTCAGTCTATATACTATATACAAAGTTTGACCACCTACTTTAGAATCACCTTGTATATCAATATCATTCGACATTTTGAAAAATGTTTAATGATAGCGTTAGATCTTGAGAAATTTATTTTTTCCTGAACCATCCAGCTCGGAAGAATAACTAAAGTGGTCACAAATAAAAATTCCTGTCAATTTCGTTGAAGTTCAAACAGTTCTACGACCTTCGTAATCCACCGATTTCTAACGCAAAATAAATTTCAGGTTGGTATATTTTGACGAACCTAGGCGCCATCTTTTACGCAACCTATTTCAACTCTTCTTCAATCGCTATTCCACCTCCGGAAACCATCATCCATCATCCTCCCTCAATGTTAATCGATCCACCGACCGACAAAATGGCTGAAGAAAATCCCAAATTGTCTGACGAGCAACTGAAAGTGATAACTGATTCGTTGAAAACCTCCATGAGTGACAGAGACAGGTATAATGTCGAGGAAATAGTTGCAAGCGTAATGCAAAGCTCAGGTTTCCAAGAAATTGTGCAAAAACTCGATGCTGCTCCATCAATCAACAACCAACAAACCATCATCGATACTTTGGTAGAAGAGCTCCACAAGCTCAAAGAACACATGGCACAGCTGGACAAAAATAGGCTGGAAGACTTGCACACTATATCCCAGTTGAAAGCCCAGAACCTACAAAACACAGCTCACCTAAGCTACCACTTGACCAAATGTTGTCGAAGACCAATCATCAACGTCGAAAGCTACGTCAAAAAACTACTCTCAGACATTCTGAACGATGCAGACTTCCTGAGGAACCAAAAAGGCTTCAACAACTACTTGCAAGCAGTTTTTGCAGCTAAGCAAGACCTAGAAGCGAAGCTGAGCAACCTGACAGCTCATCTTAGCTCTAAGTTCGACAGTGCAATAGAAGAAAGTAGCTTCAAACTGATGGAAGAGGTGTCTAAGAAAGTCACTAGCTTCATCAAAAGCAGCAGCTACTCACTAGCAAGTGGCTCAGACAATTCTAGCTTCTCTGATGAGAGAGCGAGAGAGATAGTGAGACGTGTCCTCAAGATTTACGATGCTGATAAGACTGGACTAGTCGATTATGCTATGGAGACCATGGGAGGTCAGGTTTTGAGTACGAGGTGTACAGAAACTTATCACTATGGCAAAGCTGTGGTTTCAGTGCTGGGTATTCCATTGTGGTACCCTGTGAATTCGCCTCGTACCATTATAACGCCCAGTATCAATCCTGGGGAGTGTTGGGCCTTCCAGAACTTCCCAGGCTTCGTGGTACTAAGGCTGTCTAAGAAGGTGCAAGTTGAAGCCTTCAGTTTGGAGCATATCAGCAGGCTTTTGGTGCCTAATGGGGACATAGATTCTGCCCCTAAGGAATTTCAGGTGTTTGGTTTGAAGGATGAAGAGGACAAAGAGCCTTTGTTGTTGGGGGAATATGTTTTTGATGTGGAGGGGGAGCCTTTGCAGTTTTTCGAGGTGCAAAATGGCGGTGGGGTTTTCGAGATAGTGGAGCTGAGAGTGCTTTCTAATAATGGCAATCCGAATTATACGTGCCTTTACCGGTTTAGAGTTCATGGGAAGTGTATTACGTAACGGTTCACTAACTTCGTGCACTGACTCATGAACAAGAAATGGAAGGAGAATGCTAGTTCTCAGTTTTGAGCTGATTTGAACTCGCTTGTACCACGTGATCGACTCGGAAAAGTTGGTTGACGAGTGTGCGCAGTACGTATACAGATTGTTTGTCGAATCGCTGCATACAGTGGATTTCATAAAGTTGGCATAATATGGGAAATACTTCTAATGATAATTTATTTTGAGAGTCGACTCGGGGGGTTGAGTTTTGCTTAAAAAGAGATGAAAAATGGTCTAGTCGGTCGGGGTCACGTGATTTTCGCTACATGTCAAACGTTACATTTTCTATTCATATTAATCGCAAAAAATTGGCTTATGTGTTTGAATTTTAAAAAAGTTCACTAGGACTAGAGTCACTGGATGGTATTAGTTAGCTGTCCTTCTGTCCTTTTCTATTTTCCATATTAAAATGGTTTGAGTGAATAAAAGAATAAGGCAAATACACTATTGGACAAAAGTAGAGCAACAAAGTGCTGTTATTTCTTTGAATCTGAAGATTTATTTATATGATTGTGATCCCCGGCTAATTTTAATGAAATATGATCCCCACAATATCAGTAATATTTCACAAAATAAAGGTAGAGAAATACTTATAATTATCAAAATCGACGAAATGCAGTGCGACATAAGTAAAGCAACAAATTGTGTCAACAGTATTTTATTCTAGATATTACGATGAAAGAACATTTAACACATTTAATAATTACAATAGCCAGAAGTATTATATTAATAGTTAATAGAATATCCATTATTATTTATTACTTGCCGATAACGTCGCGGCATTGAATCAATTAATTTTTGAAAAGTATTTTCTGGAAGATTTGTCCAAACTTCATTGATTTTATTTACCAATGATTGTTTATTTGGAAATATTTGTGTACGAATTCCACGTTCTACTTCCTCCCATAGATTTTCAATGGGGTTAAGGTCTGGGGATTGTGCCGGCCACTGCAAAACCCGAACATTATTTCCTTGAAACCACTCTTGAACAATTCGTGGAGAGTGTTTTGGATCGTTATCCTGTTGGAAAATAAAACTTAACGGCATTTCCCACTCTGCATAAGGCAACATTACATTTTACATTATATCTCTATAGACAAATCGATCCATGGTGTCATTAATAAAGCTTAAAGGGCCTACCCCATTCCATGAGAAACAACCCCATAGAAAAACACTGCCTTTACCATGTTTAACTGTTGGTGTAACGTATTTGGGATTAAACCTTGTTTTTGGGTGTATGATAAATTGACATTCATCATACAGGGCGTGGAAATGAATTCTGAATTGAGACTCTATCACGAATCTGCGATTAGAGGTCTATAAAAATCACAAGTTTCCATCGTTCAAGTTTGAACCCCCTGATTGGGCATGAAAGTTTTGAAAAGGAATATTCTCAGATAAATTATGAACATACAAAAATGGATATACACTGTGTCCATAAAGTCACCCCCCCCCTGGTTAACTATTGAACGGATGGGATTTTTTTTTTCAATTTTTTTTTGCTTCAATGGTAGTTTCAGTGCTATATATTGTTCCAAAAAAAAAATATGTATCCTCCAAAATGGCGCCTGGGCGCCATTTTGGAAGATTTTTTTAAATGGAGTGGGGGGTCGAAAGATACCTCGATTGAAAGGTCTTTCGATTCTCTATACAACCTCAAAATCTCAGACAAAAATATTCATCCAAAACAAAATGGCGGATGATAACGTTTGAAATCTCACACCAGAATTCTTTCAACTGGATGGCTATTAAAGTGCTCGCATGTGATCTTCAAATCTTTATTGGCGTATAGAAGAGTTCTCTATCTATGAAGATATCAATAGAAAGCCATTTTGAAGAGAATAACATGGTAGTCACGTGGAATAAACATTGTTCTTTATTTTGAATAAATATTTCTAAAATTTTGCAGAATTTGGAAAGACAATCGAGGAAAGGTATAATTGACTACCATGTTATTCTCTTCAAAATGGCTTCCTATTGATATCTTCATGGATAGAGAACTCTTCTTTACGCCAATAGAGATTTGAAGATCACATGCGAGCACTTCAATAGCCATCTAGTCGAAAGAATTCTGGTGTGAGATTTCAAACGTTATCATCCGCCATTTTGTTTTAGATGAATATTTTCGTCTGAGATTTTGAGGTTGTATAGAGAATCGAAAGACCTTTCAATCGAGGTATCTTTCGACCCCCCACTCCATTTAAAAAAATCTTCCAAAATGGCGCCCAGGCGCCATTTTCTAGGATACATATTTTTTTTTGAAACAATATATAGCACTGAAAATACCATTGAAGCAAAAAAAAATTGAAAAAAAAAATCCCATCCGTTCAATAGTTAACCAGGGGGGGGGTGACTTTATGGACACAGTGTATATTTATATAAAGCAATACATTGAGAATTCGCATTCTCTATGTGATGAGAATATTTACTCTTTTTCAGTTAATTCAATAGAAAACAACTACTTTCCTGGCTATATGCCACGACGAACATTGAATTATATCTATTGAACACACACGATAAGAGTTTGAAAATAAAATATAAAAATTTCTGAAATTGAGAATTTGCATTCTCCTTCAGACAAAAATATGTATATACACACATCATTCTGAATATTCAACAGAAAACAACTACTTTCCTGGCTACTTGCCACGTCGAACATTGAATTATTTCTGATGAATATTCAGAATGATGTGTGTATATACATATTTTTGTCTGAAGGAGAATGCAAATTCTCAATTTCAGAAATTTTTATATTTTATTTTCAAACTCTTATCGTGTGTGTTCAATAGATATAATTCAATGTTCGTCGTGGCATATAGCCAGGAAAGTAGTTGTTTTCTATTGAATTAACTGAAAAAGAGTAAATATTCTCATCACATAGAGAATGCGAATTCTCAATGTATTGCTTTATATAAATATATATCCTTTTTTGTATATTCATAATTCATCTGAGAATATTCCTTTTTAAAACATTAAACCTTGTGTTGATTGGCCGTCTCACACGCTTCATTCCATCAGAATTGAAAATCTTATAACGCGTTTCATCGCTGAATAGAACTTTTTTCCACTCGTCTACTGTCCAATTCAAATGTCGACGTGCAAATTCAAGCCTAGCCACTCTATTTCTTGCCGAAATAAGCGGTTTTTTAGCGGGGCGTCTGCTAAATAGCTTTGCATCTAAACCTTCTTTGCACTGTTCGTGGACTAACCATAATTCCGGGAATTTCAGCAATAATTCTAGGTGCAGACAACCAAGGATCGTTCTGAGAAATTCTTTTAATACGTCTGTCTGTCCAAATTATTGTTTTTCTCGGTCTTCCCGATTTAGGTAGAATCTCAAAATGTCCCCTTTCTTGATGGTAACTTGAAATTATTTTGGATACGCTGTATCTGGGTAAAACGAACCGTCTTGAAATTGTGGCTTGTATTGCACCTTCCAAGTGCGCATTTACTACTCTCTGCTTCAATTCTTTCGCAATTGGAATTCCTCTTGGCATGATTAATCCAGCACAGAAATATTAGTTAAACATAAAATGAAGTCGGCAATTTTGTTTGACTTTTCCTTTCACTAAAACCTTTGTTTTTTAGAAAAATATTAAAATGTTGCTTTACTTTTGACGCAATATCAGTTCATTTGTTTTGATTGTTGGAAAAAGCTGTTGACGTTGATAACAGCAGCCTACTTTGATATTTAAGACACAATGTATTTATAAATACAATATCATGCATTCACTATTATAAAATCGAGATTTCTTTCATTTTTCGAAAGTGTTGCTTTACTTTTGTCCGATAGTGTATTCTGCTCTTTGTCTTATCAATTTCCGTAGTAGCGCCTGATTGTCAGATACGTTTTCAGAGGTTAGATTTTCTGTCAAATCAATCATTGTCGTAGATGGAAAATAGAAATAGGGTATAAACAACCACTTGAAATTTTCAATTTCATTATGTCGTTTTGCAATCAGTTCCTCGTTTTCTATGATAATTCTGTTTTGCGCATTTCATGTTATGATAATATTGCTTTTTTTTTCAATAGTTACTGTTTTGTAAATCAATGGAACAGCAGATTCTCTCAAACGGATCTTCTGTTTGAAAATGGGCCTAAAATACAGGGTGTCCCTTCGGGAACTGCATCGGTCAATATACAGGGTGTTTCCTAACTACGGTTCCTAACTGCAGGGGGTGATTTGTTAGGTCATTTTGAGAAGAAAAGTTCTCATGAACATATGTCCGTAGTTGCTTCGTTTCTGAGATACAGGGCGTTGGAATTAAAGAAAAAAAACGGTGATTATAAAATATCATGAATATCCTGGAACCGATTTGATTGAAATTTGGTACTTTTATTTGTCAAATTTTTTAAAGTTCCAGCATATCAAGTGTCAATCAAATTTTTGGCGAAAATAATGAAAAACTCATTTCTCCAATGCAGGTGTTCATGATATGCAATACAGTGGCTTTGATTTTTTTTCTCGAAAACGAAGCTAGATACGAAGAAAATGCAGGAGACCAAAAAGTTGAATTTTGAGTTGCTCCATCTAAAAAAAATAAAAATTTACCAAAAAAAGTCAGTGGCGTACTTTTTTTTCACAATATTGTTGGCTGTCATGCCCACTGAGACGCCACTGGCCCCAATAATTTCAATCTAAATAGGGCTAAATAAGCGCCCTATTAGTTCAAATGAAAGTACCAAATTTCAACCAAATCGGTTCTAGGATAATCATGATATTTTATAATTACCGTTTTTTTTCTGTAATTTCAACGCCCTGTATCTCAGAAACGAAGCAACTCCGGACATATGTTAATAGGAATTTTTCGTTCTAAAATGACCTAACGAATCACCACCTGCAGTAAGGAACCGTAGTTAGGAAACACCCTGTATAGAAAACCATTTGATTTGAAAATCTGAGAGTTCACTATTGTTGATAAGTACTATCCCGCTAAAATATTTTGATGATTGTGGCACTTCCGGTTGTACCGGAAGTGGACCCCAACTTCGTTATTTCAAATGGGACACCCTGTATATCATCAAGGTTTTAGATTTTACGCATGATTCTGAACATGTTTCATGTATAATGTCCTATACCCAAGTCTAACCTTTTTCGAAATATTTCAAATTTTAAGTTGAAAATCGCATTTGCAGACCGAAAAATATTGTTTTTAATTACTGGACATGATCATTAATTTTCGATTGTGTATCGATTTATTAGTAGGAGAGGACCCAGTCCAGTAGAATTTCGATATCAATTCGATTACCGTTCTACAGGGCGTTCACCAGAAAATGATATAGATCCGGTTGAAAAAATTATTGTAAGTCAATTTTTTCAATTGGAAACCTCCCCAAATTTATATTCTCATTCGATTCGGCATCAAAAATGAAGCTAACTTTTTAATAAGGTTATCTATGCCTACACTCGACAGTTTTCGAAATATTGGCGAATTAACATCCTTTGGAAAATTTATAGAGGAATGAAATCGCCACTCCCTTCATAATTCCCGCAATTCATTACACAGCAGGACATTTTCATTTATGTTTTTTTCTCAATATTTTATGAAATATATTCCAATTCTGACGTTCATAAAATGTATTGTCAAATTCAAACAATGTTGAATGAAACAGCGTGAAACGACTATAATGCTGTTGTCAAAATGCGAGGTGTGTACCTTAAAAAATCGAAACATTCA
Organism: Phaedon cochleariae; assembly: GCA_918026855.4. Taxonomy (NCBI): domain Eukaryota; kingdom Metazoa; phylum Arthropoda; class Insecta; order Coleoptera; family Chrysomelidae; genus Phaedon; species Phaedon cochleariae. The sequence continues at coordinate 932,262 of OU896722.1, forward strand.
AAAACACTAACAGGAATTCCTTCTGCAATAGGAACTAATAGAAATACTCGAGAAATTTCTAAAATAATGCAAGAAGATTGGATTCATGCAATCAAACGGGAGAACTGGTCTGACATGCTGACGAAATATGATCGTCTGTTGTAGAAATTTTCACTCTATCAGTATTAGCTTCTACAGGGTTTCTATAAATGATCGTATCATCGTAGTATCCGTTGAAATATTTTCTCCTTATGCCGCCTTTCATTTATGGAGATTCACACATTCGAATTCAATTTCTGACATCAATCATTATATTGTTATAGCTGATAAACTCACAATTGTCGGTTTTTCGTTAAAATTTTCAAACGATTCTGTTTTCTACTTCGTGATTGTCGTGTTGAAAAGAGGGATGGCTTATTCCTCGGACCAGAATATATTCATTGTTATGTCTTATTGTCGAAATGGCACATTCATCAATGGTGGATGGAGTTACTCGGTAGTAGCCTGCAAGGATGAGTACCTGGCGAAATATCCTAATGTACAGATTCAAGAATCTTCTTTGAAAGCCCACATCAGAACAGTGATCAACAAATTCATCCAAACTGGAAACGTTAATAAAAAGAAATCAATAGGAAGGTCCCAAATATCGGAAGAAGTTGTCGAAATTCTAAGGGCGCGTGTTGAGCAAAATCCCCAAACGTCATTGAAGAGATTATCTTTACAATCTGGTGTGCCACTAAGTAAATGCTCAAGAAAAGATTGCATATGCACCCTTACAAGACCAGTGTACCACAGCAACTTCTGCCAATAGATATTTCACGTCGTCTGGAGTACCGCCAATGGTTCCAAAATGATCTCAACGAAGACCAGCCATTGGACCTAACATTTTTCAGCGATGAGGCTTGGTTTCATTTGTCGTGATACGTGAACCCACAAAATTTTAGGTTTTGGAGATCTGAGAATCCCCACAATTTCATTGAGACTCCACTACATTCTCAAAAAGTTGGGGTGTAGTTAGCAGTTTCTCGTAGGCGGATATATGGACCAATTTTCTTCAATGGCACTATCAATGGTGAAAGGCACAGACAAGTGATGTTAGAACCATTCATCAATCAACTTGATGATGAAGAAATTCGAGTTGGCTATTTTCAGCAAGATGGGGCCACTGCCCACACCACACGTGCAAATTTAGAATATTTACAAGAAATTTATGACAACCGTGTGATAAATCGAGGAGTTAATCCTTCTTTTCCAACACGTTCTCCAGATTTGACGCCTTTGGATATCTGCCTTTTTGGATATTTGAAAGACGAAGTATTCAAGAGAGACAATAATAACCTTGAAGAGCTGCAAGCCTCAATAACACATTGCTGCCAAAATATTGGCCCGGAAATGCCGAGGAACATTTTCCACAACAAACGGCGAAGAGTTCTGAAATGCTGATTTAAAAATTGTTCTAAAATTTGTTCCATTATATTTCAAACTCCAATATTAGACTCTCCTTTCTTTGAGATACATTTCCATAGTGTATGCAAAACGATATAAAAAAGATCCTGTATATGATCACTTCCTCTCTTTTTGGTCGTTTAATGTTGTTAACAGCATTAGTAGAAAGCGGCAAATGGAAAAAATGTCAACAGCCACTACGATGTTACGATCATTCATAGAGACCCTGTATTGCAGAAATGGCAAAAGGAATTCTAATGAAAAATGACAAAATGTCATAGTGAAAGCTATGTGAGATCATTATTCACCTGAAAAATATATTCCTTCCTCTCTCGCTACATTTTTTGTGCATTGTACAACAGCACAATATGATATGGCATGCTTGAATTAATGAATAGTCCAAAAAACACGATACGTATGCCAAAATATTGTGAAAAACTAGTTCAATCCTTCGATTCCTTTGTAAACAAATGCAAATAAGAAAAGTGAGGTTGTGTTTCAATGTTTTACAAAAAAGTGAGGTTGTGTTTCAATGTTTCACCTCCAGGGTCGGTCATTGTGACGTTGCCAATTACAATCCTTTCTTAGTGTTCCTATGTGCAACGATTTGTTGAACGCTCTGTATAGTCCTTCCATTGTTGTTTATAGGTCAGTGATCTCATGTAATCCAGTTGGATTTTCGATTGTGAGAAGGAAATTGTGGCGCCGATGAAAATTCATTCAATCTTTTAATGAAGTAGTAGGTCAATGTGTATTATACAGGGTGGCCCACGGTCCATGGTACCATAGACGTTTACGGAAAACGGTACATTGGATTATCCTGAAAATTTGGTTACTGTAATAAGCGTTTGTGATCTAACGATTCAAAATATTTTCAGCGAAGCAGCGTTGCCACTTTTACCAAAAAGTAGCATCATCTTTGTTATTTCAAATGGAACACCCTGTATTTTATTGCGTTTTTAGGTTCTTCTCGAAGAGCTGATTTCATCAATGCATCACACTTGGGGTCTAGCAGGAATTATTACAGAGATATAAGGTGTTCAAAATCGAGATTTTTCAACTTTAGGATTTTTTTGTGTCGAAACTATTCATCATTGGTCAAAACGGCTTACATGTCCCTATATTATCTTTTGATTCACTATCTACTGACATTTAATTGGAACAGATACAGGGTGATCGAAATTCTGAATCTTGGACCATCCTGTATTTTTTCCAATTAAATGTCGGTATACGTCTAAGGTACCATCGACCGTGGGCCACCCTGTATATGGCAAATGTCAAATGTTTTGAGGTTATGAGAGTTGATTATGATTTTACCTAAACTTTGTGTTGAAAAGTAGGTATGACCAATTTGTTCTTATTTCACTTATTCTGCTGTGTTTGAGTAGAATTTTGCGACTTTTGAACCTTTGAACATATTCCCAAGCTTAGATGCAATGCGTTACCTAATCTAAAATGTTCATACTCACACCCTTCTCTTTCTGTTTCCACTGAAAAAAATAATCATGATATGATCACCAATAAGGCTATGCCAACGTACCCAATTTGAGTTGAGGAATATGTAGTAGGTTTTTGTGAAGAAGGTTGAGGGGCACCCTGTATATTTTATGGTTGAGTACTCTGGTAAAATCATCACCTGTCGAATTTCATCAATACCAGCGCAATTTCGATGATATATGCCAGTATACCAAACCTCAAACTGTCAACGATTATACCAGATGAAACACGACTATGCACAATAAAATAAGCTGATGAGTTCGTCATAATTTTTTTTTCGAATATGATTGAATTTTCATCGGTCCACTTGTATTTCATCCAAATATCGATCTATGTATATTGAATTGGCCTGGACTTACGCCTTATAGACTGATCCAAAAAGTGATCTCCCTAGCTGCACATTGATCAAGGCCGTTTCATAAGACTCACGTTTTCAATTACCCTAGTTGCAATGAAAAAAACTTGTTTTTTATTTAAAAATTTCAATTGCATGATTACTTTGTCAATCGAGCTAATTGCAAGATATAATTGATACATTATTTTATCAATTAGGCTAACTACAAGATTTATCTAATTGCAAGAATCTTATCTGTCGATTAGGTCAATTGCAAGATTCACCTCAATTGAGACATTAACCTTATTAGTCTAATTGTAAGATTATTTTGTCAATTAAACCAAGTGCAAGATTTACCTTGCGATGAGGTATCAATTGACATATTAACCTTGTAATTAATCTAATAGCAAAAATATTATCTGTCAATTAGGTTAATTGCAAGATTCACCTCAATTGACCTAATTAGTCTAATTGTAAGATCATTTTGTCAATTAGGCTAACTGCCAGATTCATCTTGCGATGATGGCTTAATTGACCGATTAACATTGCAATTAATCTAATTTCAAGATTGTCATGTCAATTAGGTCAATTGCGAGATTTATCTTGATTGAGACATTAACCTTGCAATTTGTCTAATTGCGAGATCATTCTGCCAATTAGGCTTATCGCAAGGTTCATCTTAATTGTCATATCAACATTGCAATTAGTTTATCTTAATTGATAAATTAACCTTGCATTAGTCTAATTTTGAGAATATTCTGTCAATTATGCCAATTGCAAGAGTATTCTGTTATCTAGGCTAATTGCAAGATTTATCTTTATTGACACATTATCCTTACAATTAGTCTGATTGGAAGATTATTCTGTCAATTAGGCTAATTTCAAGATTCATCTCAATTGACACTTAAACCTTGCAGTTAGTCTAATTGCCAGATTATTCTGTTAATTAGGCATGTTGCCAACGTAATCATTTCAGTGAACTGATTGAATGCTGATGACTAATTTTCATTAACCTTTGGATTGAGGTAAATTGGGCTAGAGCTTTGGCCTTTCATATAGGCCTTTTAGAGAGGCATTTTATTGAATAATGATGATTGATAGATTGATGTGCTAATTGGAGCAATACCTGAAAAGGTGAGTTGTATGAATCTGCCTTGAAAACTATTTTAGTCATAGTGTCATTTCACATCATTGAGTAATTGTGAAAATATCTGAAGTTGCCTATAAAATTCGTATATCTGTGATAAACTCAGTGTTTTCTTAATATAATCATAATATCTGTAGCTGATGGGTGGACCAAGTAAAAGGTTGATTTTTTTTATTTTTACTGTATTTTCTCGGAATTCTGTCATTTCAAAAAACTTGTTGATATAAAAAGTACAACTATTTTGTTTATTCACTTTGCCTGATTGTTTATATACAGGGTGTCCTGCTTTTCATGAATATACCTTGATATCTCAGTTATTTTGAGGGGTACAAAAAAGACCATTATTCGGAAGGATATTATTTAATTAATTCAGGATCAGCATCCCAAAAAAACCCCAAAAAACCCCCAAAAATCCCCTAATTCATATTTTCCAAATCTCAAGGAAAATTCAAAATTTCGCCTTTCATGACTACGCCCCAAAATCTCAGTTATTGATGATGCGATTTTCTAGAAACTGTGATGGTGATTGTATATTATTCTTCTAACATACAATCACTATCAAAATTTCAAGAAAATCGCATCTTTGATAACTGAGATTTAAGGGCGTTGTCATGAAAAGCGGAATTTTGAAATATTTTATTTTAGCTCTTGGCATTTTGAAATACGTAGTGGAGGGTTTTTGGGGATGCTGATTATGAATCTGTGAAAAAAGTTATTTAAAATGATATATCCTTTTCCCAAAAAAAGGCCTTTTAAAAACCCCTCAACATCGCACGCCAATGGTGAATTAAACTGTTCATTTTGCTGAATACTTCCTTATTCTAACATACAATCACTACAAAAATTTCAATAGAATAGCATTATTAATAACTGAGATATCAGGGCGTATTCATGAAAAGCGGGACACACTGTATATATATACAATACGTATATAAGTTGTATACAGAATAATGGCACTGGGACGAAATAGCGCAGGACAAAATAGCGCGGACAAAAGGGCGCAGGACAAAATTGCGCGCGAAAATGGAGTGCAGGATCTATGATTAGGTTTGTTCGTTTGTTAGAGTAAAGACTCATTCTTCAAATACAAGGTGTTTCAAAATGAGTCTATACCCTAGCAAACAAACTAACCTAATCATAGGTCTACTTTAACAATCCAACGGCATACCTAGTATTAAGTTACTTCGTTTGTAAGGGTAGTCTCCTTTTGAAACATCTAGTATTTGAAGAAATAGTCTATGCCCTGACAAACGAATTAACGTAATTTGTCTCTGCGCTATTTCGTCTCTGCGCTATTTTGTCTCTGCGCTATTTTGTCTCTGCGCTATTTTGTCTCTGCGCTATTTTGTCTCTGCGCTATTATGTCCCTGCGCTATTTTGTCCGCGCTATTTCGTCCTGCGCTATTTTGTCCTGCGCTATTTCGTCCCAGTGCCCAGAATAATATATTGTATATATCCTTCTCTAGCGTTTCCAAGCAATACAATCCTTGTTATTGCTCAGTATTTTATTCACATTGACTCTTTTATGTTGAATAAACATGCTAAGTTCATCAATGTTTACAAAGTTTATTTTATAAATGTAATTGTAATGTTGGGTGATGATTTTTGATGAATTGAAAAAATATCGTGAACATAAAAAACGTCTTTGGCGCCCATTTAAATTCTTAAGAATAGTTTAGTGTAGGTACTAGGATAATCTCACATTTCACAAAATGCAATTGTTTTTATTTTATTAGATTACCCCAAGTTAATATTAGAGACTAATGCAAGGCGATAGAAAATAAAAACACTATAATCTTAAGTCGTATGCAAATACCAATGGAGTTATGTTTTGCTGAAAGTTGGTGATAAAGAGTTTCTGAATTTCATGCTATACTTATACAGGGTTATGATAAAGTAATGCACAAAATTCATAAAACGTACAACGATCACTTTTGAAAAAAATGCAAAAACACGTCAAACTGTTTTTTTATTCCGCATCTTTTGACATAAGTTACAAAAATAACACGTGAAAGTTGTCAAAATTATGACGTCATCAACAAATTTTGTTAATGGGAAGCTAAGATTTTTATTACATTATGTGAGCCCTACTGCAACTATTTTTCCCTTGTGTAAAAACACAAGCTCTATCACATAATGTAATAAAAATCTTAGCTTCCCATTAAAAGAATTTGTTGATGACATCATAACTTTGACAACTTTGACGTGTTATTTTTGTAACTAATGTCAAAAGATGCGGAATTAAAAAAACAGTTTGACGTGTTTTTGCATTTTTTTCAAAAGTGATCGTTGTACGTTTTATGAATGTTGTGCATTACTTTATCATAACCCTGTATAAAAAGCATACAATTTTTTATAAATATATTGTACTGAAAAGTTTTCGTCATAAAATTCAATTCTCCTACACCTGTAAACAAGTTTGTCTTCTAAGATACTTGGAATTCTGCCAGTTTTTATCCGATTTACTTATTAGGTAGTGATCGTACATAAAAAATGGCTGCCTTGCGGTATTTTTTATCAGACATTCTGTATAGATTTAGTACACAATTTTTTCCTCAGGCACATGAAAGCACAAAATACCTTGTTTTTTTTTAGAAAAAAATATAGGTGTATAAACGAGAGGAAATGATACATTTCGAGAGAAAAAAACTGATTCTGGTGACAGAATCTAGAATTATTGTTTTCACAGAAAAAGTATTAGTTTTCATAAGAGTCAAAATTTTTATAGTTTTCTAAATTTCTATCGAAGGATTCATTTTTTTCTGGCTAAATGTTTGTATTAATAAACGAAGTCAGTTAATACTTATTTAGTCTAGTCTAATTGTGTTACAAAAATGTAGGTTATGATTTCATCGATTTTTTTCATTCAATTTAGTCTCAATAACGTTTTCTCAAAATAGTATTCGAAAATGGGGGAGAAACCATTCATTTGGTGTTGGAATTATTATTGAAAATTTTCCCCAGTACAATTTTGGTACCTGAATGAAAAATTAACTCCTTCTATCTAGACTACACTTTAATGAAGTAGTCTCTAATAGTAGGTTTGTACATAATACTTCCATAAATTGATTCAACTTACCAGAATCCCAATTTATTATTTTTATAACACAGACTAGGTACAATAATTTCCATTTACCAAAGGTTTTTTGAAACATTATTATAGATTATTTATTGATTGATTATAAAATGGTTTTCATAGGTCAGGTAGATTTTAAAATTGAATAGAACAAGCTGTGTGTGACATATCAACAAAATGATTCAAATCCCTGAAAAAATCAAATTATCAGAAGTTAAATTGGGCAGACAGGTAGAACGCTCAACCACAGTATTCATGAACATCACAGAGTCGTTGCAAGAAACAAGATTCAACTAGCGCTAATCATATATCAGGAGAGAACCATAGTTTTGATGACAGTTTCGAAATTTCACGTGGAGAAAATGAAGAAATACAATTTGATCATTTGGAATCATTAGAAATCAATAAACATGAATATCCTAACATTTTACCTAACGATCAAGTATACATCAACAATTCGCCGCTTTTGAATTGTGCTTGACCACCAGGTTTCGAGCTTTGGCTCAGTGCAGGGGTGTCCCCAGACGGCATTCATGACCGCCATCTGATGCGAACCTGACCCAACGAAAACACATTCCAGCATTCAATACCTACGAGGCGTTCATAATATATCTGAGAATATTCCTTCTCATAGTCCATTCAAATATTCTCGAAAATTGTTGCATTCAATTTTAAAATCTACCTGCCTTCATTGGAAATCCCATTTATTTTGAGAATGTTTCAATATGTATATATTTAATGTAAGTATGTACCTTCTAATGAATATTTTAATAAGATTCTTACCTTAGGTTCTAAGAAGCTTTTTTCAGCAATAATAATACAATGAGTCGGTGTTAAGTACATTAAAACTATAAGATGTCTAGAAAGGAATGGTGACTGTTCTAGACGTCTTGATTAAATCCAATCAATATGAATTTTTGAAAGACAGATATATTTCTACCAAAGGAGCATTATAGTAGTTTTAATATCGATTGATTAATAATAGTAATAAAAGTAAACTTTGTGATGGAGTTTGATTTTCAAGCTTTCTCCGATTATTAACATATTATACAGGGTCGCTGATATGTATGGAAACAGGTGAATATCTTAGTAACATGTTGTTGGATTTTTTTGAATTTATGTACAGTGTGATTTCAAAACGTGGCGGATTCGGAAATGTTATAGCCAATGTTGCCACTTTTTCAGTTATTCCGGATTTTTTATTAACTTCCTTATTTTGAATGAAACACCCAGAACTTTATTGAATTTTCATATTCTCCTTGAAGAGCTGATTCCATCGATATATCACACTTGGGGGTCTAGCGGGAATGATTACATAGGTATAGGGTGTTTAAAATCTAGATTTCTCAACTTTAGGATTTTTTGTGTCGAATCTATCCATTATCGATCGAAACCGCTCCAATGTTCCTATATTTTCTTTTGATTTACAATTTACTGACATTTAATTGGAACAAATACAGGGTGGTTCAAGATTCAGAATTCGGATCACCCTCTGTATCTGTTCCATTTAAATGTCAGTAGATAGTAAATCAGAAGTAAAGATAGGAATATTAGAGCGGTTTTGATTGATAATGGATAGTTTCGATACAAAAAAATCCTGAAGTTGAAAAATCTAGATTTTAAACACCCTATACCTATGTAATCATTCCCGCTAGACCCCAAGTGCGATAGATCGATGGAATCAGCTCTTCAAGGAGTATCTGAAAATCCAATAAAGTACAGGGTGTTTTATTCAAAATGAGGAAGTTAATAAAATTCCGGAGTAACTGAAAAAGTGGCAACATTGGCTATAACACTTTCAAATCCGCCACATTTTGAAATCACACTGCACATAAATTCAAAAAAATCCAACGACTGGTTACCGAGATATTCACATCATGTTTCCATACAAATCAGCGACCCTGTATATATTCTTTTCACACAATGATGATTAATTTTACAAGCTTTTCGAAGTTGTATACTTGAATTGGTGAACTTTTGTCAATATATCATTGCATTTACGTTATATCATATCAATTTTGAATAATTGATAACTGTAAAACCTCAACATATTAGTGCGTGTAGACTAGGTGAAATAATGTTTCCTTATTTGGAAAAATTCATGTGATTCAAGAAACAATTCGGAATTTTGACTGATTAAAATACGTTGAATTTCGCATTGTTATATTTATTGAGTAAACATTTGAATTTGCATACAATTGTTTTTATCCTTATCAAAAATCGCCTTGAATAAGTTGATTAACGTAAAAATAGTGAAGACTTGATGAAAGTTCAAACCAATGATTGTATTAGTTTCTGAAACAGTTGTGATATTGATTCCGAATATCATTTTTTTTTGTTGTATATTATTTTCAAGGGCATGCTACTGAGGGTTCAGAATAAACCGATTATTGATGTATATTTCTAATTGTATTTGTATGATTCGCACGTAGAAGTTTCTGTTGATTTTTTTTATATATACATTGTTTTTGAATATATGTATAATTTATTGCCTAAATAGATTTTGCAAAGCATGTCCATTTCATTTTATTTGTATGTTATCCCACATTTACGATACCTACCTACGCACGATGTTTCTCTGAAAAAGTATAGTAGATATAGAGTCACTTTACCTAATGGGCGTGGCAATTGTAGAAGAAGAGTCAAATGGTGTGAAAACACCAATTCCTACCTCATTTGCCTTGGTTCTCACGATGTTCTCTGAACATTACAGGATATCCCTTTTCGTAGGAAGCAGAACATAAAAAAAGGTACGCACGATGTTCCACGAATATTATAGGAATGTCCTTTCGATAGAAACAATGAATTTCAGTTTCACCCTTCCGAAGGTGTTTTTGAAATCATCACATTACTCCTTGTAGTATTGAAGGAATTACCAGGAAAGTCCACGACCTTCTACTCTTTCACGATACTCTACGAATCAGGCATTCCTTAAATACTGTCTGTAGGTTAATCGAGGAGGTGGTACATTCATTTTACTTGGTTCTTTGGGATTTTCTCTCCTCGTTTCTATAAAATAAAAGTATTCGTATTATTTCAATATATTTGTAGAGGGACAAATCAAATGATTTGCCCCAAAATGTCACTGCGTTCAACAAATTTTTCTATCAGGGAGTCTAAAAGAAAAATCCAGTAGCTTGTCAGTGACAATTTGTTTGAAAAAATTTTTGAAGGAAAGAAATATAGATATATTGAAAAAATATCGAATTTGAGAACGGGAGCAGAATCGGTCCCGAAACGTCCAAAGATAAGTACAAATTCGATATTTTTTCAATATATCTATATTTCTTTCCTTAAAAAATTTTTTCAAACAAATTGTCACTGACAAGCTACTGGATTTTTCTTTTAGACTCCCTGATAGAAAAATTTGTTAAACGCAGTGACATTTTGGGGCAAATCATCTGATTTGTCCCTCTACAAATATATTGAAATAATACGAATACTTTTATTTTATAGAAACGAGGAGAGAAAATCCCAAAGAACCAAGTAAAATAGGCATTCCTTTTTATGCTACCCAAAATAAAAATATCATAGTAGATATAAGGCAACTTTAGTCCGAACTAGGGGGCGTGGCTTAGTAGGGAAAAGTCAAAAAAAAATTGTGGTAGTCTTGACGTGTTGGTTGTCTATGAATATAACACATGAATCATCAAATGAATTTCAGATTCACTCTTTCAAAGGTGTTTTTGAAATCATCACATAACTTCTTTGCATCGTCCCATCATGTAGAACTGAAGGAATTACCGCAGGAAAGTCTACGTCCTTTTACCTTTTCCTCAATATTCCACGTATTGGGGATTCCTTTTCATGCGATCCAAAATAGACAATCATAGTAGATATAGGGCAACTTTAGTTCGAACTGAGGGGCGTGGCTTAGTGGGGAGGAGTCAAATGAGCGTGGCTCAGGTATGACCTTGGGTGTGGTGGCATTGACTTGAGGAATAAAAAAAATAATTATTTCTGGTAGCTTTGACGTGTTGGTTGTCTATAAATGTAACTAATAAATCATCAAATGAATTTCAGATTAATCATTCCAAAGGTGTTTTTGAAATCATCACATAACTTCTTTGCATCGTCTTTTCATGCAGTATTGAAGGAATACATACATATATACCCACAGGTTGAAAAAAAATCATAGTAGATATAGTGCTACGTCAACCCGACCTAAGGGGCGTAGCTTGGAGGAGTAAGTGGGCGGGATTTAGGTGCACCTTGGGCTTTGGCAAGTATTTGAATATTTTGAAGGCATTGCTTCTACGTATACCTAGAAACATTCCCTCAGCAGCAACTGTCAGTGTATAGGTCTTACTTGCGTTCAGACCGAGTTGCAATCGATTCAGGTAAGTAAGATCACGCAAGGACCCCGCTGAGTTTGTTGATAATGATTCGATTTTCTCTGATATCTTTTCTAGTTTTCACCTATAATGTATTTCGAAAGTAGTTGATAGTAGACACGACCTTTGTATCAAAGGAAACGAGAAGGACTGGTTGAAAATCTTGATTCAGAAGATTTTGTTTCCTAATACGAAAATAGCTGGAAAGATGACGGCTCTTCGTTTTTAGTTCGAATAAATTCGTTCTCTGTTAGAAAAACGATGATATCAATCAAAAATCAACCAAGAGATAGATTGATCGTTCAATCTATGATGCAAATAAATGGAACGTGGTGCGCAGTGATAATTTATCGCAAGCTGACTGACTGGACACGTCACTATTATGATACACACATACCAATACACTGTTATCAAGTTTTGCACACAGGACATTCTCGGGGCACGCTAACTTTCTGCATTCGATTCCATAAGATAAAACTATCTTTTACCCTTTTATCACAGTAGATGTAGGGCTACTTTAGCTGGTGAAGGCAGGTGGAGCTTTGACCTGTCCACAGGGAATGAAGAACGAAACAAAAACAATCAGAGTAGATATAGGGCAACTTTAGCCCGACCTAAGGGGCGTGGTTCGGGAGGAGAGGAGTCAAATGGGCGGGCTAAGATGCGACCTTGGGTGTGGTAGCCTTGACATGATGTTGCCTATGAATGTAACGAATGAATCATGCACCCGAACATACGCTGATGCTCTCAGATTCTATTCAGAGGATAGCTATTCGCCTGGTGTGTGATGCCATCATGAGAACACCGTAGAAAGTCGGCGATCTTACACTTTTTTATTGATACTTCCACGAGAAACATTCCTCAGAAATATCTGCTATAATTCCATCACTAGCAATAACTAGCAATACCAGTCAGACGAACTCGACAGGCCCAGACTGCACACCCCTTCGTCGTTAACCTTGAAAAATGTCGAACAATACTCTACCAAAACTCGTTCGTTTATAGAACGACGAAGCTTTGGAATTCTTCTTCGTCAGATAAGCTCGGCTCAGGTATGACATTGGTTGTGGTGTCATCGACTTCAGGAACTAAAAAAAAAATTGTATGGTAGTCTTGACGTGTTGGTTGTCTATAAATGTAACACAAAAATTACCAAATGAATTTCAGATTCACTCTTTCAAAGGTGTTTTTTTTTTGGAATCATCACATAACTTCTTTGCATCGTCCTATCATGCACCTTGGGCTTTGGCAGTATTATTTCGAATAGTTGAATATTTTGAAGACATTGCTTCTAGGTATACTTGGAATCGTCCCCTTCGCAACAACTATCAGTGTATAATTATTGGTTCCGTTCAGACCGAGTTACAATCGATTAAGGTAAGTGGGATCGCGCAAATAATAAATTAATTGTCTCTGATATCTTGTCTAGTTATTACTAAAAATGTATTTCGAAAGTAGTTGATAGTAGACACGACCTTTGTAGCGAAGGGAAAGATAAGAACTGGTTGAAGATCTTGATTCAGAAGATTTTGTATAGCTTGGAAGATGACGTTCCTTTGTTTTCAGTTCGGACAGATTCGTTCTTTTTTATAAAAACGATATCAATCGATAATCAACCGAAAGATAGGTTAATTGTTCAATCTATACAGGGTGTTGCTGAAGATACAGGGCGTTAAAGTTAAGAAATAAAAATAGTTGTTTCGCAATATCTCAAGAATAATTAAATATAATTCATTCAACTTCGGTATATGGTTTCATCTTTGAATGGGTCATTTTTTGACCAGGAAGCCAATCCGGACATTTCATCCAGTGTTGCCCTACAGGGGGTTGTGGCAACTTTTCCTCCAATATTTTCTACGCAACTGAATAAATTTCGATTATTTCCAATTCCTCGAATTCATTGTTCGATTTTGTTCAAAACATGCATCATCTTCAACTTAGCTGAAATGGATAGTTTTAGAGATATTCGACCCAAAATAGAAGATTGCATAGTAATATTTCATCATTTTCAGTAGTAGAAAATTGCAAAAATATTTTTCTAGTGTTGAGTAGATTATATACTATTCAGATCTCATTCTATAGCTGAACAGAAATAGTAATTCCACGCATAGAGAGAAAACAAGAGTTTTTGTAATTTTCTACTACTGAGGAAGATGAAAAATTACTATGCAAACTTCTATTTTGGGTCAAATATCTCGATAACTGTCCATTTTAGCTCAGTTGAAGGTGATGCATTTTTTCAACATAATTGAATAATCAATTCGAGAAATTGGAAATAATCGAAATTTCATCAGTAGCGTAGAAAATTTGGGAGGAAAAGTTATCACAACCCTCTGTAGCGCACCTCTGGGTAAAATTCTCGGAATGTCTTTCTGGTCAAAAAATTAACCATTGAAAGATGAAACCATATACCGAATTTGAATGCATTATATTCAATTTTTCTTGAGATATTGCGAAAAACCTATTTAAACTTCTAAACTTCAACGCCCTGTATCTCGAGAACTGAACACTTGAAGGCCGTATGTCCCTATCTCAATGATTATGAAATCACGAGGGCTATCACCTGTCAAGCGTTGTCGGTCGAATTTCGCAACACCCTGTATAAACCGAATGAATTGAACTTGGCTGGTGGTGTTGAACTACCCTATCGTAACGAACTAACTGGATACGGCATTATTGTAATTCACACATACCAATACGCTGTTGTCAATTTTTGCATACAGGGCATTCTTGGATTTCATACGATAGTTTTTACCCTTTTATCAGAGTAGATCTAGGACTACTTTAGCCGGACCTAAGGGGCGTGGCTTAGGTGGGGAGGAGTCAAATGGGCCGCATTTAGGTATGGTGGCATACTTTAAAGAACCGAAAAAGAAGAGACGAGACGTCCGAAGTTGCTGTATTCGATGAATCGAATCGAGTACAATGTTGAGTTTGTCGAGTTCCTATGATCGTGTATTCGACGACGTTGCTGACTCTGGTGAAGGCCTGCTACAGGGGATGAAGAACGAAACATAAAAACAGTAGGTATGGGGCTACTTCAGCCCGACCTTAGGAGCGTGGCTTGGGAAAGGAGGAGTCAAATGGGCGGGATTTAGGTTGATAGCATTGACGTTAACAATTTTAGAAAAATTGAGAATGAGAGACTTTCAGAAATTATGTATTTAATGAATCTAGTACATGGTTGAGTCAGTCGAGTACATGTGATCGTGTATCCAACCGACGAGGCAGATGGCGCTTTGGTCTTACTGAATACGTCATATTAGTCATTATTGTGATTCACACATACCAAAATACACTGTTATCAAGTATTGCATACAGGACAATCTCGAGGCGCGTTAACATTCTTTATTGAATTTCATACGATATAACTAGCCTATACTTTTATCAGAGTAGGTGTAGGGCTACTTACGCCCGATCTAGAGGATGTGGCTTGGGAGGGGAGGAGTCAAATGGGCGGGAATTAGGTGTGGTGGCTTTGACGGCAATAAAAAAAAGTGAGACGAGAGACTTTCCAAGTTGCTGTATCTAATGAATCTACTACAATGTTGAGTTTGTCGAGTTCATATGATCATATATCCAATCGACGAAGTTGCTGACTCTGGTGAAGTCGGATGGCGCTTTGGCCTATCCACAGGCAGGGCCGGATTATCCAAAAGGCGGATTAGGCAACTGCGTAGGGGCCCTGCACCGACTAGGGGCCCCGTGCACGAACAAAAAAAAGTTTCATTGAACGAGTGTTTTTGAAAATATGTATACTTCCTCAATATTATTCCCGAATCCTCATATAACCGCGTCGCGTCTCATTTCTGTTTCCTGATCCATCATGATCACGATTCTGTTCTTTTTTCAGATGAATATAATCAATTTTTAAAACGATGGATGTTTGCAATCCAATGAATGTTGGAACAAATTGTGTCAAGCTCCCGAAGAGTTATTTGTCCTGGGCAGTTTTTTTTATATAAGTTGAAAAATATTCCAAGTTGGAACATGACATAAACGAGCACTCAATTTTATTAGTTTCCTTATCGCGTAATTTTTCCACTGATTACAGGCAATAGGTGCTTGTTGTTAAATTGAAACATCGAATGACGTATCCATGGTACTATTGTAGAATTTCTTTTTCACAGCAACGACGCAACGACTGACTCACTTGATAAGTTGGATAATCAATCACTGATAGATAAGTATAATGGCTAACGAGATATGTTTGAAATGTGAAAACATTTGAAATTACAACGGAAATAAGTGCTATTTCAGAACGCGCTGTTTTGTTACAGCGCTGATTTGTAACGCGCTGTTTTGTTTGCTCGAGAAGAGCCCCGAGAATTGCATTGCCTAGGGAGCCTGATAGGGTTAATCCACAGAGGATGAAGGACGGATGAAAAAACATCAGAGTAGATATAGGGCTACTTAGCTCGACCTAAGGGGCGTGGCTTTGGGAAGGAGGAGTCAAATGGGCGGGACTTAAGTGTGATGGTTTCGACATGAAAAAAGGAAGTGACCTTCAGAAATGTTGTATTTAATGAATCGACGAAGTAACTGACTCTGGTGAAGGCAGATGATGCTCTGGTCTTACTGAATACGTAATTATAGTCATTATTGTGATTGACACATACCAAAATACACTTTGTTATCGAGATTTACCCTTTTATCAGAGTAGATGTAGGGCTACTTTAGCCCAATCTAAGGGGTGTGGCTTGGGATGGGAGGAGTCAAATGGGCGGGAATTAGGTGTGGTGGCTTTGACGTCAACAATTCGAAATACGAGAGACTTTCGGAGTTGCTGTATTCAATGAATCTACTACAATGTTGAGTTTGTCGAGTTCATATGATCATGTATTCAATCGACGAAGTTGCTAACGCTGGTGAAGGCAAATGGCGCTTTGGCCTGTCCACAGGGGATGAAGGACGGATAAAAAAAATATCAGAGTAGATATAGGGCTACTTTAGCTCTACCAAAGGGGCGTGGCTTGGGGAAGGAGGAGTCAAATGGGCGGGACTTAGGTGTAATGGCTTTGACGTTATAAAAAAAAGGAAAGAGTCCTTCAGAAATGTTGTATTTAATGAACCTAGTACATGGTTGACTCAGTCGAGTTCATGTGATCGTGTATTCAATCGACGAAGTTGCTAACGCTGGTGAAGGCAAATGGCGCTTTGGCCTGTCCACAGGGGATGAAGGACGGATAAAAAAATATCAGGGTAGATATAGGGCTACTTTAGCTCTACCAAAGGGGCGTGGCTTGGGGAAGGAGGGGTCAAATGGGCGGGACTTAGGTGTGATGGCTTTGACGTTATAAAAAAAGAAAGTGACCTTCAGAAATGTTGTATTTAATGAATCTAGTACATGGTTGAGTCAGTCGAGTTCATGTGATCGTGTATCCAATCGACGAAGTAACTGACTCTGGTGAAGGCAGATGGCGCTCTGGTCTTACTGAATACGTAATTATAGTCATTATTGTGATTGACACATACCAAAATACACTTTGTTATCGAGTTTTACCCTTTTATCAGAGTAGATGTAGGGCTACTTTAGCCCGATCTAAGGGGTGTGGCTTGGGATGGGAGGAGTCAAATGGGCGGGAATTAGGTGTGGTGGCTTTGACGTCAACAATTCGAAATACGAGAGACTTTCGGAGTTGCTGTATTTAATGAATCTACTACAATGTTGAGTTGGTCGAGTTCATATGATCATGTATTCAATCGACGAAGTTGCTAACGCTGGTGAAGGCAAATAGCGCTTTGGCCTGTCCACAGGGGATGAAGGACGGATAAAAAAATAGAGTAGATATAGGGCTACTTTAGCTCTACCAAAGGGGCGTGGCTTGGGGAAGGAGGAGTCAAATGGGCGGGACTTAGGTGTAATGGCTTTGACGTTATAAAAAAAAAGAAAGTGACCTTCAGAAATGTTGTATTTAATGAATCTAGTACATGGTTGAGTCAGTCGAGTTCATGTGATCGTGTATCCAATCGACGAAGTAACTGACTCTGGTGAAGGCAGATGGCGCTTTGGCCTGTCCGCAGGGAGTGAATGCCCACGAGGCCAATCCGATGACAACTCCCTCGGCGACGAGGGGGCTCCCGGAGTCTCCGGAGCAAATGCCGCGGTCCGGTACGGCGTTGTCGGTGCACACGTTTCTGGTCACGTCGAAGGGGTTTGTTTGGCCGTGCATTCTGGCTGCGATGAGGTCCATGCATTCTGTGAGAAAAACGGGTGTTTGATTGGTTATCGGAAGATTGCTAGTTCGGTCTTCGTAGCTTCTCATTTTAGACCAGAGTCGATAATTTTTTAAACCGGAAAAATTATAGTGGAAAAGTTACAGAATATAATCTGAGGTCGGGAAGTGGAAGGGGGTGAGTTTTTGAAGGTAGAGAAGGGATTATCTCGATTTCCGGCAAAACTGTAAGTCCTATGGAAAAAAGTTGAATAGCAAATATTGAAAGGGAATGTTCTCAAATATATTTATGAACACAATAAAAATGGATATATACAGGGTGTTTCTGTTTTTTGTAGCAGGACTTTAAAAGCTTGAAGAAGACATTTTTCAAGATGAAAATCTCATACGAACATATATGCGTGGGAGCTTCGTTTCCGATTTACAGGGTGCCAAAGTTTCAGATTTTTTTTATGTTTTCTTAATTTTCTCCCCTACAATTATCGGACTAATTGATTGAAATATGGTACACCTGATACACTTCAAAATCTCAATATTTGAGGCTGTTTAGCGTTTTTGAATACCTACAGGGTGATAGACTTTCAAGGGTCGTACCCAATTCAACCCTGTAGAACTTTTTTGCGTGCCTGCTTTCAATGGGACAAAGATTCAGATTGTCCTTTCAATTTGGAAACTTTTCGCCCCTATGTAAATTTTTCGAAAACTGTATGGATCTCGAGATAAATGCCAAAAATAAATTACTTGTAATAAAACCGTTATTTCTCAAACACAGTTATTTGACATTTCTTAAACATTTTATTGGAAAATAGAATGACCGGAAGCTTTTATCCCAAATGAAATTCAGTTGCAAAATCAAATTGAATTTTTTGAACACCATTATAATTAAAACTAGGAAAAACAAAAAAAGTTTCAATTTTGAAGAAACTCCTCTAACTGAATTGCAAAATCTGAAATTGTATTGTAGAAAATTCTAGGACACCCTGTATAACTGAAACTGGTTAAACTTTTGATATCAGGGTCTGTATGACACACGGTCTAGGCGCTATACATCGCTAGACTGTCGCTTCTGACGGCTGAGGTGTTGTGAGTTTTAATAATTTAATCTCGTAAACGGCAGTTCTAATTTTATCAGTGCCCTTAGAAGTGGTTCGAATTCCACTTTAAACTGTAGGTCCCGCTTTTCCTCTCCCCGCACAAGTTTCGATGTACAAAATAAATCAGATCTCACATATTATGGACTGATGAGTCCTGTTTCACACGACGAGGCATTGTGAATTTTCACAATCAGCACATATGGGCACACGAAAATCCGCACGCAATTCGACCAAGAAATTTTCAACAAGAGTTAAGTGTTAACATTTGGATTGGAATTTATGGTAATCACCTGTTTGATCCTTATGTTTTACCAGAAAGACTGAATGCCGAGAGTTTTTTGCATTTTTTGCCAACAGAGCATGCCAACATGTTTGAAGAAATACCACTAGATTTGAGAAGAAGGGTGTGGTTTCAACTTGATGGTTGTCCAGCTCATTTTGGAAGAAATGTGAGGAACTGGCTAGATAATAATTACACAAACAGATGGATTGGTCGGATGGGGCCGGTTGGGTGGCCTCCACGATCGCCAGACCTGACCCCTTCAGACTTTTTTGTTTGAGGATTTTTGAAGGAGGAAGTTTATCGAACCCTGGTTCAAACAAGAGAAGAACTTATCCATCGAATAAGAAATGCGTGTCATGAAATAACAGTTCAGCATTTAAATAACGCGAGACGTTCAATTCAGCGCCGGTTTGAAATGTGTCTGGGACAGAACGGTTCATACTTTGAGCATTTACTGTAAGATATTTTATCGAAATCTATTGTGTTTATTTTTCTATTTTGTTCGTATCCTTAAACTTCAATAACTAAATGTCAAATGATGTGTATTATTGGCTCCGGAATGATACAGCGATGTTCAAAATGACGAATTTTGAAACGGCGATGTTGAAATAACGATGATTTTAAACAGCGTGTAATACAATAGCGACATGTAAAACAGCGACGTATCAAAATGGCGATAGTAACAAAATAGCACTTATAACATAACAGCGATGTTATTTTAAAACGATGTAAGAATAGAAACCATTTATTGAATTATCTTTGCATTACAAAATATACTGATAACACTATGGAATAGAACATATACATTCATAATATTGCATGAGTTCATATCATATCGACAAATTTAAAGCAATGGCCTCTAAATAATCCTTAACACACCGCAATGAGTACCTTTGCGTAATAGTTTGGAGGCGTTTCTTCAACTGAGTATACTTGCTTTTAACGGACTCTGTAGTCCTAAAACCAGCTCTGTATCTCAAGGTGAAGTTTTCAGTTTGGGTTTGTTCCAAAAGAAATCTGTCCAAAAGTTTAGACAATGAAGGACGATGGCAATCCATAGCTCTTTGGAAGGCATTATGCCATGCCTCCAACGAATTATTAGTTCTCGGGATATCTGTATTGATTCGATCATACATGTTCCACATGGGTATAGGGTATTTTGGCATAACTCCTTCCAGTCTCCTTCCTACATAGGTATTTTCGGAATAATCTGTTATAGTAGTCATTTCGACGGGAAACCCTTCTTCTTTAATAATTTCGTACGCAAACTGTACGTCTCCTGTTGGAACGAAACTCAATGCGAGCAGGGTTTTACATTTTAATCTGACTTCCTGTCTGTTCACATATAAATTAGCTAGTCCTGGGGTTCTCTGAATTTGACGCCAAAGGTTTTGAGAAAGATGAAAAAAACATCCGCTTACATCCGATTTAGAAAAGATTTCTTTGAATGCATTCACAGCTCCTATTTCAAAATCAAACATAACAGATTTAGGTTCCAGCGTTGGCTGTAACTCTTTAATTTTTTGGAACAGCCTGGAGTAAGTCTCCTTTTTCTTGCTACCAAGAATTGCGTACAGCATCGGAATTGCTTTATTTCCCATAAAAGCATGTATTGTGTAGATCTGTAAAGCAAACTCAGGTGCTATCTTAAATGTTCCGTCAGCACACCAAAGATTAAATTCGGTCAATGTCTGCATGTTCGCATTCGTCCCAAACAATAAAATCCTATCACTTGTGTCTACTCCACTAGAATCGAACAATAAGAAATTGTCACCTTTCAACGTTTTGTGATACTTTAGAGTTATTTTGGATTCAAAATTGAATGATGTAGAATTTTCTGATTGGTTCCTTTGACGATGGACAATCTGCCTTGCGGCGTTATAATTAGGTAAAGCAACCACACCTTCAGGGTTTACATTTTGCGCGCATTCTTGTATAATCAACCTTGGACGATCATTGGTCATTCTTGCTTTTTTCTAATTTGATCTTTTACTATATCAGCTTCATTGCTCCCTATATCCGGTCCATGTGTATGTTCACCAGTCGGGGTTGGATGGTCAACATCATCTTTCCTAACTATAAGTCTACCTCTGCATCCAGTCTTAGAACATCGCCAATTTTCGGTATTAATATACGACTTATCCTTTCTGTATTTGTAACCTCCGAAAAGAAGTATTTTACTACCTTTTTGTGAATCTATAAACTGCATTTTCAAACAACTTTGACAATAAACTCATTAATAAATGTCACGTTGATGACAACAATATTATAACTTCTAGCTGCTTAGTAACGTTAACCATCGCTATTTTATTTATTCGAGTCGTTTAAATGTTACGGCGATAACATCGTGTTTATTTCACATCGCTTTTTTATTACAAAATACATTTCATTACGTCGCTATTTTGTTACACGCTGTTATAGTACATCGCTACTTTGAAAATCGCGAATTCGTAACCCGCTATTTTGAAAATCGTCATTTTGAACATCGCTATACAACTAATTTCATACAGTTTTCGAAAAACATACATGGTGGCAAAAAGTTTCCAAATTGCAGACAATCTGAATCTATGTCCCATTGAAAGCAGAGGCGGCACGCAAAAAGTTCTACAATATTAAATTGGGTACGACCCCTGAAAGTCTATCACCCTGTAGGTATTCAAAAACGCTCAATAGCCTCAAATATTGAGTTCTTGAAGTGTATTAGGTGTACCAAATTTCAATCAATTATTCCCAAAATTGTAGAAAATTCAAAAAACATATTCGCATTCTCCATGTGGTGAAAAATATTAATTCTTTCTCGATTTATTCAACAGAAAACAACTACTTTCCTGGCTATATGCAAAATTGTAGGTAATAAAGAGATCAATAACTTTTGTCTTCACACTTTTCTCACATAACCTAGAAATGTTTGTGAAAAATTCAAATAGCCATGGTTTTCTTCATATATTCTCACTCTTAAAGAAAGGTTTTTTCCGCGAAATTTGGTGAATACTAATACCTCTCCATGTCCCAAATACACTGATTGAAAAATTCATTTATTCACCTTATTTCGACATAATATCGAAAAAGCACCCCCATTTTCAAACGAAATTTCTCGTTTGTTGTTATCTGCTTTTCCATGAAAGTCAGGAGCTTTTTGTTCGTTGAAATTACTTCCTGATGGTGTGAATGATATACAGGTATGTATAAAATCTCAGCATATATTCCTGAGGTCGAAATAGGCCGATTTGAAGCAACTTACATCAGTTCGAAATTGCTCCATGTCCGAGATACAGGGTGGTAAAGTTAAAAAATAGAAAATCGAATTTTCCAAAATGTATGAACATTTTTGAACGTATCACTTCAAGAGTTGGTAGCCGGGAGATTTTAGGGATGCGTAACTCGAATACGGACACCTTTTCACTGTGGCCATCAGAGGGCGTTTAGGAATGCACTTCTTATGTTTTAGAATGGTCATAACTCAAACTAGCTAAATTAAGAAAGATTGGTGTGATCGAAAAACAAAGTAATTAATGATTTCCCTATTATTAAAGAAATGGTTTGATCAGAATTTATTAACAATTAATTTTGAAAAAACAAAATATATGACATTTACTTCCTATCAAAATTCTCAACCAAATTTAGGCACTATCAAGATAAATGGAGAAATTGAAATTCAGGAAACTAACTGTATCAAATACCTTGGTATAATGGTGGACAATAATCTGAAATGGGATCATCATATTGATTATGTCACTAAGAAAATAAGATGCCTCATTCCTAAATTCAAACATTTGAAAAACTTTATTAAATATTCGAAATTTAGAAATGATATACTATGCTCTAGTTCAATCTCAATTAGTTTATGGGATATTAGGATGGGATGGAGTGAAGCAGATATATTTGAAAAAATTGGAAATTGCACAAAAATGGATTTTAAAAATTATTTATGGAAAAGAATATTTGTTTCCAACTGAACTTTTATATAAGGAATCTAAGAAAATGGATATAAATCAACTCTATATTTACAATTTACTGATTCATATTTTCAAAAATAAAAAGGACATTCAGTTCAAAAAACATATCTATGACATAAGAAATAAATATAACATAACATTGAAATATAAAACAAACAAGTCATTTGGACGTAGAAATTTTAAATTTTTGATTCCTTACCTATATAATAAAATTCCAAATGATATTATAAAAACAAAATCACTACAATCCTATACAATAAAAATAAAAAACTGGATATTAAACTCCCCTAAAAATTATTTTATTTCTTTAATTAACATTTAATAATATCATTAGATGAATTTTAATAATAATTGTGAATAAGTATGTATAAATATAAATAATTATGCGTATTGAATGAAATGCTCAGTACACTATATATTATGAATTGAATACTTGTCTCATTTCTTAATGAGACAATTTTCCCTTGTGATAATTTGATATTGTTAAATATTTATTGACCTATGTACATTTATTTATTTTTTATCCTTACTACAAGGTTAACTTCGTAAGGTTTTTCCCAGTTTATTCAAATTACCTATATGTTTATTCCAATGTATATTTTGTAAACGTTTTTGAATAAACTTATATTATTATTATTATTATTAAGTCGTTTTCGAGATATTTCGGTTTTTAGTGCACGGGAATATTTAAATTAATTTGAATAAAAAATGTTCGAGAAAATGATTGAAATGTATTGCTAGTAGTGAAAAAAATTTGATATACACCTTCGGCTGAAGCCTCGGGATATAATCTTGGTCCCTGGGTAATAATGATATTCTTTATATTACTACCTTGGTGTATAAATAACTATTAATTTCAACATAAAGGAACTTGTTTCTTACCGTCGTTTTTGGGAACAGTAGATTTTTGGAACTGCAGAGTATCGGGAATGTTAGCATCATAGTTTCCATTGATTCGTCCCCACCCTGACACCACAGCTTCACCGGAATAACTCCAGTTGGACTTGGGAAGAGGTATCGGCTGGACCCTGTCATTATACGTCAGCGGTTCTTTCAATTGGAGAAGGGAGATGTCATATGCATCGAGGAAACTGTAATTTTCAATTTCAATAATTCATTTTTCGAATAGGCGAGTAGACTATTTTTTTTTATTTTTTAAATACACTCAGTTCCAAAAAAAGTGACGCACTTGATATTTGACCCATCTTCTTGAAAAAAAAAAATAGTAGGCCGATTTTTATTTTTCCAATTTGTTGGTAGGTAATGCATTAGTTTGGAAAAAAAAATTAAGAGGTGACAATGTTTTCAAAGCCTCCTTGATGGTGGTGGAATAACTCGAACCATGATTAATTCTTAATTTTTGACTCACCCTGTGTGTTAATTGAGTAATGGCATAAAAAGTGCTTACACCCTATACGAAAGAGGTTTCTTTTGCGAGTATTTTGTTGTTTTATTTATCGATTTATCTCTAAAATTTTCCGAATTACAGCTTTTTTTGCTGAATCCTTGCAGATTACCAACTTTCTGAATTTATCGATAAACAATTTTCCAATGAAATAAACTGATACCAATAATTTTGAAAAACATTTTTATTAAACACAAAATTATGAATTGGGATGACTGCTTAATACCGTGTATTGCCTCCTCTAGCAACTCTAAGTACTTCTAATCTACGAGGCATACTGGAAATTAATTTGCTTATCGTTTCCATTGGCATACGATCCCATTCTTCCACTAATGCATCTGCCATTTCTGCTAGACTTTCCGGAGACCTCTCGCGAGAACGTACCCTTCTCCCTAATTCATTCCACAAATGTTCTATAGGATTCATATCGGGGCTTTCTCGCAGGCCATTGTAATGTGGTAATACCAGTAGCTTCTTAGAAGTTTCGCACTATTGCTGCGGTGTGTGGTCGGGCATTATCCTGCATCAATATAAAATCATTGCCCACTAACTCTGCATAAGGTAAGACATACTGCTCTAAAATGTCAATGTAAATTTGGGCATTCATCGACTGCCTCACTGGAAAAACATGAAGGGATGTCTTTCAATGCATTGAAATCCCTGCCCACACCATAACGAACCCACCATTAAAACTTTCGCATTCTGTTCTTGAATTTTGATTAAACCGTTCACCAGTTCTTCTCCACACTCTTTTTCTTCCATCCACCATGTTAAGGCAAAACCTTGACTTATCCGTAAATAAGACATTCGACCATTCAGCAATATTCCACTGTCCATAATTTTCAACAAAATTTCTTCTAGCAGCACGATGTTCGGGCAATAATTTGGGACCTTTTGCAGGTCTCCTAGCTTTTAAATTGACTTCTTTTAGACGTCTACATACCGTCTGCTTACTCACTGCAACATCACGAATTTGGCGAAGATCTTGCTGAACATTTACCGCAGTATTTGATCGATTCCGTAAAATCCGCAATCATCTCTTGGAGAAGTTTTTCTGGGGCGACCAGAACCGACCCTCCGAGCGGTGCTTCCTGTTTGTTCGTACTTGCGGCACCTTGCGGATTGATCTACGAGCAGTTGCTTCATGAACTCCCACTGCATGAGCGGCGTAACGTTTACTACGCCCATCGTTTACTAATGCAACTAATTTTGCTACTTGTTCAGGATTTATTCGAGGCATTTTATGTAATTTTAGTCAATAAAACAAGACACTTAATTAATGACACAACGACAAATGGTCAAATATGGAGGCATACAACAAATTAGTTGCTATGGCAACGGCATTTGTTTTTTTAAAGACAATGTGATCCTACCAGAGTTCAACCCAATCAAATTTTAGTACTCTGATCCTTCAATAAATTTAATTTGTGGGATAAGCGTAAGGTATCAGCAAAAAAGCTGTAATTCGGAAA
The DNA here is from genome assembly GCA_918026855.4 of Phaedon cochleariae. NCBI lineage: Eukaryota > Metazoa > Arthropoda > Insecta > Coleoptera > Chrysomelidae > Phaedon > Phaedon cochleariae. The sequence goes on from OU896722.1 coordinate 958,461, forward strand.
ATTTCAGAGAAAAATCAATGAATAAAAAAACAAAATGCTCGCAAAAGAAGCCTCTTTCGTATAGGGTGCAAGAACTTTGTATACCATTACTCAATTAACACAGAGGGTGAGTCAAAAGTTAAGAATAAATCATCAAATTTTTTTTTTGGGCATGATTTATTTTCGATTGTGTATCGTTTTATTCCTAGAAGAGGACCCAGTTCAGTAGAATTTCGATATCAATTCGATTACTATCGTACAGGGCGTTCACCCCCGGTTGGGAAAATTATTGTAAGTAATTTAATTAAAATGGAAACCTCCCAATTTTATATTCTCATTCGATTCTGCATCGAAAATGAAGCTATCTTTGGATAGGGTTATCTATGCCTACACTCAACAGTTTTCGAAATATTGGCGAATTAACATGTCTCAGTTGAAAATAATAAACAGATTTAAGTATTTATTCGAATAATTCAAACGAGCCGGCATGATTGATTACAATGACATTTCCGTGGCAGTTGGTTGTTTCTAGACTTGGGTATAGAACATTTCACATGAAACATGTTCAGAATCATGCGTAAAATCTAAAACCTGGATAATATACAGGGTGTCCCATTCGAAATAACGAAGTTGGGGCATTTTTCAGGTATTCGGACTCCTCGCCAAGCTTTCATCTTATGGCTTGCCTCCCCAGCTATGTTCCCTGCTAGCTAGTTTTCTCTCAAACAGGTCTCTCCATGTAGTGGTCGACGGAGTTTCATCTGACTCTCTTATTATCATAAATGCTGGTGTTCCACAAGGGTCAATTCTAGTACCAACACTATTTCTACTCCATATCGATTTGTTGGAAGCAACTTCATGTCCAGTACACAGCTTCGCGGATGATAGATCCTTGCGGAACACCAGCATTTATGATAAGAGAGTCAGATGAAACTCCGTCGACCACTACATGGAGATACCTGTTTGAGAGAAAACTAGCTAGCAGAGAACATAGCTGGAGAGGCAAGCCATACCCAATTAGCACCAGACATCTTAAAGACGTACATTTTACGACTTACTTACGTCTTTACGTCCAGGGACGTATAAAGTACGTCTTTAAGATGTAAATCCATGTACATCTTAAAGACGTACACGAATTTACGTCTTTAAGACGTACATTTTAGGTCGTATCCACGTCGTTCCTCCCATGTCGTATAAAAGACGTCTTAAAGACGTACATTCCAGTACGTCAATTCGACTTATAGAACAATAATGTAAATTATTTTCTGAAGAAAAACAAAATGTCATCTCTTCACGTTTTTTATTTTCAATTGTTCAGTTTTTTCTTATTTTCAACAAAAGTGATGTTTTTGAATTTTTTCGTCCGACATTTTTTGGAGCCTTCGTGTTAGATTCTCGAATTTTTACAAAAAAAATCATATTCTCCGACCCCAAAAGTCCTATAGTAATCAATTTTGAATAAAATCGGACTATAATCACAAAACTCGTCCGCCATTTTGAAGCCGACATCTTGGATTTTTTATTTTCGACGAAAGGAATTATAATCTCTGATCCCGAAATCCTTCAGATGCCAATTTTGAATCAGATCAGACCATAATCAGAAAACCATATGCCACATCGTCCGCCATATTGGATCCGCCATTCTATTTTTTCCATTCAATAATAATATCACAACGAATTGTCACCGGAATAATATTTACTTGCCAAATTTCAAATCAATCGGACGATTTAAAGTGAGTCAAATTTAACTTGCACGTTTTGATTACAAACAGACACAAGGACATGTTAAACTAAGTAAAATCTTGTTATGTGATATATAGAACAAACAGAGTAACAGAAGAAGTGAATATGGTATAATCATCGAAGTCAAGCAACAAAGAGCGCGGTTAGTACTTGAATGGGTGACCGCTTGTGTCTACCGTTTGATGAAGTCGTTTATTTCCCTTTTTTTTTGCTTGTCTGCACTTGTTGCTAACTTCAGTGCACAAGTGAACTTCAACTGAAACTATGTGATTTCTCCGTAATTTGAAAGATCAATTTGAGGTCATGGACCAAAAACACCTAAAAAAGACGTCTTAAAGACGTACATATTAGTGGAAAATGTACGTTTTAAAGACGTCTTAAAGACGTCTCTTGGGCGTAATATGTACGTCTTTAAGACGTACTTTGGCTGATTGGGTAAGATGGAAGCTTGGCGAGGAGTCCGTGGTGCCAGACTCGATCGAATGCCTCGGAGATATCAAGTGCCACGGCTAAGGTTTCACCACATTCTTCAATAGATTGCTGCCATATATGTGAGACTAAAAATGTAAAAAAAAATTTTACTTCAAGTATTTCTCGTGGACGTGGGCCTTCTCAACCTCCACGGTTTGCCGCCATTCGCTCGTCTCCGACATGTTCAGGATGCCAGCCACTACCTGACATTGCGGCCCCTCGCAGGCGCAATGGCCGGCGGTGATGATCCAAGATGGCGCCAGGACCGACCCGCCGCATTCGTGTTTGCAGGTCGATTCCCTGCAATTTTGAATGGAGACCATGTAGGGGAATTGACCAGGAGCCGCGTCTTGCCCACCGAATATTTTGAGACCATCTGTCGGAGCGCCTGAAAACATCAATCTCGAATTTACACTAGTGGGCTTGTATCACAAAAAAATTGTATTTCATAATTCGATAGAACTCACCCAAACTAGCTCACCACCGCAAACCGTTTCTTGCTGTGAGCTCCCTACGTTTTATAAAAAATTATTGAAATCCCCGATTTTTCGGACCTCTGAAAACGAGGCGATGATGTGACGTCAAAACCCTAATACTGAAACAGGACTATTCCAGACAGAGATGAATGATACATGATTTCTGGCTGAGTGAATTAGCGCGAGATCACAGTTGGAAGAATTAATATATCAATTGCCTCAGTCTCCGTCGGGCGTTTGGTATTATTTTTAACTATGGCGAGATGAGGTTGCTACGTCATAAGAGGGTCCGTTTTCAGAAGGTACTATTATCTATGTCCCAAAATAAAATATTCCAGTTAAATTTTCGATCGAATTATGTCGTCAATCATTATTTATGTATGAAAGGATCATTATAAACATGGTTTGAGTTAAAAGTTCTACTAAGGTGTACACGCCCATTGTCTAATATATCCCATTGTTTCATTCAATATCGTCACCTGAACTTTCTTCGTACATATTCAGTTGATCCTGATGCTACGCAGTTTATTGAACTACCTACTAATCATAAGAATCTGAAAATTGCATTGAAGTGCCTGTTTTATGATGATTCTGAAACGAAGTCACACCCCGTATATCTTTGATCAGTCTTACTTCATATTCCATCGTGTATTGTCGATTAAAGTGGTTGAAACATAAAAAGTCACAAAACAAAGTCTCTCGTTCAGGTTATAGTAACAATATCAGTGCATTTTTGAGGGTGTGGGTGTGTGTGGTGTGAAATTCAAGTATTCGCTGTGGAAAATTGAAAATTTTTATGATTGAAAAGTGAAATATTCTTGTTCAATTTTGTTCTCTTTCAAGTTGGTACCTCTATGTGTTTCCACAGTTTCATTATGATGTGGAAGTTGTTATCACGTGATGGGTATTTTGCTTCGCTCTATTTATGTAAAGATCGAACGATTCACTTTTCACTAGCGTCTGCGGACAGGCGCAAGTAATAACTCCGTGGTAGGGGAACGTTAGTTAACTTGTGTCGAGTCTAATATAAGGAAGGAATTTTTTTTAACAATCAATCGACCTAGATGAACCTTTTTTCTTGAAGAAGGAGAATTTTTCTTGAGGAAGGAAAATATTGTTTCTGCATAAAAAATGAGAAAACCTAACCTAACTATTTTATGAGTATATCTGTACTTGTTTCGTTGACCTGTGTAAAACTTAATGTTTATTAACACCAAATAAAATATTCTATTCTATTCTAACCTAACCTAACCGAACCTCACCTCTGGCCTAAACATAGAAAACCCCTAAATGAACCTAGTTCCCATAGAGAATATTTTTTAGAAATCACTTGAGAACAAGAAAAAATTAAAAAAAGATGAGCCTCGCACGGAATCGAACCCCGGCCCGCCGGCTTGGCATGCCGATGGTCTGCTTACTGAGCCAACCAGTTGCTTACGAGACGAGGTATGATGAAGCCATTCAGTCGGCGACGCATAACACCAGTCACATCTACTGCCCACTATAACGTTCTCCCACCACGGAGTTATTACTTGCGCCTGTCCGCAGACGCTAATCACTTTTCAGATGGCTATAGCTCCCCAGGGGGCCATTTCTGGGTTCATGTTCATATGAACATTTTTTACGATCTTCGTTCCTACAAATCTTTCTATGTAATTCGATTGGGTCACTCTATATAAATAAATTGGGTCCAATCAACTCATTCTGACCTTTCTTGCACGTGCTAGCTCTGTGTTCCAGCAATTTTGGTACAGCCTGTATATAGCTCTCGATTTTTTCACATAACCTCGAGGCAAAATCTAATACTTTTTCTCTTTGTAAAATGACATTGAAAATGGCTGTTTAATGACACTTAACAGGCAGAAAAGGTATACTTTCACTGCCTAGGCAGAAAAAATTTGTTGCTATGCAACGTTCCAAGTCATTTTTGAATCAAATTGGTATTCAAAATTGACAATGACTCTGGGTGAACAAAAAATGATGAATTATTTGGGCTTTGCGTGGAATTAAAAAGAATTTGGAAAAAAAATTATATGTTCCACATGGCAGAAAGAAGATGTAATGCCAGCCGCGGCATTAAATCTTGTACTTTTCTGCCTAGTAAAACAAATAACTATTACTATCAGTACTCACCTGTCACGAGATTGCCAACAGAAATAAGTAGTATTTTGATGATAACTGAATATTCGTGTTTCTTCATTTTTAGTAGCAGGAATGTGATTCTTCACAAAATTCTTTCGGACTAGATTTTTTTTTTCCAGAAATCAGATACACTTATATCTGTTCTCAAGTGATATATCGATAAAGATAATTTTAGATAATATAATTAAGAGTGCTCAAATCACGAATAAATAACATAATATCGTAGACAAAACATTTATGATGATAATCGAGTATATACAGGGTTATTTGTTTTATTTTAAAACTAACTTTCAGCCCTCATTGAATTATCAAATAGGGGTGTTTTTATAAAAAAATCTTTTTAAAACAAGCTTTCATAATAATAATGTACTAAGCACACACACACGACAGACACCCTTTCAGACACACCGTCTCACAGACAGACACCGTTTTTTTTGTCATCTCTTGGAGCGCACGGAAGGCAATTCCTATAATGTTTGTGGAACAGCATGCGTACCTGAGGCGGATTGGAAGAGGAGGTAGGTGAATCCGAATAAAAGCTTATAATTGAGAAAAAAATCCGACCAAGATCGCAAAACTCATTCGCCATCTTGAAGCTGCCATCTTGAATTTCAAAATGTTTATGAAAGATTCAAAATGTCCGACCCAGAAAACCACCAGATACCAATTTTGAATAGAATCGGATCATATAACTACAAAACTCGTCCACCATATATTGGATCCTTCCTCTGGAATTTCAAATTATGACAAAATCAACATAATATCCAACCCCAAAAACCCCCAGATACCAATTTTTGATAGAATCGAATCATAATTACAAAACTCATCTGTTATTTTGTTTTTTCTCTATTAACAAAAATTTCATGAAGCATTAATTGTCACCAAAATTATGTACAGGGTGACTGTTTAATTTTTACTCGATAGTTTAATCTCAGTTAATTATTGGTTTAACAGACACGTTCAAATGGGAAAAATCAAGTCATCTTATAAAAAACCAAATTATTCAATTTTTTTTCGAATTGTTCAAAATATTGGGTGTTTTGGTTGGAAGACAAAAGATCGATCTATATAATTATAATATAATCTTCGTTACATTACAAAAAACTTAAAATTAATCTCAGAAACAAACCAAATTCTAGCTGCGTTCCATGCCTAAGAGTCATCTTATAAAAACCAATTTATTCAAATTTTTGTTCAAATTGTTCAAAATATTGTGTGTTTTGGTTGGAAGACAGAAGATCGATCCATATAATTATAATATAATCTTCGTTACATTACAAAAAACTTAAAATTAATCTCAGAAACAAACCAAATTCTAGCTGCGTTCCATGCCTAAGAGTCATCTTATAAAAACCAAATTATTCAAATTTTTGTTCGAATTGTTCAAAATATTGGGTGTTTTGGTTGGAAGACAGAAGATCGATCCATATAATTATAATATAATCTTCGTTACATTACAAAAAACTTAAAATTAATCTCAGAAACAAACCAAATTCTAGCTGCGTTCCATGCCTAAGAGTCATCTTATAGGCATCAGTCGTCAGTCACCTCATTTTTACAGAAAATTCATAGGTAACAAATTATACATAAAACTGAACAAATAATAACACTGATGGAATAATGAACTATGAAAGCCAGACAAAGTTCAAAGCCTTATCCTCTTATATTGTAATGACATTCCTTCACGTGTTGAAAAAGCATCTTGAGTTGTCCAAAAAAGTTACAACCCTTTTCAGCAAACACACAATCAATCACAAACACCTCAGCTAAATTATTCTCCAAGTTTCGTTCGAAAAGCAGGAAGCTTCTCTCAAATGGCTTGAAATATTGGGTGCTCTAATTGAAAGATAACAGATCAAAAGATAGGTGAATATAATTATAATATATAGGTACCTACTCTTGGTTCTATTACGAAAAACTTAAATTTTTTGTATTCCTATTCATAAACAAAGCAAATTCGTGCTTAGATGAATAACCTTATTTTCAAGGGCGTACCCAGCGAGGGGCAGGGGAGGGGGCAGCTGCCCCCCCCCCTAGAAGTCATCCTGCCACTTGACTTTTTCCCGAATACTGAAAATTGTCAGTACGCTTCGGAGAGTGAAGACCTGGCTTAGGAGCACTATGGGAGAGACAAGGCTGACTGGATTATGCTTGATGAGCGTACATCGGAATTTTGTGGAAGAAAACCGTAAAATGGTGGAAACAAAGGAAATGGAAAAATTTGCAGCGAACCCGAGAAGATTATTATTAAGATGAAAATATAACAAATAACAGTTAATTGAAATACTTATGTTTATTAAGATTTAAAAAAACGTCTCAGTTGAAGCATGGCATGTCTAGTGATTGATACTGATTCTCGGTAGTTTCTAGTTCCCTTGCCTAAGCTGCCCCCCCCCTAGTTCAGATTCTGGGTACGCCCTTGCTTATTTTGACAAAAAACTTATCAACAAATTACATAAAACTGAAAAAACCACAAGACTGGAATGAAACTGTAAAAGCCAGACAAGTTCAAAGCCTCATCCTCTTCACATTGTAATGACATTCCTTCTCGTGTTGAAAAAGCATCTTAACTTGTCCAGAAAAGTCACAACCCTTGTCAGCGAACGCACAGCTCAGCATCAAAACTTCTGCTAAATTTTCCAACGGCAAATTTCTGGATTTTCCAAATTTAGTTCGGCAGGAAGGACAGGAATCTAATTTGGCTTCACATGTGAAGCAAACTACGTGTCCATTCTCGCAATTGCAAATGTCTCCGATCATATATTCCATACAAATAGGGCATTGCAAACTGTTCCTCAAATGATCCGTTTGATAGGATGAAATCAGATCGGTTGGTTCCATATCATTGTTCGGTGACGTGTCGTTTGCAACAACTTCTGATTTTAAATTTATCTCTACAGTGACCTGGACCTCGGTTGAGTGCGGTGTCTTTAATAAGGTTTCTATGGAATTGAGAGCAATTTCTCTGCTATATGTAATTCTGCTAGCTTGATTTCCGTAGGTTTTTGAGAGGGGGTGATGAATCAGAGTACATTGTTGGTTCGAAACGCAGTTGAAACAGTGTTTTCTCTCATCGTATTTTTCGATATCCTTCTGTTCAAAAGTTACACATGCGTCATTAGAAGAGTTGGCAAATTTTAAATTGTATTTGAACGGTGTATGGTTGTTCAATGAAACACCATTTATTTTGAAATCAGAATGGCTAATAGCGATTACAATGAAAAATAGTTGTTTCTCGTATACCAGGACGCATGGCAGATGTATTGTCTCGCATTTAATTGTGAAAGATTTGTAAAAAATATTGTCCCTATGCTTGTTCAGGCAATGTTTCTCTATGTTCATCACTTTGATATACTTGCAGCTCAGGGGGTTGATTGGACAAATGACTGTCCTCTCGTTGCAAACTTCTTCATGGTCTTTCACTTCGCCCCACGGTATTACCTCATCGCAGCCATCATAGGTGCATGGGAATGATAATAGGTTTGCGATCTTCTCGAAAACAAAGTCTCTACCAAATGATTCTTTCGGTACCTTTTCACATCTCCCACATCGTAGTTGTGTTCCGTCTTCGGAAAGCAGGTGTACTGGTGGTACTGACATAATATTCTGGCAAAGCGAGCATTTCAGTGTCGTTATTTCAGTTTGAATGAGTTGCTCCAATGAATCTGCCATGATATCCTGTTTAAAGAAATTTTAATGTCAATAATGTAGGTATTAACAACAATGAAATGAACTTTTTTCGTCGATCTCGTATTAACGACTAAGTTTAATGTATATGAAATCGTTCATTAATGACCCCTATTAATAAACGATTTGTCTATTAATGCACGATTGTTTTATAGGCAACCAAACATACACCGCGTGCATTCATTGTTTATGCTATATCTTATGGAATCTGCATTTAAATCGAAAATATGGATTTCATCGAAGATTTTCTGTTAACGGGTTCGCCTTTCCAAGTTTCTGACACGATTTTAATCCCTGTTTTCTAACACAAGGAATTTATTTCCTATGTTGATCATTTCGACAAATTTATGTCGAATGACACTAATGTCAGTAACAAGGCTACTGGGTGATACTTAGCAGTTTCTGGATGGATGATGAATTCGCGAACCAAGTTTTCTTCATTGCAGGAGAAATGAGAACTATAGTCGACGGAAAAATTTTGTAACCAACTTGTATATTAAAAGGCGATTAATGATCTCGAACATTAACGCGCTCGCTTCGCTCTCACGTTAAAATATCTCGATCATTAATCGCCCTCATTAATACACTAGTTGGTTAAATAACTATTTCCGTCGACCTCGTATTAACGAGTAAGTTAAATGTTCATGAAATCGTTCATTAATGACCCCTATTAATTATCAATTTGTTTAATGCACGATTGTTCTATAGGCAACCAAACATACACCGTCTGCATTCATTGTTTATGCTATAACTCACGGTAGGTATCTGCATTTAAATCGAAAATATGGATTTCATCGAAGATTTTCCGTTAACCTTATTCGCCTTTCCAATAAGTTTCTAACACGATTTTAATCCCTGTTTTCTAACACAAGGAATTTATTTCCTCTGTTGATCATTTCGACAAATGTCAAATGTCAGTAACAAGGCTACTGGGTGATTCTTAGCAGTTTCCGGATGAATGATGAATTCGCGAACAAAGTTTTCTTCATTGCTTTGCTTGTATATTAAAAGGCGATTAATACACTATAGTTGGTTAAATAACTATTATTACCTGTCGATCGCGAGCTACCGGTAGCTAGCGAAGGCAATGGGAAAGACCACTGAGAGAAGAAATCCGTGCAAACCTCTTTCAATCGACGAATCATGATTTACGTTTGATGTACAATCAATATAATGAGTTAAAGTTGAAGGGAATCGAATCTATATCGTTTTGAAATCAGCATATTTCATTCGATATTTCAAACAGCCAAATATGATGGTGGAGTTGTGACGTATTAGTCCCGAACTGTGGCTATCTCTCTCTGATACCTCGTCATTCTGCAGTGTTGCAGTGTGATTGGTCAGTTCAAGGACAATAGGCGTGTTGGGAATAAGACGTCGCACCAGTCACACCAATGAATTGACAACATTTCAAATGGCGCAGGAATTGTGTGTTTTGAAATGGACATATTCTAATTTATTATTTTCATCGTCTTAGCATGAATGACGAAATTCAAAATTAATTCGCTGGTAGTTTTTCAGTATAGAGTTCACGATAATGTCATTTTGAAAAATCAGTGGTTTCCCCCATTCTGGTAGCTCTCACAACGATCCAGAGAAGCTTCCAATAATTCCACAATAAAATCTAATTGTCATTATATTTGCAACGTTGCGGTGAGCGATCTGCCGGACCAGCGCGTCAGTGTTCGAGAACGATCTGGATTGCTTTGAACGGGATAAATATGCATTGCGCGGCGACATTACGCTTAGTTTAAAACTGAACGCATATCCAACGTCCAGTGGTTGGGTTAGTAGAGAAAAACAAAAAATAATATTATGACAAGCAGTTGTAACATACCACTTTTCATTCGGAATGGGAAGAACAATACTTTTTTACATTAAATGAAGATAAAATGTGTGTTTGTTATGTAATACTTCGGTCTCCGGCTAAAAAAGGAAATATTGAGAGACATCATAGAACTGTACATTCTACTTTTGAAAAATCATTCCCACTACATTCTGCCGCCAGAAAGGAGAAACTGAAACAGTTAAAAAAGCAGTTAATTGGACAACAATCAATATTTTTAAGAATAGTCGACAAAAATAAGGCTGCAACTGAAGCATCGTACCGTGTGTCCCAGATAATTGCACAAAAAAAGAAACCTTATGAAGACGGGCAAATGATAAAACGGGCGTTTTTAGAAGCTGCTGATTCGTTATTTGGCAACTTTAGAAATAAAGACGAAATAGTTTCATCTATAAAATCTATGCAACTTTCTGCTAATACAGTGATGAGACGTGTAGAAGTAATGAGCAATGATATTTTTCACAGTTGAGAACTGACTTAGATAACTCTATTTATTGTTCACTTCAACTGGATGAATCAACAGATGTCGTTGACACTGCCCAGATGGCCGTGTTCGTCAGGATGGTTTTTAGTGATTTCCCAGTTAAATAGTGAAATAAATCCACATCCTTTCATTGTCAACCTCGAAAGATGTCGAACAGCACTTTATCAAAACTCCTTCATCCATACCCAGGTAGCACATGACGACTATATGACGTCTAATTGACGGCATCACATTCGGCCAAAAGACGTCTTTATTCCAACAAATGCGACGTCCAAATGACGTAAGTAAGACACATCCAAATGACGTCATATTTGAAAGTCTTTTAGACGTCAATATGTGTTTTCAAATTGGACCTTAAACTGACACTACTGACCAATTTCCGACGTCAATAAGACGTCTGTTTTTTTATAAAAAATTTTGAGGTTAATGGTTATAATCTGGTGAGGAAGGTTATCATTTGTGCTATAAAATAAATTTGCTACGAATGAAGATTTTATTAACAAGATAGTAATGTGAGGTATTACATATAGTTGAAAATTTCAGCGTCGATGGCTGCCCCTTCACCAGAGAGCTCTTTTGTATGTTTTGCTGTCTATAAATGGCGGCCAAAACACTTCCTTTTTCAACGGCGTCAGCCAAGTTTCGTGAACAACAGCTACACTGTTGCTTCCACTGTCATTAAATTGTAACACACAATACATCCTGAATACTTTCACGTGAACAACAGACTGTATAGAAATACCACTTAAACACTCAACATTTTAACATTCTTAACAAATCCAATGGCACAGACGCCGTTCACAAACAACACCCATTCGGACATGGACGATGGACGATGAACATGAACGGGAACGCAGCTGAACGGCAGTAACGCCACTAACGGCAGTCGCGAGTCGCATACACAATCTCTTCGCGTAATTACTTGATCGCCATTGGCCATCTGGTGGGTAATGTGAGAATTGTCTTTGGCGCTAAATTTAAACATTGAAAATCAAGGGAAGCCTATGGAATAAAATCCATTTTTATTATACAGTTATTTGGATAGATTAATTGATTTATTTCAACTTCGTTTTTCTATACATACATAATAATAATAATAATAATAATAACAATAATAATAATAATGATAATGATAATAATAATAATGAGGCCGCAGGTTCGTGACTGGAATCATATGAACTCAAATAATAATAATAATAATGATAATGATAATAATACCCAAAAAAATATGAAGACCATAGATTGACGTCTATACGACGTCAAACAGTGGCTGTCCATAAGACGTCAAATTAATGACGTCCGCATGACGTCATAATTTGGTCAAAAGACGTATGAGACCAAAAAAGACCTTAGATAGCGGTCCTATAGACGTCACATTCGTCAGTCTGGCTACCTGGGTAGCACAACTAGGCTCTGGAATCCATCGCCTGAGGAATTATTCCCAACAACATTTAATCTCAAGAAGTTCAAAAAAAATCCAATACCTACCTCCTGTCCCTATCCTCCCTAGGAACGCACGATGTTCTTTGAACATTATAGGGATTTCCTTTCGTACGCTCCAAGCGATAAAGAAAAAATTAAAAATAAATATGATGATAAATTAACTGTGGATTATTTCGGAATCGATCAAATACTGCGGTAAATGTTCAGTAAGATCTTCGCCAAATTCGTGATGTTGCAGTAAGTAAGCAGACGGTATGTAGACGTCTAAAAGAAGTCAATTTAAAAGCCAGGAGACCTGCAAAAGGTCCAAATTATTGCCCGAACATCGTGCTGCTAGAAGAAATTTTGTTGAAAATTATGGACAGTGGAATATTCCTGAATGGTCGAATGTCTTGTTTCCGGATGAGTCAAGGTTTTGCCTTAACATGGTGGATGGAAGAAAAAGAGTGTGGAGAAGAACTGGTGAACGGTTTAATCAAAATTTAATAACAGAATGCGAAAGTTTTTAATGGTGGGTCTGTTATGGTGTAGGGAGGGATTTCAATGAGTGGAAAGAGACCCCTTCATGTTTTTCCGGTGAGACAATCGATGAATGCCCAAATTAACATTGACATTTTAGAGCAGTATGTCTTATCTTATGCAGAGTTAGTGGGCAATAATTTTATATTGATGCAGGATAATGCCCGACCACACACTGCAGCAATGGTGCGAAACTTCTTAGGAGCTACTGGTATTGCCACATTACAATGGCCTGCGAGAAGCCCCGATATGAATCCTATAGAACATTTGTGGGATGAATTAGGGAGAAGAGAACGTTCTCGCGAGAGGTCTCCGGAAAGTCTCGCAGAAATGGCAGATGCATTAATGGAAGAATGGGATCGTATACCAATGGAAACGATAAGCAAATTAATTTCCAGTATGCCTCGTAGATTAGAGTTGCTAGAGGAGGCAATACACGGTATGAAGCAGTCATCCCAATTGATAATTTTGTGTTTAATAAAAATGTTTTTTGAAATTATTGGTATCAGTTTTGTCATTAAAAAATTGTTTCTCGATAAATTCAGAAAGTTGGTAATCTGCAAGGATTCCGCAAAAAAGCTGTAATTCGGAAAATTTTAGAGATAAATCAATAAATAAAAAAACAAAATGCTCGCAAAAGAAGCCTCTTTCGTAAAGGGTGTAAGCACTTTCTATGCCATTACTCAATTAACACACAGGGTGAGTCAAAAATTAAGAATAAATCATGGTTCGAGTTATTCCACCACTATCAAGGAGGCTTTGAAAAAATTGTTACCTCTTTATTTTCTTTTCAAAGACAAATGCATTACCTACCAACAAATAGAAAAAAAATAAAAATCGGCCTGCTATTTTTTTTTTTTTTAAGAAGATAGGTCAAATATCAAGTGCGTCACTTTTTTTGGAACTGAGTGTATTTCCTAAATTAAGAACTGCGAAAAAGTGGATATCTTCGATAACTCGTTAAAATTTGTCACCATCTCAACATTCCGCAGTGTGTGCAATTTATTTCGTTGAAACAGACGGATCAATTTGGAAAAATGTGCTGAGAAAGAAGAAACCCGCAGTTAGTTACAACAGCAGTACCCTCTATTTTTACAAATTTACCAGGTTATCTTTCTAAACCTAATACCTCAATAAGAACAAATCCTGATGAAAGACGTCAGAAATGTTTCACTGTTCAAAATAAAAAATAGTCGATTTTGAATGGGATTGGAAAGTTCTTAAGACAGAAAGTTAAATCCATATTCATCAATTAGGTTCACAGTCATCAGAGATTATACAGCATTAACTTCCCAAGTCCAAGTTTTACTAGGTGATAATAAATTGAGATTCAATGAAAAGATGGGATCACTTCCGGTCAAACAGGTGGTTGAAAAAAACTGTCTTTAAGTTCGTAAAGTGCGCTAACATTTATTATACAGGGTGTTTCAGACTTAAATGTACATACGATACTGGCAGATAGAGAACACTTTGACGGTTTCAAGTTACCCCCATTGATGTGTTTACCGTCTTTTATAATCGAGATACAGGACGTTATCTTGATTTTGGCAAAATCTTCATCTGGTCATAATTTTTGAACCACGTTGTATAATCTATTCATACTTGGTAGAAATATTTCACATATATTACACATCAAAACTAAATAAAAATTGAGATCAGAATCCAGGTCCGTCTTAAGGAAAAACAGAAAACTTGCTTAATTCAAAAACAACACTCTGTATGGTAAAATTTTGTGGATCTGTTTTGATATTCGGAAAAAGCAGGAAAAAATTAATAGAGTGACCCACTTATTACGAACGCGCATCCAATTTGACAGATGGTTTATTATAATGTTTTGAAATATTCACCCCATTTTGAGGCATTTTTAATGAACTGTAATTCAAAATCCAATTTTGATACAAAAAGATAATTGTCTTCAAAGTTGAACGTCAACTATATTGATAGATTTACCGCAGCTCATGAATCAATAGTGAAGAATAAAACGAGCCCTCAAAATTTTCCAAAACCACAGACGTTATTCTGTCGAACGAACAGATCTATCTATTTCAGCCCAATGATGTTGAACTTCGAGGAAAGTTATTATTTTGTGAAATAATTGGATTTTGAATTGAGAGTTCAATAAAAATGACAAAATGGAGCCGAGTATATCAGAAAATAATAATAAAACATCTGTCAAATCGGATGCGCGGTCGTGAATAGTAGGTCACTTCATTCGTTTTTCCCTGCTCTTTTCAAATATTGAAACAGATCTAAAAAAATTTGCCATACAGAGTGTTGTTTGTGATATAAAAGAAGTTTTATGTTTTTCCTCAAGACGGACCTGGATTCTGATCCCGATTTTCATTTAGTTTTGATGGGTAATATAAGTGAAATAGTTGTACCAAGTATGGATAGATTATACAAAGTAGTTCAAAAGCTATGACCAGATGATGATTTTGCCAAAATCAAGATATCGTCCTGTATCTCAGTTATAAAAACGGTAGAGACATCAAAGGGGGGTGATTTGGAACCATCACAGTGTCCCCTATCTACAGGTATCGTATGTACATTTAAATCTAAAACACCCTGTATACCCCCTGTGAATTTCAAAATTTTATCTGTTCGAATAAAAAAACTACAGGCTGCTACATGTCTCCAGTATGATATGAAATTGAGTAGGTGGTCGCAACTTCAAAATATAATATAACTAGCTGACCCGGCAAACGTTGTTTTGCCATAAACACTATTTCTAGAAAATATTTTTTTAGTTAAATATTCATCAAAAATCTTTTGTTATTTTATTTTCTACTTTTTTTTTTGTTTGGCTATCCATAAAAGTGTGTTTCATTAGTTTTTCAAACTACTATTTATTGGGCAAACGTTGTTTTGCTATAAATACATTCATTTCTAGAAGATATTTTCTCAGTTGAATATTCATCAATTACTTTTCTACTTCTTTTTAGTGTGACTATCCATAAAATAGCGTTCCTTAACTTTTTCAAATTACTATTTATTTTATACTTCCTTTTAGTTCGACAATCTATTTCTTCAGTTTTTCAAACTATACTATCAATTTTCTACATCTTTTCAGTTTGGCCTCGAGTTTGACTATCTATTGAAGCGTGTTTCATTATAGTTTCTCAAACTAATATTTATTACGAAGCTAGCTAGCCATATTGGATCCGCCATCTTGAATATTACCCAATTTTGAAGAAAAAGATCATAATGTCCGACCCCGAAAATCCCCAGATACAAATTTTGGATAGAATCGTATAATAATTTAATTTCCTAATTTTGACGTTGGAATCATAATTGCCGACCCCGAAATCCTCCAGATACAAATTTTGAATGGAATATCGCATCATAATTACAAAACTCGCCCGCCATATTGGATCTCCCATCTTGAATTTCCAAATTTTGATGAAAGAATCATTATCTCCGAGTCTGGAAGACCCCAGATACTAATTCTGAATAGAATCTGATCATAATTAAAAACTGGTTGTCATATTAGATCTAGCTACCATTTTGAATTTTTTAATTTTGATGAAGGAACCAATTTTGATAGAATTCGACCATAATTACAAAAGTCGTCTGCCATATTGGATCCGCCATCTCGAATTTCAAAATTTTGACGAAGGAATTATAATCTCCGACCCCAAAAACCCCCAGATGCCAATTTTGAATGGAATCTGACCATAATTACAAAACTCGTCCGCCATATTGGATCCGCCATTTTGAATTTCCTAATTTTGATGAAGAAATCATAATCTCCGATCTCGAAAACCCTCAGATACCAAGTTTGAATGGAATCTGACCATAACTAGAAAACTCGTCCGCCATATATTGGATCCGCCATCTTGAATTTCCAAAATTTGACGAAAGAATCTCAATCTCCGACCCCGAAAACCCCCAAATACCAATTTTGAATGAAATCGAATAACAATTAATACTCTTCTGCCATATTGGATCCGCCATCTTGAATTTTCGATTCAAAAAATAGATTACTACCGATTCTCATACCTACCGAATACGCACAAAAAATTTCATACGAATCGGTCCAGCCGTTTCGGAGGAGTTCGACCACTAACACCGTGACCGGGACAGGAGAATTTTATATATTAGATATACCAGGTGTCCCAGTATACCTGTTCGTATTTTAAATTTGATTTAATGGGGAAAACGACAATTGAAATTTCAAATTGAACGAATTGCAGTAGACTACGATATTTTTGTAATCTTGATTTTGACTTCAATAATAATTTCGAATTATTCGAATTGTAGTAGATCATGTAATTTTCAAATTTTCATCTTTTGAAATGGCTGAGATAATCTATTGGAATAGGTATACTGGGACACCCGGTATATTCTAGCAAGATACAGAAACAGCTAAGATAAAATTAGCTCTTTTTATGACTTAATAGAGAAAAGTTTGATATATCTGAAAAAAGTATCTTGTGAAAAAAGCTTACTGAAATTTTGATTGATCAATTGAAATAAGTATACACATTTAAAAAAATTGATATTCGTCTGCTACGACAATACTTCTGTCTTTTTTATGATATAAACCACTTCTCACTCTGTGTATGAACTGGAGGAACTGTAGGATCCCTCCTACGGCCTGACAAAATATTTTATTAGGTACTCAAGGTGCAGTGGCGGCTCGTGACTTTCATGACAAAGGAGGCTGAATGATATGAGATTTATTGTGAAAAACAACTCTCTACTCACCCAAATCAATAGCTTTAATGACATTCTGTTTACCCGTTAACCTGAACTTAATACTTGAAGAGATGTGTTCCTGTGATTCGCAGTGTCTATCCAATCCGCGAGCCAAATTTTTCAAATCATTATATCCTAATCGCCCCCAACATGATGACTTATCGGTTGAAAATAATACGCAGTACCAACAAAATAGCTTATTTCTCACCTCAGATCCCGTCAGCCAGATATATTTTTTATAATTATCAGAATTGAACGAACGATTTTGTTTGTTACCTGTTACAATCAGATTTTTTAATTCCGGTGTCGGACGTTTGTTTTTCACAATCAATTTATCTTCATAAGACAAAGCACTGAATGGGTTCAACAAAAAGTATTCCACTAAATTGCAATCGTTTAAAACACTCATTTTTCAGAAATTCATAGAGCCCCTAACCATTAAACCAACATAAACATAAACAATGCCCGCAATTCGCGACGCGACACGACAAGGAAAACTGCCGCCAGACATTCCACCCGTTGAGAGTCGAATGCCCGAAATCGTCTTCCGTCAACGCACTATCAGACGAATTTTGCTTGGTCTCAAAACGAATAAGGCTAATGGTCCTGATGGAATTCCACCCATCATCCTCAAAAAATGTGCACCAGAATTAACACCGATTCTCTGCAAGTTGTTTACCATCTCGTACAGGTCGGGTATTTTTCCATCATGCTGGAAGACAGCTAGAGTCCAACCAATCCCCAAAAAAGGAAACAAGAACCTGCCCAACAACTACAGGCCCATTGCCCTGTTATCAGTAATCTCCAAAGTGATGAAGAAAGCCATCAATATTGAGCTTATCAAATATCTGGAGAGCTCAGGAATCATCAATGATAGACATTACGGCTTTCGCCACCGAAGATCTACTGGAGATCTACTTGCCTACGTCACCCATTTATGGCAATCTTCAATAGAAAAACACGGGGAATCTCTAGCTGTCGCGTTGGACATATCGAAAGCATTCGACCGTGTTTGGCACGAAGGACTCCTCCACAAACTACCATCATACGGCTTACCACCTCAGCTATGCTATCTCTTATCGAGTTTTCTTTCAGGCAGATCGCTTCAGGTGGTGGTGGACGGTGTATCGTCTGATACCATTGGCATCAATTCCGGCGTTCCACAAGGATCAATTTTGGCACCAACATTATTCCTGCTTCATATCAATGATCTGTTGGGAGTAACAACTTGCCCCATCCACAGCTTCGCAGATGATAGTACCCTCCATGCTGCGTTCTCTTCCAGAATTCCCATTTCTTCCCAGGAAACTAAGAACTCCCGGCGCAGGCAGGTCAATGCTATCAATGAAAATCTTGCTGAAATCACAGCCTGGGGAACAAACAACCTAGTTGAATTCAACGCCACCAAAACTCAAGCCTGTATTTTCTCTAGAAAGGCGGAACTCAGTATGCCCGACATTGTAATGTCTGGCACCACCATCCCCACCAAGCCCACCATATCTATGCTCGGTATTTCCATCAGCAACACTCTTTCATGGGATAATCATGTCAGATCCATCGCAAGAGCTGCTTCACAAAAACTCGGATTCTTGTTCCGTGCGAAAAGCTACTTTACACCTCAACAGCTTCTCATGATCTACAAAGCGCAGATACGGCCTGTTCTAGAATACTGTTCCCACATATGGGGTTCAGCACCAAAACATACGCTGATGCTCTTAGATTCCATCCAGAGAAGAGCCATTCGCCTGGTGGGTGACGCTACACTCACTCACTCTTTGATATCATTGGAACATCGTAGAAAGGTCGGGGACCTTTCACTTTTCTATCGATACTTCCACGAAAAAAGTTCTTCGAAAATCTCTGCTATCATCCCTTCACTAGCAATACCAATCAGACGAACTAGACAAGCCCAGTCAGCACATCCTTTCGTTGTCAACCTCGAAAGATGTCGAACAGCACTTTATCAAAACTCCTTCATCCATAGAACGGCCAGGCTCTGGAATTCATTGGCTGTCGAAGTATTCCCAACAACATATAATCTCCAAAAGTTGAAAAAAAATTCCAATACCTACCTCCTGTCCCTATCCTCCCTAGGAACGCACGATGTTCTTTGAACATTATAGGGATTCCCTTTCGTGCGCTCCAAGCGATAAAAAAAAACACGTGCTATTCGGCCGTATTCGGGCATTTGCATTGCGCGAGTGGGTTGCGCTCAAGGTTGCGCTTGCGCATTGTGAAAGGAGTCTAGAGTGATTTACAGACTCCAACGTGACTCCAACGTGTGATGCGTGGGCAAGCACTGTTGCCAATTCAAAAATATTTACCTAAAAACAGGAAATAAACTCAAAATCCATGTATTTTGGTGTCCTTTTAATGGAAAAGTATAGATAATATCAGTTCAAGGAAAATCTCTGAGGAGGCTCAGCCTCCGTTGCCTCCTCTGAGAAGCCGCCACTGTCCAGGTGTATTTCGACTATTGCAATCGATTTCTGCTAGTTAGAAACCTTAACATCGTCATTTAAAGAAGTTATCTTTTTTTTTCTGATTTTTACCCCTCGTAGCATCCCTCCTAGAGCCTGACAAAATATGTCCACACTCACTGAAGGCGTATTCTGATAAGGGCTATCAATTTTGTGCGGCTACAACCTCAAAATGTTCATCCAACTGGATTTCTGGAATTTTTTTTCAAATACATACATTTTTATCAGTGTATATTTGTGGATGTGGCTAGTCTCACACCCGTCCAGCTTTCCAATGAGGGGTCGCAAGCCATAGGGTTGCATTTGAAAAAAAAAACATGTTGGGGTAGATACCTGCTACCTCTGAAGGGTTAAATTATCCATATTGCTCGCCAAGTGTAGGTGAATACATTTTTTCTACAAACGTCAAAAAATGACAAGGTTCGCGCATTGATAACAAATTGCGAAGTGACACTTTTTTTCAGTTTCCTATGTTACCATGATTCCTTGCACAAAACAATGCGCGAAGTAAAACAGTGCGCGAAGTACCTACTTCGCGCATTATTGTTATGTAAAATAAATGAGATATTTATATTTCAACTTTATGGTCCTCATTCGTGCAGACATCCACAAAATCATTTATTTCTGAATGTTCAACAATTACTTTGTTTTTTCTCTTGGAGCGCACGAAAGGAAATTCCTATTATGTTCGTGGAACATCATGCGTACCTAGGGAGGATAGGGGGAGACCTAGCATATTTTTACTTTAGAACTATATTTTTTGACGTTTGTAGAAAAAATTTTGTTTGCAACTCGAGCGCGAAATACTTTGATCATCTCGACTATTTTTTTACCTCGGCTACGCCTCGTTAAAAAAATCAGATCTCGATCACCAAAGTAGCATTTCGCGCTCTAGATACAAAAATAACTATAAACGTTAACGTGTCTTGCGAATTTTCAGAAAAATTATCAACTCCCCCAGTAGTGAATTTATTCCATCTAAAGTCTCCTCCCTGTATATACAGGGTGTTTCATTGGGGAAGGTAAATAATTCAACTGTGGATAGGGGTCACTGGGGTGATTTCAAAAAAACCCATGGTTGATGGGTCTTCGACTTCTTATAACCGAGATACAGGATGTTTCATCAATTTTCGAATTTCTCATTTTTTTTGCCATATCTGAAAAGAACATCAAAATTTCTATTCAACGATGTGCTTTTTATTCGTGCACAGACGATTTTAACTATTCATATTATGTGCTCAAAATATTATTTTTGCTCATTATTTTGGGGTACAAAATTGGAATCAGACCAGATTTATTAATTTTATCACTTCCTATTCTGCACTCTACGTGAGTATTACATTTAGAAGGAGTATTTCATATCGTTCTTTGTTCCAGACTTAGCTGCAGGTCCGTCATCAAAACTATACAGGGCTATTCACGATAAAAGCGTTAATAAGATGTTTCTGGCAAACCAGGCAACGGATAAATCTAAAAATTCGAAGGTATGTATAAATTAACATGATCTACACGTCTGAAATATTTGAAACAATCCGCCGTTGCCGCTTCTACTAGAAAGTAGCAGTAACTTTGATTTTTCAAATGGGACACCCTGGATTTTCCCTGAAGAGCTAATTTCATCAAATCACAAAGTTCAGGGTCTAGTGGAACTAATAACTGAGATATTTAGAGTGAGAAAAATCGAGATGTTTAGAATTATTTTGCGAAAATATGTATTATTGATCAAAACGGCTTTTATGTCCCTATCTTAACTTTGTATCTATTGACATTTAATACAAATACAGGATGGTTCATAATTCAGATTTCTGCACCACCCTGTATCTGTTTCAATTGAATATCAAATGGAAAGTTGAGATAGGGACATTGAAGCCGTTGACCATGCAATAATAAATAGTTTCAACACAGAACATTTTTAAGTTGAAACATCTCGATTTTCCACATCCTATATCTCAGTTATCAGTCCCGCTAGACCTTGAATGTTTTGAATCGATGTATTCTGCTGCTCAGCCAGAATCCAAGAATGTAATGAAATACAGGGTGTCCCATTTGAAAAATCGAAGTTGCTGCTACTTTCTAGTAGAAGCGGCAAGGCCGGATCGTTTCAAATATTTCAGTAGTGTAGATTATGTTAATTTATACATACCATTGAAATTTCAGATTTATCCGTTGCCTGGTTTGCCGGAAACATCTTATTAACGCTTATCGTGAAAAGCCCTGTATAGTTTTGATGACGGACCTGCAACTAAGTCTGGAGCAAAGAACGATATGAAATACTACTTCTAATTGTAATACTCACGTATACTGAGTAGGAAGTAATAAAATTATCAAATCTGGTCTGATTCCAATTTTGTACCCCAAAATGAGCAAAAATAATATTTTGAGCACATAATATGAACAGTTAAAATCGTCTGTGCACGAATAAAAAGCACATCGTTGAATAGAAATTTTGATGTTCTCTTCAGATATGGCAAAAAAAATGAGAAATTCGAATGTATAGGGTGTTGTTTTCTGGCAGAAAGAATTTGTGAATTTCAAGTGAAGCCGGAACTGGATTTTATCTTTTGTTGTTGCCTCAATCAATTCCACAGGATAGATTAAGCAAGTGTACCAATTTTTAAAAAAATATATACAGGTTGGTTGGAAAGTTATGAGACAATGAAGATATGGACAAAATTGATGAAACATCCTGTATCTCGGTTATAAGAAGTCGAAGACCCATCAACCATGGGTTTTTTGAAATCACCCCAGTGACCCCTATCCACAGTTGAATTATTTACCTTTACCAATGAAACACCCTGTATGTATATTACATATAAAGACCACCCTGTATAATAAATCAGTCATTAAGTCATAAACATAACGTGAGATGTGAAACGTGTGAAACACTCGGAAAAGGGAATAATATATAGCCTCATTGTGAATTCATTAACTTTCCGTGGTGATAGGTGAATCAGTCAGGATTGATTACTGAAATAATTAACCGACTTTTGGTGGTGATTGGTGAATTCAGAATTGATTACTGAGATTAACTAACCAATCATTACCCGATATTTAGGTCAGAACCAAAAGCTTTCGTTTTCAAATCACCATCTTCATAATTCAACGACATTATTGTGATTCATGCTGCGGGATTATAGATTCAACTAAACTATAAGAATTGAACTAACAACTACTATGAACTTCAAAAGTTGAATTGAAGGAAAAATCTATGTGGGTTTATACATTTACATCTGTCAATTGAATTAATAATTATGATTTACAAAGTTGGCCAACTTTCAACTCAACAACTTAGAATCAGGAAATTAGGAAAAAGGTGGGATTTTTATTGTTCAAGGTTTAAGTGGAGTTTGGTGATATTTTTATGGATTCATACGGATTCATATGAATTGTGGAGACCAAAATTACTTTCTAACATCATTTTGATCTACATCAAAAGACATTTCAAATCTAATTCTTAATTATTATCAGATATGTATAAAAACACCCTCATGATTATCAATTGTTGATTGTTAATTGTTAATTCCTAATTGTTAATTCAATTGAATCTATAAACACAGCATATAATTCCTTATGTTAGTTTAATCAAATCTATGAACCCAGCATAGTATAAAAACACCCTCATGATTATCAATTGTTGATTGTTAATTCCTATATAATTGTTAATTTAATTGAATCTATAAACACAGCATATAATTCCTTATTGTTAGTTTAATCAAATCTATAAACCCAGCATTAATGGTGGATTCATAAACTCAACTAAACTAACAATTAAATTAAGAACTGGGAATTAAGAAAGATGGATACATGGAAATCCCATTGGGGTTTTATGAACTTGTGTCTTGTGTCTGTCAATTAAACTAACAATTAACAACTTCATAGTCTTAGTCATTTTAATATTTCTGTTCTGCAATTGTTCAACTCAGTTTTCATTTCTGTATGTATATGTGAATATATATTGTAATATGCCTTCTTATTTAATTATGTATATTAGGGTTCCTAATTAAATAAAGATCTATCTATCTATCTATCTATCATCATGGATAACAATAAATTTTTCCTTACCTCTAGATTCGATATTGTCCAACGTGACCAAACAATTTTTCGACACTTTTTTCAACCCTTTTCGATATTCAAGGAAAGACGAAAGAAAAAGGAAGTGCTACTTGCTAGTTGCTGGGATGCTGGGAATTGGGAAGAGTGGGAACTGGGAAGTCCCGGTGGCAGTCAGGCAGTGTTGCCTATGCCAACTCAGATTTTCAAAAGTCGCGGAATGACCACCTGAAAAACACCAAAAAACCACCAAACCTGACTGAGACGAAGAAGAAGAATACGCTGCGGGCGAAAATGTTTGCAAATCTAGTGATTTTCTGGTGATTCTTACTTCAGTTTAGATCACCAGATTACACCAGATAATGGAAATCTAGCTGGTCAACGGATCTTGGCTTAATTAACGGTATATGAATATGCATGTGAAAATAGTTTTTTCCCACAGGAAACATAAAGGAACCAAAGAAATGCTTCATAACATCAATGACATACTTGTATATGTTACGTATAAAACAAGAAATATGAGAAACCGAAATTTGATATCCTACAAAAAACAGCCAAAATGTGGAAATAACGTCTGGATAGACAGTGATTTCAGTTGATACCTACCAGTGTTTCTCTAAAAACTCTAGTTCTACATTGTTGAAATTATAGATTTTTTTTCATAAAACGGGATATTTTGGATGCAGGTCCTCATAATCACCAAATCACCAAAATGAACACCAACCACTAGATGTCATATTTTATTTGTCACAAAATTGAAACTCAACCACCAGTTCTAGTGTTCCCAGACAGCACTGGATATTTCTAGAATATTCTCTAAATATGCTAAAAAGGAGGAGTATATTCCGAATATTCAGCGATTATTCCTAGAATATATACATGCCTCTGGAACATCTAGAAGGAATATTCCAAAGTGAATAGTCGGATATGTTCAGGGAATATTCAGGTATGAATATTCCAGGAATATTCCCAAATGAATATTCTCTCTTGTATATTCATGAAATATTCCTAACTGAATGTTCTGTGGGGTATATTCATGAAATATTTTCAACTGAATATTCTGTGCGGTATAGTCATGAAATATTCTCAACTGAATATTCTGTGATGTATATTCATGAATTATTCCATGAATATTCCTATGTTTCTCAACACATAAATACCAATAATCATTATTTCAGATTTTCAGAGATGTGAGTATCGAACATCAATTAGATATAAGGGGATTTTGAAACAAAAAGTGTTTATGATCCGATTTCGAACAACGCTCTCACAAGAAATTGATATGTACAACATTATTCAATTCGATTACTGGCCTAGTGGTCAAGGCGTTGCTCTGATAGTCTTGAGGTCACGAGTTCGATTCATACTTGGGTCACTTTTTTTCATTTTAGAAAATGTTTATTGGAATATTCCAGGAACATTCAACATAGAATATTCTTTTGGATATATTTTATGAATATCTGAGGAATTCCCATTCGCATATTTAGAGAATATTCCACAGATATTCCGGAATATTCCAGATTATTTCTAGAATATTCCAATATTCCGAAAGGAATATGATAGGGAGATTCATGGAATATCTGGTGCTGTCTGGGTTAAATCCACAAAGTTGGCAACACTGGACTGGTCGTTCACATAATCACATCAATACTCGGTGATTCCCCGCGTAGTGTAGAAGTCAATGAAGTATTGCCAACAGTTACCGGAGACGGGTCATCTAGAGACAGGACGCAAAAGAGAAGCAACAAATAAGCCATGCAGCAGTAAGGGCGGGTTTCCACTAGGCGGAAAAGCCTAAGCGGATTTGAAAATCGACTAAAAAAATACGCAAAGGTTTCCATTGCCAGCTTCTTATCAGCAACAATTTCTTGGGATTTTTATGTTAGTTAACCTCATCCACAGTTTGAAACAGTAGTATCCCAGAAATAAAATATTAAAATCATGCAAGAAGAGGTATGAATAGTTATTGAATACTCATATCTCATATTTATTTCTCATTTCATTGTGTTGTCTTTTCCTTTTTTTATATGTAAAACACAAAATTATCGATTTTCTCCAATGATCATATTGGAGTAGGTAATATATTATCATAATCAGGGTCCATCCCAGTTCAAAGTAAAAACACAAAAACTGAGTTTGATTTCGATCATATTGTGAGGTTATAAATCTAGTGAAATCCGATAAAAGTTGACACTACGTCAACGCAAAAAAATTGGCGGTAAAAAAAAACATCATTGAAACAGTGAATTGCTATCGGTCCCAACAGTCATTCAGGCAACCAGGCCATGACCACGTCAATGTGATGTCCCTAATTGGTGATTTTTCGTCAGAGACGACGTCACACACCAATTTATGACGTCACTATGACGTACTTTCTACGTGATAATCATTTCATCATCTCGACGTCGAGCGAACGTCACTTAGAAGGGTAAAATAAGACGTCAGTTTTGTGACGTTGCAGGAACGTCCTGTCGTCGTTCATGTATCCCAGACTATATCTAAACCATCATCAGCTTGTAGTGCCTATACTAGACAGATAAATAGAAAATATTCGATTACCCAACAAATAATACCCAGTAAACCATTTTGTGTTTCTGAAACGTTCCTGAAACAAACTTTGTGAAATATGAAACATTTCACCTATATACTCCGAAACATTTATGAGACATTCTAGAGACCATAAATGACCTAGGGTGTGTAATGTTTCATTGGAATGTTTCAACCCAAATCTCCATGAAACATTCAATAAAGAGTATACATAAACATCTCTGAGATATTTCACTATTGCATTTCATGAAACGTTTCACAAATAGTGTCTTCGAAACATTTCCTCATTGCACTATTTGCAACATTTCCAACATGACTTTTTTGAAACATTTCCGATACATCTCACTTTTGCTGATAATGGAACATTTCGAATATGAAACCATTTTTAGTTCATACCAAGACCACATTACCACAGAAGTTAATCACTTATGAAAGTGAACCCTAATTAACATCATGTGTAATGTAGTCAATTGGTATTAATATAGGTATATGGAGAAAAAAGCAGGGTGAATGAAATGAAACTGCAGCTTTTGTGGATTGAATTATAATAAAAAACCATTTCATTTCATATTTTCCCTTTCTCTAGCTAACCTGAGACCAGATTGGCGGAACCAGGCTGCTACATATCTTTCGAACTCCATGACCGTCACAGCAAAGCTTTTTCTGACAGCACCTGAAAAAATTTTGAGATTCATTTGATCCACTCACCCACTCACCTTTTTCATATTTGTAGTTGTCATTATAAACTTTTAACATTAGCACTACCACCATCAGGCAATATCAATGGACGCTAAAAATGGCTTCACCGGAATTAGAACAACAAAAGAAACAATGGCTTCGTCTTTGTGTTCACCCACTCTCTTCTCGGACTGGACAGTCGGAGCAAGTCGGAGCCGGCCGTGCTTGGTTCGGACTGTCATATGCCGATGTTGCCAGAGTAACCACCCGTCTTCATTGGTCACACTCAAGCATGTGATTCATTATAGCCAATAAAACGGAATCATGAACCTGGCAACGTCGAATATGATGCATTTCAAACAAATAGTAAACACATGTATTGAAACATTCCAGAGATGTTTCACGTCACGCATAACAACTGAGAAATATTTCACATACGTAAACATGGCGATGTTTCAGATGACACGTCTAGAGATTCACGTGAGACATTTCAAGCAGAGAATTCTTTTAACGAATATGAAACGTATGTAGTGACATATTTCTGAAATATTTCACATAGCATGGAGAGCTTCAGAAATTTTTCCTTTATGTTAACATTGAAATGTTTCAGATGACGCGTCTAGAGATTCACGTGAGACATTTCAAGCAGAGATTTTTTGTAACGAATGTGAAACGTATGTATTGACATATTTCTGAAATATTTCACATAGCATGGAGAGCTTCAGAAATGTTTTCTTCATGTTAACATTGGAATGTTTCAGATGACACATCTAGAGATTCACGTGAGACATTCCAAGCAAAGAGTTTTTGTAACGAATATGAGACGTATGTATTGACATATATCTGAAATATTTCACATAGCATGGAGAACTCCAGAAATGTTTCCTTTATGTTAACATTGGAATGTTTCAGATGACACGTATTAGGGAACTTTTGAAATGTTTCTGAAACGTGTTGTGTTTACTGGGTAACTTTTATAATTGAGTCTTATTATTAGCCGCCTCACCAGATCATATACCATGCCACCAGAGACCGGACTTAGATGGAAATCTGAAGATCTTCACTTCTTCGACTTTGTTATTGGCGATGGCGCCGATGGCGAGTAGGCACTTAGTATCTATCAATTATTTTAGTTGACACTTGAGTACCTGTCAAGTATATCAGTTACCACAATGATGGAAGTAAGATATGGTGGTGGGTTGTGCGTATTCGGCCATTATTACATATTGAAAATTTCAGAAAAATCACTCGACCGGCACACTATGATTTCTCTACGTCACAACGAGCGAGACGTTGATTCTACATTTTCCCGCTAGATGGTGATGCTGCTATTGCTGCTGTGACGAGTGGAAATTTTAGGTACCTACGCGGAACATATGTAACAGTGGGATTAAACAACTCTGAATTCGAAAAATCTGCGACAATTTCAAAACTGACAGAAGTCATAATTGTACAATGTCGCCATCTATTAGAAGATCAACGGAACCATTGCTCTCGCTGCTCTCGAGAGGTCGAGTAAATTTCTGAAACAAAAGGGCATCAGTAATTACACCATATTATACTTCCATCATTGTTACCACTTACTATCTGCCAAGTAGGCTACTTACCTGTCAAATATACTAGTTAACACTTAGTATCTGTCAAGTATATTAGTTACCACTTACTATCTGTCAAGTAGGCTACTTATTACCACTTAGTATCTGTCAAGTATACTAGTTAACAGTAGGGTCCCTTGATGGAAATTGACGTTAAAGTCATCTTAACAGGGTACGGACAGATCCTCGTTTCCTCTCACTCTAAAGTGTCTGTGAAACAGTTATATGGTTCCATCCTTATTCAATTCTGGGGATAAACACTAGATTTTTGACATTCGTTGTTTTTTAGGTTATATTGAGGTCACTGGCGTATCATACGTAATTTCCATATGGAATTCCTGATTCAATACTCAATGACTATACCAAGATATAGATAAACAATCCTCTAGTTTTAGAGTCTACTACTCCAGCATAATCTTTGCGAGGTAGGAATCATATAAATTGTACTGAAAGCTTAATATATTTCAGCAAAAGAGACTGTTCTTAGACTGTAAATCAGGGTTGACTGATTGACTAAATGAATTCTGACTTCAAGCTGAGCAGAAGTTTATCTATGAGCTGAATGAGCTGAGCCTTATGTTTGAGAAATGGTGGAAACCTCGATGTGGGTATCTGAAATACTGTATTCATGTCATGTGTGGCTAAATATATTTTCGGAAATACAATTCTGAGAAGAATTTATGGAGTGACTAATATGACACTATGTATAAAACTTCAACTGGGACGAAAAGTAGGCTCAAGGCTGATGAAAAGTAATACGTAAAATGTGCAGGAAAATAAATGATACAATATACTTTACCCCAATGTTACATATGATTTTTCCGTCTCCCCTGAATAAAAAGTCATTTTCGAATAATTTATTGATGAAATTAACAGAGAAGTAGGTATACGCAGTATAACTCACAGACACGTTATTTTCACTCTTGCATCCTACATATTTTGTATTTGTGGTAGAGTAATAATTATATAAACTAATGTTATGTCGCCATATTGGATCCGTCTTCTTGAATTTTCGAATTTTGACGAAACAATCATTATCTCCTACCCCGAAAACCCCCAGATACCAATCTTAAATAGAAGCAGATCATAATTAGGAATTTCTTTCGCTCTATATTGGATCCGTCATCTTGAATTTTCCAAGTTTGACGAAACAATCATTATCTCCAACCTCGGAAAACCCCAGATACCTTCTAATTTTGAATAGAATCGGATCATAATTACAAAACTCGTTCGCCATCTGATCTTCCTCAACAAGTAAATACTTGTAAATACCCTGTACATACCTACTATTAAAATTCTGAATGATTTTTGTAGCGCCCATGATTATGACGTGACAGCAATGTCAGGGATGCCAGTAGACAAAACTAAAGTCTCTAGATCATTAAAAAAGAATGCAGCTATGATCTGTCCGTACCCTGTTAGATGACTTTAACGTCAATTTCCATCAAGGGACCCTAGTTAACAGTTAATATCTGTCAAGTATGCTACTTACCACTTAGTATATGTCAAATAGGCTAGTTAACAGTTAGTATCTGTCAATTATAAAAAAAATACCTATATCATGTGGCGCTTCTATACGCTTTCGTAGGTTATTGATTTGATTCGATGAAAAACTATTTTTGCATCCTTATTTTAGAATCATGTAAAGCCATGCTCAATACTGAAACATTCACAAACGCCTGGTTGAGATAACTGAAACATCAACTCCTAACTTCTCAACACGGAAATAGCCTTTTTCATTCGACTGAGATTTTAGGCTGTGTATACATGTATATGCATCATTTAAATGAACAGAGACAAAAAATGTTGGGTGCGGAAAAAGGTCAGACCAGTACGACAAGTGGTGAACAGTATGAAATAAGTATTGAAAACGCTAGAAATAAGCTAGATTTCGAAAAATGTTCGCCTACGGCGCATTTTTTCATGATCCTGGTTTTTCCATCTGTTTTCAATAGCACAATGGCGTTTTTCAACAATTGGTCGTTGGCAACATTGCTCTGGTTTCATAAAGTTTCATTATGCCATGAACAAATAAGACTGTATATCAGTATGGAAAAAAATAATCAACTCTAGCAAGTGCAGCAATACAAACGAACAGACATATTCCCATTACGAGTACGTACGTTGAGTTGATACTCTTGGCGGTCATAGATTGAACAAAAGAACAAACCAGTGCGGTCAAGGATTAGACGCGTTCGAATTTTCCTATTTATAATCCGACTTTCGATCATTCAAGTGTTTGGAGAATCAGACAATTAATTTCAACAGAGCGTGCCGAAATATGACGCATGATATAATGATTAATAGGTCTTTTTTTTCATTAGATTGAGTAGATTTGATCCGAGATGCTCGTCTCATAAATAAATAACAAAATCGAACATGATAGATGACAGAACACAGACCCTAACTGACCTAACTATCAGTACTTTTCATCTTTGGAAAGAGTTCGGTGTCACAAAGGTACAGGGTTATCCACCATAAATGCCTCCCCCGCTAGCCTACATCAGGAAATACAAGATGCTCGGAGTAAACGATCTATAGGGTACTAGTTTATTTTGCCAAATGAGACAACTTGGTTTTTTGTTTCGGGCCAGGAGCTACTTCACTTTCAGTCAGCTGCTTATGATCTATAAGGCACAAATCGGACCTGTTTTGGAATACTGTTCCCATATTTGGAGTTCAGCATCAGCACCCAAATATATACCCTGAAACTGTTGGATTTTGTCCAAAAAAGGCAATTTGTCTCGTGGGTGATGCCTCGCTCACAAACTCAGTCACTTCTCTGGAACACCGTAGAAAAGTTGGCGATCTGGCTCTATTTCATAGATATTTTCATGGACGATGCTCTCTTCTGAAATATCAACAATTGTTCTTCCCTTGACAGTCACCGCGAGATTAACCCGTCGAGTTGAGGCTTCGCACCCCTTCGTGGTCACATTGGAGACCTGCAGAACATCTCTTTCCAAAGATTCGTTCATCCAACGAACAGCGAGGCTCTGGAACACATTGCCAAGGGAGGTGTTCCCCAAGGCATATAACTTCCAGACATTCAAGAAGAACACCAATTCCTACCTTTTCCCTTGGTCCTCACGCTGTTCTCTGAACATTATAGGATATCCCTTTTCGTGGCAACCAGAACATAAAAAAAAAACAATTTTTGGTGTTATGGCTCTAAGATAAAATAATAAAATATAGGTAAATATTGAGTATATTTAAAAAAAATACTTGGTAATCTTTTGTATACCTATCCAAAAATGAAGCAAATACGTTCTATGACCCATGTCTTAGTTTAGAGTAACCCTCGGAGTAACCTTATTTTGACAGAAATTACATCCCTATTAACAAATTTAATGAAACTAAATTAACAACAACACTGCAATGATACATAAAAGCCAGACAAGTTCAAAGCCTCATCCTCTTTACATTGTAATGACATTCCCTCTCGTGTTGAAAAAGCATTTTAACTTGTCCAGAGAAGGTACAGCCCCTCTCAGCAAACACACAATCCAGGACCAAAACCTCAGCCAAATTCTCCAGTGGCAAACATCTGGATCTACCAAGTTTCGTTCGACATGCAGGACACGACTCCAATTTCCCTTTACAAGTAAAGCATACCACGTGACCATGTTCGCAGTTGTAAATGTAGCCGATCATGTATTCCATGCAAATGGGGCACTGCAAACTGGCTCGCAGCTGATTGGTTTGATCGGATGGAACAACTTCTACTGGTTCCGCGTCAGACTCTTCATTTGCGACGATGTCAATCCTGAATTTCACTGTGTCCACATTCTCGAAAAGAGTATCTATGGTCTCTAGATTGATTCTTCTGTTCCATACATCCTTCGGTGCCTTCCCGTTCTTTTTTGAGTACGGATGGTGAATCAGAGTGCACTTTTTCAAAATGCAGTTAAAGCAGTGCTTCCTTTCATCATATTTCATGATCGTCTGCTCGTCAAAGGTCAAACAAGCATCATTGACGATGCTAGCCAATCTGATATCATAAGTGAAGGTAGTACTGACGTTGTTCAATGAAGCAACGTATACATCGAATTTTGGATCTCCCCCGATCATTATGAAGAATATTTGGTTCCTGAACATCAGAACAGCAATGATATGTTGGGACGTGTTGCATTCAATGGTGAAGGAATCATAGAAAATATTGCACATGTGCTTGTTCAAGCAATGTTTCTCCAAGTTCTTCACTTTGATGGCGAAGCAGGTTTGAGGGTCGATCGGGCACATGACTGTCCTCTCGTTGCAATCGTCTTCGTGGTCTTGCACTTCACTCCAAGGTACCATTTCGTTGCAGCCATCGTAGATGCAAGGGAATGATAATACTTTGGCGATCTTCTCGAAAGCGTAATTTCTGCCCAACGTGATTCTGGGTACGTTTTTGCATCTGCCGCATCGTAGTTCTGTGCCGTCTTTGGAAAGCAGGTCTACTGGTGGTACTGATACGATGTTGAGGCATAGCGAGCATTTCAAGGTCGCTACTTCATTTTGAATGAGCTGCTCCAATGAGTTTGCCATGATATTCTGTTCGGAGAAATTCAGATGTCAGTAGTATACAGGGTGACCTGAAATTAGCATGCCAAACTTAACCAGCGGCTAGGGACATCTGAAAGAGGGGTCCTGAAGATGATCTTTTTTTAGTATTTCCGAAACTGAATTTGATACAGATCCCAACATGATATAGTATTTGTTATATACAGGGTGTTTCATTGGGAAAGGTAAATAATCCAACTGTGAATAGGGGTCACTGGGGTGATTTAAAAAAACCCATGGTTAATGGGTCTTCGACTTCTTATAACCGAGATACAGGATGTTTCATCAATTTTGTCCATATCTTCATTGTCTCATAACTTTCCAACCAACCTGTATATATTTTTAAAAATTGGTACACCTGCTCAATCCACCCTGTGGAATTGATTGAGGCAACAACAAAAGATAAAATCCAGGTCCGGCTTCACTTAAAATTCACAAATTCTTTCTGCCAGAAAACAACACCCTATACAGTCGAATTTCTCATTTTTTTTGCCATATCTGAAAAGAACATCAAAATTTCTATTCAACGATGTGCTTTTTTTTCGTGCACAGACGATTTTAACTGTTCATATTATGTGCTCAAAATATTATTTTTGCTCATTTTGTGGTACAAAATTGGAATCAGACGAGATTTATTAATTTCATTACTTCCTATTCAGTATACGTGAGTATTACATTTAGAAGGAGTATTTCATATCGTTCTTTGTTCCAGACTTAGCTGCAGGTCCGTCATCAAAACTATACAGGGCTTTTCACGATGAGCGTTAATTTGACGTTTTCGGCAAACCGGACAACGGATAAATCTGAAATTTCGATGGTATGTATAAATTAACATAATCTACACTACTGAAATATTTGAAACGATCCGGCCTTGCCGCTTCTACTAGAAAGTAGCAGCAACTTCGATTTTTCATTACATTCTTGGATTCTTGCTGAACAGCAGAATTCATCGATTCAAAACATTCAAGGTCTAGCGGGACTGATAACTGAGATATAGGATGTGGAAAATCGAGATGTTTCAACTTTAGAAATGTTTTGTGTTGAAACTAGGTATTTATTATTGCATGGTCAAAACGGCTTGAATGTCCCTATCTCAACTTTCCATTCGATATTCAATTGAAACAGATACAGGGTGGTGCAGAAATCTGAATTATGAACCATCCTGTATTGGTTTCGATTAAATGTCAATAGATACAAAGTTAAGATAGGGACATGAAAGCCGTTTTGATCAATAATAAATATTTTCGAAAAATAATTCTAAAGTTAAAACATCTCGATTTTTCTCACTCTGAATATCTCAGTTATTAGTCCCACTAGACCCCGAACTTTGTGAATCGATTAAATCAGCTCTTCAGGAAGCATCAAGGGTGTCCCATTTGAAAAATCAAAGTTACTGCTACTTTCGAGTAGAAGCGGCAACGCCGGATTGTTGCAAATATTTCAGACGTGTAGATCATGTTAATTTATACATACCTTCGAATCTTTAGATTAATCCCTTGCCTGGTTTGCCAGAAACATCTAATTAACGCTTATCGTGAAAAGCCCTGTATAGTTTTGATGACGGACCTGCAGCTAAGTCTGGAACAAAGAACGATATGAAATACTCCTTCTAAATGTAATACTCACGTATTCCGAATAGGAAGTAATAAAATTAATAAATCTCGTCTGATTACAATTTTGTACCCCAAAATGAGCAAAAATAATATTCTGAGCACATAATATGACTAGTTGGAATTGTCTGTGCACGAATAAAAAGCACATCGTTGAATATAAATTTCGATGTTCTTTTCAGATATTGCAAAAAAAATGAGAAATTCGAATGTATAGGGTGTTGTTTTCGGACAGAAAGAATTTGTGAATTTTAAGTGAAGCCGGACCTGGATTTTATCTTTTGTTGTTGCCTCAATCAATTCCACAGGGTAGATTGAGCAAGTGTACCAATTTTTAAAAATATATACAGGTTGGTTGGAAAGTTATGAGACAATGAAGATATGGACAAAATTGATGAAACATCCTGTATCTCGGTTATAAGAAGTCGAAGACCCATCAACCATGGGTTTTTTGAAATCACCTCAGTGACCCCTATCCACAGTTGAATTATTTACCTTTCCCAATGAAACACCCTGTATATACAGGGTGAGTCAATAGTGTGTTCTCCTTCTATATTCGCCAAACCGTCAGATATAGAAAAAAATTGAATACAACAGTTATAGGGTTTCTTGGGAACTATCACCTAAAATTATTTTCATATCTATAGGGTGTTCGAATTCCAAGATATCGGTTGATGATGGGTGTTTTCGAATGAGGCACCCTGTATATTATTACATTTTCAGATTCTACCTTAAGAGCTGATTTCATCAATGTATAGCACTTGGAGACTAGCTGAAATGTTCATAGAGATATAGGGTGTACAAAATCTATATTTTTCAACTTTGTGATTTTTTTGTGTTGAAACTATTTATTATTGGTCGAAACGGCTTATACATGTCCCTAACCCAACTTTTGATTCACCATCTACTAACACTTAATTGGAACAAATACAGAGTGGTTCAAAATTCAAGATTTCTAATCACCCTGTATCTATTCCAATTGAATTTCAGTGGATAGTAAATCGAACGTTGAGATAGGGACATGTAAGAGCGGTTTCGACCAATAATATGAATAGTTCTGACACAAAAAAATCCCAAATTTGAATCTTTTCGATTCTGAACACCCTATATCTCTGTAATCATTTCCGCTAGACCCCGAGTGTGACAGACAAAGGGAGCCAGACGTTTACGAGTTGCGTGCCATCATATTTGGATCCGTTTGTTCCCCATCAATCGCCCAATTTGTTAAGAATTATAACGCAAATCTCTACAAAGAACAATACCCTGATATCATGAGAATAATGTGTGAACAACACTATGTGGACGATTATCTTGATTGCAAAAATACTTTACAAGAAGCCATTGATACAGTTGAGTCAGTAATTGAAGTCCACAAAGCTGGGGGTTTCGACATGGTAAACTGGTTAAGTAATTCGAAAGAAGTATTGATATCCATTCCAGAAAGTCATAGAGCCAAAAGAAAAAACACTGAATCTGGATTCAAGGAATTTGGAGAGAATTTTAGGACTATTATGGAATACTGATGACGATACCTTTGTATTTCAATTCGAATTCACGGAAATTCCATCAGCGCACTTATGAATGGCCAAATCACTCCGACAAAAAGAGATCTTCTGCGAAACATGATGACAATCTTTGATCCGATAGGGTTTCTGTCTCCGCTTATTATGAAAGGAAGATTGATACTTCAAGATTGCTGGAGGGACGAAGGAGGATGGGACGAAAAAATTCCAGAACATATTTTAAAAAATTGGCGAAGGTGGTGTGAAAGCATAAAGGGTATTTCAACTTTCACAATACCAAGGTTGTACTTTCCTATGAAAAGAGGTACTGAAAATGTTCAAATGCACGTATTCTGCGATGGAAGTGATCGAGCATTTGCAGCAGTTGACTACTATCGTAGCGAATCAGATAACAACGAGATAAA
This sequence comes from Phaedon cochleariae, assembly GCA_918026855.4. NCBI lineage: Eukaryota > Metazoa > Arthropoda > Insecta > Coleoptera > Chrysomelidae > Phaedon > Phaedon cochleariae. The sequence continues at coordinate 995,381 of OU896722.1, forward strand.
AGTATCTCTGGTTTCGTAGTGGCGGCTCGTGACTTTCATGACAGAGGAGGCTGAATGATATGAGATTTATTGTGAAAAACAACTCTCTACTCACCCAAATCAATAGCTTTCATGACATTCTGTTTACCCGTTAACCTGAACTTAATACTTGACGAGATGTGTTCCTGTGATTCGCAGTGTCTATCCAATCCGCGAGCCAAATTTTTCAAATCATTATATCCTAATCGCCCCCAACATGATGACTTATCGGTTGAAAATAATACGCAGTACCAACAAAATAGCTTATTTCTTATCTCAGATCCCGTCAGCCAGATATATTTTTTATAATTATCAGAATTGAACGAACGTTGTTACCTGTTACAATCAGATTTTTTAATTCCGGTGTCGGACGTTTGTTTTTCACAATCAATTTATCTTCATGAGACAAAGCACTGAATGGGTTCACCAAAAAGTATTCCACTAAATTGCAATCGTTTGAAACACTCATTTTTCAGAAATTCATAGAGCCCCTAACCATTGACCCAACATAAACATATAAACAATGCCCGCAATTCGCGACGCGACACGACAAGGAAAACTGCCGCCAGACATTCCACCCGTTGAGAGTCGAATGCCCGAAATCGTCTTCCATCAACGCACTATCAGACGAATTTTGCTTGGTCTCAAAACGAATAAGGCTAATGGTCCTGATGGAATTCCACCCATTATACTCAAAAAATGTGCACCAGAATTAACACCGATTCTCTGCAAGTTGTTTACCATCTCGTACAGGTCGGGTATTTTTCCATCATGATGGAAGACAGCTAGAGTCCAACCAATCCCCAAAAAAGGGAACAAGAACCTGCCCAACAACTACAGGCCCATTGCCCTGTTATCAGTAATCTCCAAAGTGATGGAGAAAGCCATCAATATTGAGCTTATCAAATATCTGGAGAGCTCAGGAATCATCAATGATAGACAATACGGCTTTCGCCACCGAAGATCTACTGGAGATCTACTTGCCTACGTCACCCATTTATGGCAATCTCCAATAGAAAAACACGGGGAATCTCTAGCTGTCGCGTTGGACATATCGAAAGCATTCGACCGTGTTTGGCACGAAGGACTCCTCCACAAACTACCATCATACGGCTTACCACCTCAGCTATGCCATCTCTTATCGAGTTTTCTTTCAGGCAGATCGCTTCATGTGGTGGTGGACGGTGTATCGTCTGATACCATTGGCATCAATTCCGGCGTTCCACAAGGATCAATTTTGGCACCAACATTATTCCTGCTTCATATCAATGATCTGTTGGGAGTAACAACTTGCCCCATCCACAGCTTTGCAGATGATAGTACCCTCCATGCTGCGTTCTCTTCCAGAATTCCCATTTCTTCCCAGGAAACTAAGAACTCACGGTGCAGGCAGGTTAATGCTGTCAATGAAGATCTTGCTGAAATCACAGCCTGGGGAACCAACAACCTAGTTGAATTCAACGCAACCAAAACTCAAGCCTGTATTTTCTCTAGAAAAGCGGAACTCAGTATGCCCGATATTGTAATGTCTGGCTCCACCATCCCCACCAAGCCCACCATATCTATGCTCGGTATTTCCATCAGCAACACTCTTTCATGGGATAATCATGTCGGATTCTTGTTCCGTGCGAAAAGCTACTTTACACCTCAACAGCTTCTCATGATCTACAAAGCGCAGATACGGCCTGTTCCAGAATACTGTTCCCACATATGGGGTTCAGCACCAAAACATACGCTGATGCTCTTAGATTCCATCCAGAGAAGAGCCATTCGCCTGGTGGGTGACGCCACACTCACTCACTCTTTGATATCATTGGAACATCGTAGAAAGGTCGGCGACCTTTAACTTTTCTATCGATACTTCCACGAAAAAAGTTCTTCGAAAATCTCTGCTATCATCCCTTCACTAGCAATACCAATCAGACGAACTAGACAAGCCCAGTCAGCACATCCTTTCGTTGTCAACCTCGAAAGATGTCGAACAGCACTTTATCAAAACTCCTTCATCCATAGAACGGCCAGGCTCTGGAATTCATTGGCTGTCGAAGTATTCCCAACAACATAATCTCCAAAAGTTCAAAAAAAATTCCAATACCTACCTACTGTCCCTATCCTCCCTAGGAACGCACGATGTTCTTTGAACATTATAGGGATTCCCTTTCGTGCGCTCCAAGCGATAAAAAAAACACGTGCTATTCGGAGTCTAGAGTGATTTACAGACTCCAACGTGACTCCAACGTGTGATGCGTGGGCAAGCACTGTTGCTAATTCAAAAATATTCACCTAAAAACAGGAAATAAACTCAAAATCCATGTATTTTGGTGTCCTTTTAATGCGAAAGTATAGATAATATCAGTTCAAGGAAAATCTCTGAGGAGGCTCAGCCTCCGTTGCCTCCTCTGAGGAGCCGCCACTGCCTCGGATGGAACTTGAAGGTGCTGTAATGGCAGGTTAGGTTATCCAATCTCATCAGACAAGCAACCAGTTACCATATTTCTCAAATTTTTTGGTGGACAGATTCAAAAATAGTGTTGAGCTGGCTGGGATCGCATTCAAACAGGTTGAAAATATTTGAAGCACACAGAATACAAGAAATTTTGGAATTAACCGATGTATCAAAATGGAAATGGGTATACCGTCAAATTCTAACGTTGCTGATTCGTTTTCACTCGAAAATGATACATCTGATCAATGCAGAACAAGAGCACCTTTTTTGAGAAACGGTGTGGATTTTCATAATCCGAGATTGAATTGTCGAAAAATATGCATGCAAGAAAGTTTGATCAATATTTAATGTAGTCCCACCCTGTATACACTGCTGAATGAAACTTTCGAATGATTTTATGTTCACCGCATGGGGCTGTACGAAATTGCATCATTTTATCACGTGGCGTTTCGGAAATTTCATCTTCAGGAGACATTTATCGACTTATGTTCATTGGAAATTTTCTTCCTATTTTTAGTCATATAAGACGCTGGTGAAGTTTAGCAGGCTAATTTCGGGACACCCTGTACAGGTACAGTTGCATTCAAAAAAAAGCGTACGAGTATATTACAGAGAGAAATTAACGTCATCCTGTTCTGCATAAAACGGGCTATCGGGAATGATTGTTCACCAAATGTTGACAGTAAAGTTGTCATAGGTTCTCGAAAACACGAAGCATTCTTACGAAACAAGACACAAATCCAAATATTTCAAAACACCGCTTGCTTCAAAATCCATAGGACAAAGATGCTTTTCGAATTTAGTACCAATTAAGATTTTTCAATTTTATTCCTGTCGAAATAAAAGAGACATCTTCTTATACAGTGTGTCCCACTTACCTTGCTCACCATGGGTATCTTTTTAACGGTGAGAGATACGAGGTCGGTTAAAAGACACCAAATGTTGAGTTTGTCAAGGCCAACTATAATGTGAAAAAATATTTTGATAAAATCTATTCGTTTTTGTTTTATACGCAAAAAACAGATTTCGATCATTTTCATGTCTCCTCCGTAACTTCTTTATTCATGAAAATATTCGGATAGGAATTTCACATTCTAATGGCAGTTTTTCAAAGTGATTTCGAGAAAAATATGAAATTTATACCAACTCTTCTAGAATTAGAGATATCAGCACCAACTTTAGTTTTTCAAATGTAGGTCATAGCTCACTATGACTTACTTACAAATAACTTTTTTTTCTCTTTCAGATGATATGTCGCAGTAATAGTTTTGTGTTGATAACAACGGAGTTATCGTCATTTATACAAAAACAAAAAATTATTCGGAAGCCGCCATCATGAATTTATGAATTTTAACAAAAAAATTATGACCTAGGACCTCAAAAACCTCCACTTACCAATTTTGAATGGAATCGGACCAAATCTTGTCCGCCATCTTGGAGCAGCCATTTTTTTTTTATTTCAACAAAAATTCCATAACTCCGATTAACTTGAAATTTTGCAGGTGTTCATAATTTCGGTGACAATACATTATGGAATTTCTGTTGACATTTTAAAAAATGGCTGCTCCAAGATGGCGGACAAGATTTGGTCCAATTTCATTCAAAATTGGTAAGTGGGGGTTTTTGAGGTCGGAGATCATGATTTTTTTGTCAAAATGTATAAATTCAGGATGGCGGCTTCCGAATAAATTTTTGTTTTTGTATAAATGACGATGACTCCGTTGTTATCAACACAAAACTATTACTGCGACATATCATCTGAAAGAGAAAAAAAAGTTATTTGTAGCTAAGTCATAGTGAGCTATGACCTACATTTGAAAAACTAAAGTTGGTGCTGATATCTCTAATTCTAGAAGAGTTGGTATAAATTTCATATTTTCTTCGAAATCACTTTGAAAAACTGCCGTCAGAATGTGAAATTCCTATTTGAATATTTTCATAAATGAAGAAGTTACGGAGGAGACATGAAAATGATCAAAATCTGTTTTTTGCGTATAAAACAAAAACGAATACATTTTATCGAAATATTTTTTCACATTTAAGTTGGCCTTGACAAACTCCACATTTGGTGTCATTTAACCGACCTCGTATCTCTCACCGTTAAAAAGATACCCATGGTGAGCATGGTAATTGGGACATACTGTAGAGGGTTCAACAAAAAGCTAAAAAAATATTTATTTAATTCAAACAGACTTACTGTACATGAGCTCGTGGAGGCTGGTGTAACGGTGTAATCAGATATCATTCCATCTCAGCTCATTAGTTTAATGTCTTCCTTCAATTTCTCCTTAAATATTTTCTATATGTTAAATTGCTTGTTTATTTTGTAAATTTCATTTTTCATATTTATTGACCACTATGTTGGTTGTACTAGGCATGTGTATTTTATCAAACTTCAATTGCCTTCATTATATTATTTTTTTCTACTCACAAACACGTTACCATGGCAACACGATTTCTTAAACACATCACCATGGCAACACAGTTCATTAAACACAGCTTCAGTAATTTGAGACATGTCTGGCCTGTCAATTGTATTGACTGTCAACTGTTATTTTCAAATTTTGTATCAGAATTATTCAAACAATATTCGTTTGTATCAGAATTCTTCATTGAAAATATATGCGAAAAGTAGACGAAAGTGAAATCGAAGAGAATGTTCTGATGGTACTCGCATATCTCCAAGAAGTGTAAAAATGAAGCATCCATCTTCGAGAACAATTTATTTATTCTGCGCTAAGCATGACAATGAACGAGAAACAAAGGTTAGTAAGCAATGGACTGGACACATCTACAACCAATATCACTTCTTGTCTCGCTGGTTGCATGCAGTTGCATGTATTATGTTGTCAATTCCCATTCCATTTGAATTATTTTGTAGGTTAGCGGGAATAGCAGGTATATTTTAATGTAATTTTCGAAGTTCGTAGAAAAAGCATAGTATGTAACGCGTTCATAAACTCTTCTAGACACTCGTTTATTAAACACTCGCTCCGCTCTGCTCCGCTCGTGCTTAAAATACTCGTTACTAAAAGGACGTTTATAACACTTGTTATATAATATACTATTTTATTCGCTTCACTCAATATTTATCGATACTAATTTTAAACATAGGCTACACTCACACCACAGACAGTCTTTGACTTTGTAGTTTTCTGTTTATTTGTGAAAAAATTGTTATCGCCGTCATCTAAATGAAATTGTATTTACACATTTTTTTATACCAATGAACTATTATTATTATTATTATTATTATTGTCTGAGCCAGTTTTACACAACTAGAACTAGGATCCCGAAATCATCTCTTTTTAATACTTTTACGCTTTTTTATTGAATACGACTGTACGTACTCACAACAATCAAATTATGGAATAAATCTATCAAATCAGTCATAATAGTTTTCTTATCAGTCTATTAATCATTCCAGAATTACGTCATTTGACAGGTTGCTGAGGGGCAAACATTGTATTTTGTCAAGATCTGTCATAGAAAACCAGAATGAGTGGGATCGTTTTCCTTGGAATCCGAGTTGGAACCAGAAAGAATTTCATAATTTTGTTTGGTGAAACTGTTATTATATTGTGGATGTGGCAGAGGGACGGCCTGGGCAATGCTCATCAAAGGTAACATAACAGATAGTTTATATGCCCCTCAAGAAACCATGTCAAAATCACGTGTTCTAGAATGATCAATTGGATACTTTAGAAGAATTGATGTACAGTGTGTTGAGTTTTCGATGTTTTTGTGCGATATCTCAGTTATCTAATGAAGAGAAAAACTCATATAGTCTCACTCCAAATAATTTGTAATAATAATAGCTAAATTTTTCGACTCCTAGGACAGGTTACCTAATCGTTCTGACAAGTTGTTTATCTCTAAATATACAGAGAAGTGCACAAAAAAGTCCAGGAAGGTAAATTTTGAATTATTCGAGATAGGGTTTTGAAAATTGGTGGGCATCTAGTATACCAAATTGCTCATTAATTGACGAAACAATTTTTGTTTTATTACTTCCGGTTCTACTGGAAACGACCCCAACTTTTGATTTTATAAATGGGTCACCCTGTGTTGTATTCCATAAGTCCGTAAGTCAGAATCTGAATATTTAATTATTCTCGGAGTATTTTCGTATTAATAAATATTACCTCGTTGAATGCCAAATAGTTTTTGTGCACTCATATATAAAACTAGTTCATATTCATTTTCATTGATAGACAACATAAACAAAAATTCAAAATCTACATAACATAACCTTCGTAACATCTTCTTCTTCTTCCTTTCGATTTGGATGGCCTTAGCTACCTGGGCTATCTGGCCAAGTACACGCATTCACTATCTCATAATTCTCATACCCTCTGTAGAGGTTCCGACAGTTCTAACAATTTTTTGCACTTCATCTCTAACAAGGGACATGTTACTGTAAAGCATTATCTAACTATTGACAAAATTACATAAACTACTTCATTTCTTTATTTTCACCTAGAATGTCATGGGCTTTTGACGCTAGTAACTTGGGCTATCTGGCCTGTGGAAGGACTTATTGTTTTGGTCTTCTGGCTCTTGTCATATAGGTCGCGTGCACGAAGACCGACCCTGGAGGCAAAATATTGAAACACAACCTCATTCTTCTGTGAATTATTGAAACACAACCTCACTTTTTTATTTGGTTACAGATAAGATACAGAGGAATCAAAAGGTTGAAATAGTTTTTCACAATATTTTGGCATACGAATCGTGTTTCTTGCGTTATTCATTAATTCAAGCATGCCTTCGCATTGTGCTGTTGTACAATGCACAAAAAATGCAGCAAGAGACTAGGGAATATGATTTTTCAGGTAAATAGTAATCTCACATAGTTAGCATTATGAAATGTTGTCATTCCTTATTGAAATTCCTTCTGCCTTCTGCCACTTCTGCAATACAAGCTAATGCTGCTAATAGATTGAAAATGTCTACAACACACACGATCGTCAGCATGTCAGACCAGTCATACCAATTGATTGCATGAATCCAATCTTCTTGCATTATTCTAGAAATTTCAGGTATATTTCTATTAGCTGATCCTATTGCAGAAGGAATTCTGATGAGAAATCAGAGAAATAACCAAATTTCAAAAATGAAAACTATGTGAGTGACTATAGTATAGGTACTTACTTTTGAATCATAATGTACCATCCGGATTTCTTCATCTTCTGCTGCAGTTTTTGTGCATTTTACAACAGCACAATGTGATGGCATTAGCGAATTGATGAATAGCAGAAAAATACGATTCATATGCCAAAATAATTGTGGAAAACTATTTCAATCACTCATAAACAAATATGTTTTGCCTCCAGGGTCAGTCATCTGACAGTTCTTGCACGCGACCTATAAAACTACTCTTATGAACCTAGAAAAATTCTTCCACCATGTTTTTGTTTGTTAGTGTTTTCAATGGGGAATTCTTCGAGCGACAATAACAATGGTTCGCAAAAATCGTTGATTTGGGAAGGTGCAAGGATTATAACCTCTAAATACTCTCCTTGGGAAAGGTGAACGTGGTTACTGGTTGACGTAATGACGTACCTACTTGTTGATTTCTTTTCAGCAAGATGCTAGGAAAACAAGAAATAAGGAAAAAAGAAGAAGACGAGACCGCATTTAAGTTTGGTTAAGTTTCTTTATTTTGTCAACATTCACTACTGGTCAACATAAACAAAATCAATGAAAATAATTATTTTTTGGTAGTGTCAAGAATACTTATAGAAAAATGAACTCCGAATCCGGTGACATAGATATATTAGATCAATACATGAACATTTCAAATAAACTGAAGAAGTAATGAATAACAAAACTACACCTCACTAGAAGAGCTGAAATCCACTAATCCAGACTATTTGTAGACGATTCTTGAAAAAACCTAATGTTACTGAAGCCTGTGAATCCTTCACAAGCTTGGCAAAGCAATGTGAAACGCAGGAATTACCCCAATATGCAGGTCTATGCTGGATTGCAGCAGCTAGATGTGAAGGTTCTTTACTGAATAATACAGGAGAGACATCTTGTTTAGTGCAATCAGCTAGGCAGCTTTTCAAAGCTGAAGAGAGAGATATTAGCATGGGATGTAAAAATGTACCTGGAGAATATTTCCAGGTTAGTACCAACACCATTTTAATTAGATATTAAGTAGGTACTGAAGAAGAATTCAATATGTTTCTAAATGACCATCCTAGACCAATTATTGATTTAATTTTGTAGTCAGTATTAGAATTTTTTTAGGCTGGTTTGAGTTGTTATGCCCATGCAGCTAGTAGGTATCCAGAAAACTGTTCAATGCCTATAAGCCTAGATCTGGAAATAGTTGACTTCCTGAAGAGAATTGGAAGGCCTCAGTATATCCAGGATTACCTGGATGATTCCATCAAATTGTCCAGAGACAGAGTGGGCACTAAAATTCATTGTTTGGAATTACTGGCCTCACATTTTATTAATTCTGGTTAGTGTAGTTTGATGTTCCATTTCTTTGTCACGTTTTCACACTCAACAGAAAGAGAATTCTTCCTAGCACTGTAGTTTGGAAAACTGTTAGTAATTTGAAAGTTCGTTTTTATTTATTCATTACTTTATTTAAATAGATGTAACAAAACAAATTACACATTCCCATTGCTACTTTTTTGTTCCACAAGATGGTGTTATCAGATTATCAAACTGACCTTTTGCTTTAGAGCTACCATCTTCAACTTTGTTTTTTTTTACATACATTCTTGAATTTTTTATTATGGATTTTAACCTGGCCCCACTCAGGTGTAAAATTGGTACATTATCACCCAGGTGGGGTCTAATGTACCAGAGATGTACCCCATAATTCGAAACAGGAGGAAAAAAACTATTGGGAATATTTCCAGATTTGTGTGTGAAATGAGTTTTCAGATGTATTTACTTCATGGTTATAAACAGAAACTTTTATAATAAGTTCAATTCATGAGAGATCATCAAAGGCTGATGATAAATTCTCACTGGAAAAAATATGATATCTTTGAAAACCAAGTTGAAAACTGTTTAAAAAATATACAACACTTGATTCTGTCAGATTTCATGCAAAACTAATTATAAAAATGTTCAAGTAATCAGCTAGAAAAGTAGCATGTAGTATATGAAAAAACAAAAAATGATTCATTTCCTTATGGGAATTTACATGTATCTCTCAGAATAAAATATATATCTTTATTACACAGGTGGGGCTTCTGAGACCACAAAGCTGTTTGGTTTAGTGCACTGTCACTATCTTGGTAGCTAACTATAATGATTTAATTTGCACCAGATTACAGAATGAAGTGTTTTGGGAAGCTATTTGCAACCAAGGAACATGAGCATACATTAAAATTTAAATTTCCTAACGTTTGGCGGCAAATTTGAATTTCTGCAGATTCATTCAAAGCATTGATTGACATATAAACTCCTAGGTAATTCACTCGGTTATTCATTATTAAATAAATTATCAAAAATAATATTATCAAAACTCCTTCATCCATAGAACGGCTAGGCTCTGGAATTCATTGCCTGAGGAAGTGTTCCCAACAACATATAATCTCCAGAAGTTCAAAAAAAATTCCAATGCCTACCTCCTATCCCTATCCTCCCTAGGAACGCACGATGTTCTTGAACATTATAGGGATTCCCTTTCGTGCGCTTCAAGCGATAAAAAAAAACACTGCATATACCGGGTGGCTACGGAAGTATTGCCTACGGAATATCTCAGTTATTGTATGAAGTAGGTTCGTGAAATTTGAAGCGTCGATATAATGACATAAGAGCTAGAATTTAGGCATTTTGACATGTCGAAGTTAACTTCCGGTCTGATCAGAAGTAACATCAACTTTCTTATTTTTAATGGACAACCTATTTTTTTTTCTTTTCGCTTTATTCAGCATTCAATTCCCTTTCTGATGACATATCACAAGTTGGTATCTAACCAGAAACTAGATCAGAAAAAAATTATTATTGAAATTCACCGAGTAGGCCGTGGAAGCAAAATGAAAGCCAAAAAATGACTTTCTATCATATCATTAGAAAGGAATGGTTATGCTGAATAATACAAGGCAAGAAAAAGTTGTATGTTCCTATTTAAGTTATGGACCTACAGAGTATTGTTTTTTCCCAATTTTTCCAATATTTTTTTTGTAGCTTTTTATAACGCCGACGAATGAAAATAAAATATCACAGTAGTGGCAACTGTTATCAAGTGACGTATGGTTTCCATAGCCAACTTTTCAATTTTTGGCTTTCATTTTGCTTCCACGGCCAACTCGGTGAATTTCAATAATAATTTTTTTCTGATCTAGTTTCTGGTTAGATACCAACTTGTGATATGTCATTAGAAAGGGAATTGAATGCTGAATAAAGCGAAAAAAAAAATAGGGTTTCCATTTAAAATAAGAAAGTTGATGTTACTTCCGGCCAGACCGGAAGTTAACTCCGACATGTCAATATGCTCAAATTCTAGCTCTTATGTCATTATTTCGACGCTCTAAATCTCACAAACCTACTTCATACAATAACTGAGATATCCCGTAGGCAATACTTCCGTAGCCACCCGGTATACATGAAATCATTTAATAAGTAAAGACTTATTAAACTGTATAAAAACTGAAATTAACTGATATCTCACAAAAAAAATATATTTTCATGTTGAGATTTTTGCAATTGTGAAAAGGGAATCTATTAACAAAAATTTATAAGGACTCATCAATCATAGAAACTCCAAACTTATTTCTCTAGAGACATTCTTCGATTTTTATTTCTTCAAGTCTTGAAGTTTTTTGTTGGTTGTTTTTCCTCAATCAAATCTCATCAAACAGTATTCAGTATTTTTGTTTTTGTGCTGGATATTTTCATAGAACACAAAACATTGGATCTGATTTGACTTACTGACATTGTGATGTCATACGCCAAACTGTCAGGTCAAATCATTGAATGAATCATGTTCTGTGGTATTGGGGTGATGATACACAGACAGAACATACGACCGCACAACCACAAAGTTCCTGTGTAGAGATAATGATTGATCTCCAACAATTATTAATGATATGGATCAATTTTTCAATTGTAGTAATGATGTAAGGACAGCATCTAAATTCAGATCTTTTCTACCCTGAACGAGAGAGAGGAAAGTTCTCTTCTCTTCCATCTTTCTCTTCAGTGTCACCAACATGGCCATATTGAAATATACAGGGTGTAGAAAATTCAGGAGCATGTTGCTGACGTCAAAATAAGAAGAAAAGTTCGTATAAATGTATGTCCGAAAGTTATTTGTTTCTGAGATACAGAGTGTCAAAGTTGGATTTTTTATTTTTTGTTGACTATTCCACTCTTGATCTCGAGAACCAATCAGAATCGACCATTTTCACGGTTTCTTCTGTATTCTAGCGATATTTTTTGTTCATCAAATTTTATCGGACTTGCTCCACCAATACAGAAGCGGAATTCACCCACACCTGACCAACTAACCTCGTTTATCAGCGATAAAATTTTGACATCGTGTCTGGTCAAGATTGCTTTGGATTCAAATCTGAGACAATAACCTAAGTTCCTACTTTACTTTATTTACTTATAATTTGCGTTAGTGAGATATTTTGTACGAAAGGCGAGACAATTTTATTCTGGCTGGACGTTTCATGTGTAATTTAAAAAGTTTGCATATTTGTTAACGGTCTGACACAACTATAATAGAATTCAAATTCCTTTTTGGAAGTAATCTTCTTCTATTACTCAAGTTATTGTGACTGACTGATATAATTACTAGATGATTAATTACTAGATGATGTGGCGCAACTGTTAGGGTTGTTGCGCGAGAATACGAAGGTCGATGGTTCGAGCCCTCGGCGACGATATTTTTTTTTTGATTATTCCATGTCACATAAATTCAATTCATTTTGTTTGAATTAAATAGTCATTGTATACAATCTTTCGAGAGCAACCATCTCCAAGATAATAAAAAAATACTGTTTATCCAAATTTTACATTCCACTTTGTGAATATCTATAAGTAGGTAGTTAATTTCTAAAAAAGTAAATTCTGTATTTCATTCTGTATATTATTATCATTATATTCTTCTTCGCAGTTCGAGTTTTCCTATTTCGTTTATATATTGTCTAATTCAATAATGAAATAGTCATACGAATACAACTCGTGATACAATTTTTCCTGGAAATATTCGTCGATTGACATACTCCAGCTTGCTGCTCTAATTTCGCTCATGACATTGATCCAAAACTACTCGCCTACGGCTCGTTGTTTTGATAACAATGTCATTCACGAAATTACTAGGCAACAAGCTGTCGTAACAATCACCGAATATTTCCGGCAAAATATTATCACTTGTGGTATTATGTATGATAAATTTCGAAATAATTGAGATATTCGAATAAAATTTGGTATCTAGGAGTATTTTTCCAATGACAATATCAAATTTTATGTTATTTTGTCTCTTTCGTGGGGGTGGCGCCACCTTCATGTCTTTTGAGTCTTTTGAAAAGTCATAACTTCTTTGTGCGTACCTGTATCACGTTTTATAGTTGAAAAATAGATTTCTAGAACACTTTTGTAGAAATTATATTCCAATTAGAGGTCGCTGCGAGCAACTTCTTTTTGAGTTATTGGGATTTGAAATAATCGATGCATTTGAATTATTTCCATGGGACTTGGTAAGATTTTGTGTAATATTTCTCGTGCTTGTCTGTGGATCTTCTTCGATTGCCTGAAGAACAGCTTCTTCAATTTCTGGAGTCCTAGTAGTCAACGGTCTGCCTGTCACTGGAGCTTTTTTAAAGGATCCAGACTCCAGAAGACGCCGTAAAAGGTTTCTGAATGTCTTGTAATTTGGCAGTCAATGATAAGGGATTTTTTCATTGTATCGTTATTTTTTCAAATTGAAAGACTTCAAAAGAGTAGGTACAAAGAAGTAAGAATAATCATCTTTTGCCGTTATTCCAATGTTGAATCTAAGAGAATATTGAATGAAAGAAGAAAAATACTTTGGCGTATATTTTCTGATATTTCGAAGATGCTTAAATATATTTCTATTCTATTCTATTCTATTCTATTTTATTCTATTCACTTCTTAGAGGCGACTAACGAACCCCCTGGAAATAAATCAAATGCATCGATTATTGTTTCAAATCCCAATTGCTCGAAAACAGTTGCTTGCTGCGATCTCTACCAGAAATATATTTTTCACGCAAAAGTATTTTAGAAATCTATTTTCTACGGTAAAATGTGATACAGGTACGCACAAAAAAGACATGTAGGTGGCGCCACCCCACGAAAGAGACAAACCAACATCAAATTCGCTAGTGTCATTGAAAAATACCCCTAGATACCGAACTTCATTCGAATATCACAATTATTTTGAAATTTATCATCAAACAACAAAAATAAGAATTCGACTGTGACACTCTGTATCTCAGAAACGAATAACTTTTCGGACATATATTTATACGAACTTTCCTTCTTATTTTGTCGTCAGCAACATGCTCCTGAATTTTCTACACGTACTTAAGAAACATCCTGTAGAGAGATCCGATAAATATTTCCTTGTCTAACATCTACTCTGCGCCACTGGACTATTTTCGATGTTATAATGATGACATGTCTATGTCATAAATAATGTCATTGACTAATAACCTTTCGAATTTTTTAAATGAAATTTCGAATTATATCATACTTATTTTGACATCATTTGTTAATATCGTTGAATTTGACTCTCTGCTGACTTCAAAAATAGTTCAGTGGCACAAACTATAGATGATAGACAAGGGCAGATTTATCGGACCTCTCTATATTTCAATGCGGCCACGTTGGTGGCATTGAAGAGAAAGCAGGAAGAAGAGAGAACTTTCCTCTCTCTCGTTCGAGGTAGAAAAGAGCTCAATGGGCGTGTACACCGGCCTTAGTAGAATTTTCTACTCAAACCATGTTTATAATGATCCTTTTATACATAAATAATGATTGACGACATAATTCGATCGAAAAATTAACTGGAATGTTTTATTTTTGGACATAAATAATGGTACCATCTGAAAACGGACCCTCTTATGACGTAGAAACCTCATCTCGCCATAGTTAAAAGAAAATACCAAACGCCCGACGGAGACTGAGGCAACTGATATATTGATTCTTTCAACTGTGATCTCGCGCTAATTCACTCTGTCAGAAATCATGTATCATTCATCTCTGTCTGGAATAGTCTTTTTTCAGTATTAGGGTTTTGACGTCACATCATCGCCTCGTTTTCAGAGGTCCGAAAAATCGGGGATTTCAATAATTTTTCATAAAACGTAGGGAGCTCACAGCAAGAAACGGTTTGCGGTGGTGAGAAAGTTTGGGTGAGTTCTATCGAATTATGAAATAAATTTTTTTTGTGATATAAGCCCATAAGGACAATTCGTCTCGTGGGCGATGCCTCGCTCACAAACTCACTCAGTTCTCTGGAACACCGTAGAAAAGTTGGCGATCTGGCTCTATTTTATAGATATTTTCATAGACGATGCTCTTCTGAAATATCAACAATAATTGTTCCTCCCTTGGAAGTCCCCGCGAGATTAACCCGTCAAGTTGAGACTTCGCACCCCTTCGTGGTCACTTTGGAGACCTGCAGAACATCTAAAATTTGTTTTTTTGTTCTAAAATTTGTTCTATCCGTCATTCGGTTGCCCCCTTACGAGCAACCCTCAAAAGTCTTCGAAAGTCTTGTGCGAGCAAGGAATGACGGGGGCCTTACCTTTTAACGTGTGATCCCAAACACTTTCTTGGGTCATCAGAAAAATTTCTGCAGTCGACGGGGATCGTACCCACGACCGGCAAGCGAATGCGAATTAGAATATAGACACTCTGTCCGCACGGCTACCTGGCCACCCATCTCTTTCCAGAGACTCGTTCATCCAACGAACAGGCGAGGCTCTGGAACACACTGCCAAGGGAGGTGTTCCCCAAGGCATATAACCTCCAGAAATTTAAGAAGAACATCAATTCCTACCTCATTTCCCTTGGTTCTCACGATGCTCTCTGAACATTACAAAATATTTCTTTTTGTGAGAGCCAGAACATTAAAAAAAAATGTAATGACAGGAACAACCCTGCTCCTGAAATCAACATGATCAGGTACTTATTTGAAAAAGGTGTTTGTTTTAAATCCTATTCAAAATCCATTCTCTATCTCTTTCCAACTCGAGTTATGCTATTATTGTTAATGAAAATCCAATATGGCGCCCATATGAACAAATAAAGTTGGTGATGGTGGCGTAGAGATGAAACGTCGGATAGTGAATCTGACTTTCACCTATCACATAATCTGACCAATTACAAGCCAGAGACAAAGTGTGCTTATCATAAGTAAATCACGCGATGTTCTGAATATTCCATCATATAATTCTGTTGCTTCATTGTTCACGAAATTGTGTTGCCAATTGAGTTAACAATGAAAGACAGAATTATGAGACGATAATAATAATAATAATAATAATATTTATTTTCCAATAGGACATAGTTACATATGTATAGGAATGGTCAAAGACAGTAAGAAAAAGAGACATGCAAAACATGGAACAAAAAAAAATAATACGAACAGAACGACGAAGATTCTACATAAATATTCATTATTTTACACGTTAAAATATTCATCCAAAGAATAAATGCAATTCTTAGTAAGAAAACATTTCAAAGCTGTGCTAAACTTTCTAATATCACTATAATTTTTAATTTCATTCGGCAATCTGTTATAGATCATCACACCCATATAAGAAGATGAGTTTTGCGAGACTTTATATTTATAAAATGGGATATGGAAATTATTTTTTTGTCGTGTATTGACATTATGCAGATTTCTATTGAGATTAAATTTTGTTTTGTTCATGAAAATGAAAGTACATATTTCATAAATATACAAAGAAAAAAGTGTCAATACATGGTATTTCAAAAACAATCCTCTACAAGAGTGGGTAGAAGGAACGCCTGCCACTATTCTCAATATTCTTTTTTGCAGAGTAAATACGTCATTAACAGAAGTTGAGTTGCCCCATAAACAAATACCATATCTAATTCGGGACGCTACCTGCGAGTGATACAAGGATAATAATTGAGGATCCTCCAAGACTTGTCTGAGATTCCTGAACAAATAACATAAAGAATTTAATTTTTTGGTTAGACTTATACAGTGATTTTTCCAGTTGACATTCTCATCAATCACCAGACCCAGGAAATTGGCTTCAGTGGCATTGTCAATTGACACGTCATTGACACAGACAGTTAATATGGGGAGCATTTTCTTTGCCAGTTGTGGAATTTCACAATTTGTGTTTTAGAGGCATTCAGATATAAAAAGTTCAAGCTACACCATTCATATAAAGAGTTCAATACTTGTTCACTATTCTGTTGTGTTTTAGCTTCATTCACATCCGATACGATATTTAGAACAGAGTGGTATTTTGCATAAAAAGCATAATAAAATGATTGATTCATCCTGACAAGAACAACCGTAATCATCTTATGACCTCCATTAAGCTACACACATATGAAACTTCCCTTTCTCTGCTCCCTTGATGTATGAAAAGCTATCATTTCAGGCGATTTTGTTGCTGCTTTCAACACATTTTTGGAAATCTCGAATTTGGTTGAGGAACTACCTTGTAGTGGCCACAAAGCAGAAATACTCCTGAAGTGTGAACTAAATAGTGTGTTTCTATTACTCATACTCCGTCCGAGTCCACAAAAATTATCGCCGAATTTGGCAAAGATCTTGGAGAAATATACCTGGGGTGATAAAAACGACAACAGCTTGAAAGGTTCGTTTCATCTAAGGTCCCTACGAATTCACTCCAGAATTTATTCGTTTTTTTTTAGCTTGTAGAATGAAAGAAGATACATTTTTGCTACTTCAGTCACTAGTGACGATATGTCAGTCTCTAGATACAAGTAGCCTCGTGGATTTAGAAACAGATTTTTGGAAAATATTGTCCAAAGAAGAGAAGGAGTTGCTGAGAATATTAGTGAAAACTTATCAGATGTAGAATGATTATATTTAAAGTTACCTATTATCGATCCTATCATCAATGTTGAAATGAACCTACTACACACACTGGCCCAATTAGGGGAACGGGTAAAATTTACACTAAGTTTGACATCAATTTTCTCTCGAACCGATCACTCGATTCAAATTTGTTTTTCACGAATAGTAGCTTCATTCTTCATGAATACATCTGAGAAATAACCACCTCCAAACGATTCGTCTTTATATCATATACAGGGATGTAAAGAAAGTACGGATTTTTCGGTATTCTTTAAGACATCCTGTGGAGTGAACCACTGATAATTGAAACGATTTTCCAAAACCAAATTATAGCCCAATCTATCCTGAATATTTTCGTTTTTTATTTATCTTGATATCCCAATTATCCAAGAAAATATAGAGGTTCAAAGAAGAGGTGGATATTGGTATTAATTTTACCACCTCGAAACTCGAACTGGGGAGAACGTGTCGTTTTTCAACTTGTTTCTGTGAGTTTACTTCAAGATGAGAATTGTTCACAGTTTTACCTATCGGTTTACTGTTTAAAGACACATATACGAATACTCTCATGAATATGCAGGGGTGATAAAAGTTGCTCCAATGTTCTTTTGGTGAAATGCTATTTTTGTTAATCAACGTTGGCTATTTTGTTAATGTCATTAATTATTGTCAAAGTCAAGCGATTCACAATTCATTAATTTGATTAATGAAAATTCAATGTGAGAGATTTGACTCCTACTGATGTGGCGAGGGCTGTAGCATTAATTGAAAATGACCAGTGGGCCAATGTTCTTTTAACATATGAGAGCCGCATCTGCACCAATTCAATAGATGGCAGGGAAAGACTATATGAGGTGAACAAAATGAACAATTTGATTTTACTGCTTATTCTGTCTCCTATGGCAGAGGTTTAGTCATGGTTAGGTTAGATTAGTCAAGAAACGACACATTTTCAGATCCAATTTGAGTTTTGAGGTGTAAAATTGATACCAATATCCACCTTTCCTTTGAAACTCTGTATTTTCTTGAATAATTGAGATATCAAGATGAATAAAAAACGAAAATATTCGGAATAGATTGGGCTCCAATTTGGTGTTAGAAAATCGTTTCAATTATCAGTGTTTCAGTCCACAGGATGTCTAAAAAAATACCGAAAAATCCGTACTTTCTTTACAGCCCTGTATATGATGGAAAGACTCATCGTTTGAAGGTAATTATTTCTCAGATGTATTCTTGAAGAATGAAGCTACATTTCGTGAAGAAAAAAATTTGAATCGAGCGATCGGTTCGAAAGAAAATTGATGTCAAACTTAGTGTAAATTTTGCCCGTTCCCCTAATTGTGCCAGTGTGTGTATTACGAGAAGAAAATTATGAAATTAAATATTATATATTACCTATAAAATGACGTTTTTTTGGCTAAACTATAGCAATAAGCGTGATTTTGGTTTGGAGTAAATTAAACAAAGTGAAAGTTGGTATTGAAACGTAATGAATAACCCTGTATATACTTGACTATAATTATAAATTTGTTTCTACACGATTGTCCATATTTTACGTTATCTAGTCGTGAGTTGAGCTGTTATATATTATCTGAAATTATTTTTATCAATATCACTTGAAAATATATATAAGTGTATCTGATTTATAAAAAAAATAGTCCGAAATAATTGAGTTATAGGAATCACATCCATATTGTAAAAAATGAAGAAACAAGATTATTTAGTGTTCGTCGAAATACTACTTGCTGTTGGCAATCTCGTGACAGGTGAGTATAAAGTTTTCAACTATATATAGGTACCTATACAGGGTGTAAATTTGAAAACTTCCAATGCGAATATCTCGCGAAAAAAAAAGTTAGAAAAACGCCGTTTGGCAAAAATGCTAAAGAGTTAAAGGGAACTAGAACTACCATATTTCGGTCAAGGGATGAGTCACCCCGTCGGCGCGACACACCGCAACTTTGAAATGTCAAATGGCCCCAGACAGCGCCAGATATTCCATGAATCTCCCTTTCATATTCCTTTTGGAATATTGGAATATTCTAGAAATAATCTGGAATATTCCGGAATATCTGTGGAATATTCTCTAAATATGCGAATGGGAATTCCTCAGATAATCATAGAATATACCCAAAAGAATATTCTATGTTGAATGTTCCTGGAATATTCCAATAAACATATTCTAAAATAAAAAAAAGTGACCCAAGTGGGGATCGAACTCGTGACCTCAAGACTATCAGAGCAACGCCTTGACCACTAGGCCAGTAATCGAATTGAATAATGTTATACATATCAAGTTCTTGTGAGAGCATTGTTCGAAATCGGGTCATAAACACTTACATCTAATTGATGTTCGATACTCACATCTCTGAAATAATAAATGGTATTTATATGTTGAGAAACATAGGAATATTCATGGAATATTTCATGAATATACACCACAGAATATTCAGTTGAGAATATTTCATGAATATACCGCACAGAATATTCAGTTGGGTATATTTCATGAATATACCGCACAGAATATTCAGTTGGGTATATTTCATGAATATACAACAGAGAATATTCAGTTGGGAATATTCCTGGAAGATTCATACCTGAATATTCCCTGAACATGTCCGACTATTCACTTTGGAATATTCCGTTTAGATGTTCCAGAGGCATGTATATATTCTAGGAATAATCGATGAATATTCGGAATATACTCCTCCTTTTTAGCATATTTAGAGAATATTCTATGAATATCCAGTGCTGTCTGGGGCACTACCTCTTTTGTGATGCCTCAAATGAACAGTCTCAGTCAGTAGTATTCACCTGTACAAGACTTTTTTTTCCACCCACTACAGGGTGTACGAAAAATATAAAGTCGAATAAAATAAAATGAATTGTGTTAAAAGGATATTTTATTTGATCAGATGTTCAAAGTGCATTCCATTCTGTTGTAAGCAATAGTATAATCGATGTTAAAATGCCATTCTAACATTTTGGAACACATCTCTTGGAATATATCGGCATTCTGCATTTTACTTTATTCGACTTTATGTTTTCCGTTCACCCTGTAGTGGGTGGAGATCGAATAATTCTTGTACAGGTGAATACTACTGACTGAGACCGTTCATTTGAGGTATCACAAAAGAGGTAGTGCCATTTGACATTTCAAAGATGGAGTGTGTCGCGCCGACGGGGTGACTCATCCCTTTACTGAAGTATGGTGGTTCTAGTTCCCCCTAACTCTGTGGCATTTGTGCCAAACGGCGTTTTCCTAACTGTTTTATTTAGCGAGATATTCCATTGATTTTTCCAAATTTAGACCCTCGAATTAATGTTTTTCGTACACCCTGTAGTGGGTGGAAGAAAAGTCTTGTATACAGGTGAATACTACTGACTGAGACCGTTCATTTGAGGTATCACAAAAGAGGTAGTGCCATTTGACATTTCAAAGTTGGGGTGTGTTGCGCTGACAGGGTGACTCATCCCTTCACTGAAATATGGTGGTTTTAGGTCTTCCTAACACTTTAGCATTTGTGCCAAGCAGCGTTTTTCTAACTTTTTTATTTCGCGAGATATTCGATCGCATTGAAAGTTTTCAAATTTACACCCTGTATATCAAAGTACTGAAAAGGAATATTCTCAGAAATGGAATAAATTCGATAATGAATAAGCAGAACACATCGATCGATACTTTTGGAAGCGAATCCTATTCGACAAAAAACTTTCTATACAGATAGTGTGTCATATGTAACATCGGCCAATACAAACTGTCTTATTTTGAAGTAACACCCTGTATTTCTTCAAATGTTTGAATTCTTGTGAAATTTCTAGACATATTTGGTGATGTACAATGTTCTATACCATCTTCAACTGTTTCGGAAATATGTTTCATTTATACAGGGTGATCCACGGTGCCCAGCGAGCACAAAAACATCTCAGAGATGTTAAAAGTACATGTTACACATGAATAGAACTATTATAGAACATCCAATGTCCGCCGCAGGCGGCAATTATCGAGATGTCCTTGATATGTCACAAAACTACCTTCTCCCTAGTTCTTTTTAAAGCCTTTTCATGGACACAACAAAACATTTTCAACGCGTCTTGCGCACATAAAATCGCTGTAAAAAAACATTTTCGAGGTACTTTTCTGAAGCCTTTTGTCAAAATGAACTTTTGCATTATAGGATTCAATTTCCCTTGAATGAAAAAATGCATTAAAAATAGATTGAACATAAAAATATTTTCTTGATATGAAATTACCTTCTTAATCGGTTTCTGAGTAGTGCTTACTACACACAGACATATAATTGGAAATAGGTTTCCCAATTTTTGAAATGTTCTCCACAATGCATAATTTTGCAACTGCGGAGAAGCTGTGTATTGATAAAATCGTACTTTTATATATTTATTACACTGAGGCACCGAACAACTCATCTGATGGTCATTATATTACAAACGAAATAAGTCTTCTAACACAATAAACTTCACCAAATTCCTTTCTGTTCGTTAGCAGCGTGATGTAAGCGTGACACGCTGCAAACGCGAATGCCAATTGCGAACAAGAAGAACAAAATCGAAAACAAATCAGAATTCATCGTATTGTGACGTAAGCATGAGACGTTGTGGTGGGGCAAACAAAGAAAGGATACGAAAGAACAAAAACAATACTTTCAATATCCTTCTAAGACCTCTTTGGGAAGTGCATATCACGCCTCAAAAAAACATCCTCATGCCTATACATTTCTAAAACATCCCAAAACATCCCAGGGATACCTCTCAGTAGGCAGATAAAGAAATGCCACAGAAGAACAAAAACAATAATACTTCAATATCCTTCAAAGACCTCTCTGGTCAGTGCATATTACGTTTCAAAATATAACATCTTCATGCCAACATTTTCAAAACATCCCAGGGATGTTTGTGCCTCGCTGGGTGGATGACCTATATTAGAAGTATCTGGAGAACGAAAGGACAAAACATTCTGAAAATTGGGATGCTTTGATAATTGAACATTCTCTATCCGTCTAAAATAATTGCATCGATACAGCGTTGCCTCTTCTATCAGAAACAACTAGCAACTTTGTTATTTCAAATGGAACACCCTGCCCAGCAAACATTGAACTATATAGCGGGAGAAGTCCGGCCTAGTGCAGACTAGTCTGGGAAAGTGACGATGCCAGGGTATTGGTGATGGGCCGACGATTTTCCTATGCCAAGTAACCATCAGTTAAAAATACGATGATGGCCTTGTGATGGTGAGATGTCTGGAACTGATTGAATACTAACGAGATCTGGCCCTTTGCTGGCCAATTTCATGTTCGCTACTCGTCCCTCTGGTGAATGTTCTGGGATCGTCTACATCAACAATCAGCTGATCAATATTATATGTGGCTTTGTGACTAAGATGTTCTGACTCTCGTGAGTGGTGATCGCGTACTAGTTTGTTTATGTCGAATTAATGTGGTCCTCTCTTTCCCTGGTGGTTATTTATGATGGCAAGAGTATTCTCAATTGGTAATAATAGAAGACAGATTTTTGAATTATGATAATATTGAGTAAGTATCAATCTACCTACATAGTGTTTCAAATTTCATTATTAAATGCATGTGTTTGGTATCTCGTAACCTCATACTTATACCTAATGATCATTATAATTGGAGTTGGCTATACTTCTCCAGAAGCAACTATCATTTTTAACTCGTTTGTTGCTATCAAAATCAATCTCAGGTTATGTGAAGAACTAAATAACAATGAGGTTTCAGCTACAGAAATACCTGTGCCAAGAAAATAATGAGAATTCAAAAGCTTCATGTTATCACGTCATCAGACTATATTACTAAGTTATAAACTCATGCAATTCTTAGGCTACTAATATAAAACAAATGATGAATTTTATATTTCAGGAGTACCTAGCTCATAACGAAGAATAAACTTTGAAGGAATGCTATACCCAATAGGATGTAGATACCACATAAGCAGTCAGTCCGAGAAGTTTCATCGTTGAAGAACAGAGAGGTTAAGAAGACATCATTGTGTCATTCATAAAATTGTTTTCTTGAAATCAGGTATGTCTGATTTATGATGAGAGGGTTATATTGTGAAATAAAGAGGTACTAGAACTTTCAGACCCATTTGACCCCTAAAACCCCTACCCTACCTCGATAGTATGTAACCAATGTCGTTAATTGGCCATTACAGTCCCATCATTTATGTATATGCTGAGCTTGCTAACCAGCGAGCACACAAACATCTCAGAGATGTTAAAAGTACGAGATTTTGAGACATTGAACCTCCACTGCGATGTTCTGTTTACACATGAATAGAACTATTATAGAACATCCAATGTCCGCCGCAGGCGGCAATTATCGAGATGTCCTTGATATGTCACAAAACTACCTTCTCCCTAGTTCTTTTTAAAGCCTTTTCATGGACACAACAAAACATTTTCAACGCGTCTTGCGCACATAAAATCGCTGTAAAAAAACATTTTCGAGGTACTTTTCAGAAGCCTTTTGTCAAAATGAACTTTTGCATTAGGATTCCATTTCCCTTGAATGAAAAAATGCATTAAAAAGAGATTGAACATAAAAATATTTTCTTGATATGAAATTACCTTCTTAATCGGTTTCTGAGTGGTGCTTACAACACACAGACATATAATTGGAAATAGGTTTCCCAATTTTTGAAATGTTCTCCACAATCCATAATTTTGCAACTGCGGAGAAGCTGTGTATTGATAAATTCGTACTTTTATATATTGATTACACTGAGGCACCGAACAACACATCTTGCATCTGATGGTCATTATATTACAAACTAAATAAGTCTTCTAACACAATAAACTTCACCAAATTCCTTTCTGTTCGTTAGCAGCGTGATGTAAGCGTGACACGAATTTTATAAGTCCGTTCAGGATTTCGGATAAAAAAATATTTTTTATTCAACTATTTGTCACAAAGCAGAGAGATGTTTACAGCATGGATTCAAAGTCAAGACTGAATATAAAACTAATTCTAATAAACATGTGAAAATGCAAAATTGCAAGAAAGCATAGAAATCATGAGAACGCTGACTCGGCTTCTCCTGGTCTTCTGTCGAGATTCCTATTTCTTAAGGAATACCGTGGAATTGGTGATGTAACTCCTCCCTCCTTAGAAAGATCCATACAGGGGGTGGATCTGGTTACTCGTCGTCTTCAGCCCTCAGGAATAGGGTTGGATGAGACCTAGGTGCTGCCTCAGGTGCTGGGGATTCATCTGGATTGGAACGTCTGGACTTCTTGTATAGACTAACTATTCCAATAGCGAAAAATACGATCAATACAATATAAATTGGTATTGACCAATAATGGGCTGTGTTACTTGGCATTGTTTTCAGCGAGACATGTTTCATTCTGTGCTGATCCTGTTGCAGTCTTTGTACTTGGTCCAGGGGTATGTCGTTTATCACAAGTTCATGTACGTGGTTACCTGTGATAGTCGGTATCTTGACTTCGGGTAGTAGCAAGGGTTGGCCGGTGATGATGGTTTCTTCGTTTGTGAAGACATTGTGTGGGGTTTCGAAACTACATGCAGTTGGTATTTCCAAAAGGTAGGTACCCTTGAGGACTGCAAAAATCGATTTTATGACAATCAATTTTAACTTTGGTTTCTTCTGGGAAGATCACGATGTAGTGGGCAGGGTTGATTTCTTCGATAATTTCGTGTTGAATTACTACTGGTATGGCTTCGCAGCTTGACGGATATTTGCTTTTCAACTGCAGTATCTGGTGTGTGCAGTCTTCTTCTCGAGATTGCAAGATCGGGTTCTCGTTGGTGCAGAAATACAGAGGGTTGGTGTTTCTACACTCACTGTCTTCGTACTGATAGAAAGTTTCTTCCATAGCCAGGAAAGGTTTGGGAGGAATGATAATCGAATTGTTTCTTGTAGGAATTGAATATAGGTGGTAATAGGAAAATACTTCAGGATAGACAATCGGGAAGTGAATCATGAAGACTATCTTATCATTAGAATGGTAACATTCGACTTCAAGTATTTCATAGTATTTGTATGAGCTGGAAATGTCGTCCCCAAATAATAATTCGTTAGGCTTGTGGTGATCTAGAAGTCTCTTTACGATTGATTCCAAATCTTCGATCTTTAATATACTATTATGCATAGTTTTTAATCTAGCAAATGTAACAGCATTTTCTAAGTTATTCAGAAGTTGAGTTACGATACTGAGAATAGCGTTTATTTGATCTAAGCCAGTTTTTGCTATCGTATAACAGTTGAAATTGAATAGGAAGTCCCGGAATTCTTTGTTGAGTTCGTTAATTTTATCTGTGATATGTATTTCATTTTGTTTTATGAGCACTAGGGTTTTGTTATAATCATCAATTATTTCGGTTGTTAATGAAATCTGTTTATTCAGAGTCGTTACAACATTTTTTTGATTTGTTTGGAGGGTTGATATGGCTTCGTCGTATCTCTTGCCATCTTCTGCATCTAGGTTGCCAGAAATACTTTTGAATAATGTGCCTAATCCGTCAATTAGTCCTCTTTTGATTCGTTTGTTGGAGTGAAGTGAATTGAATTTATCTTTTACGGCATTGAGCTGAAATGCAATTGAATTTTGAATATTTATTAGTGCATGGGCGTACTGATTATCTGTTTTGGAGGTTGTTTCTTTTATTTGCTCGTATTGTCCAGTTATTGCAAGTAATTCTTGTTCAATAAGATATAAGTCAAAATAGTGTATGAATGTGTGATGTGTTGTCTTTAATTTTGCGTCTCCTAGTCGATAGGGTAGGATACCGGGGTTGGAGGCTAAATTTGTCAGCTTAATTTCTTGAGCAGTGAGGTTCGTCGTCAGGGCGACTAGTATCCTGCAATTGTACAGTTCGTTGGTTAGCAAGTGGTCTCTTCAGGTTATTTTTGTGATATTTTTTCGTGTTAGTTTGAATGTTATTTTGATTATCAGTGGCGACGATGTGTGCTTTGAAACGGGGACTCGATTTATCGCGAGCGCGAGTTTTATGGTATGCTAAAGTTCCAGGTTCATATACGAGGGGGTCATGTCTAGTTTCATTTATTTTTCTAATGGTGGTTTCTTTTTGTTGGGACATTTGGTCGTGTAGGTGTTTGTATAATTCTTGGGTGCATTGCTTGTGTTGACTGACATAATTGGTGTACAATTTTTGATTTAGATCAATATCGAAAGGAGCATTAGAATCTATATGCCCATTAATAATGTCGATCGGACGTTGTTTTGTGGTTGAATGAATCGTGTGATTGTATCCAAGGATTGCGTATGGCATTTGATCAAGGATATTCAGTTCTTTTCGTGTTTCTCTGATGATTCTTAGGTGTTCGATCAATGTTGAATGAAATCGTTCAATGGGGCTATTCGAATTTGGATTCAGAGGGGTAATATAATGAATTTTGATTTTGTGTAAGGACGAAAAGTCGTTCATGATATTATTTTTCAGTTCAGTTCCATTATCAAGCACTAGTAATTTTGGTGAACCGTGATGGGACATAAATAATAGAAAAGCTTTGATTACATGGACGGCCGTTGTTCCTGTTAGAGGGTATGCTTGAGCGTACTTCGAGAATTTATCGATTATTGTTAGGAATTTTTGATTTTTGAATGTGAATGTATCCGCGTGAATAATTTCAAACGGTTTGCTAGGTGTAGGTGTGACTTCGAATGCTTGTCTTGGAGGTTGCCTGTCGTATTTCATTCTTTGACAAATTTGACAGTTGTTGATGTATTTTGTGATGGTACCACGAATATTTGGCCAATAATAATGTCGTTTTATTTGTGCTTCGGTTTCGAGTATGCCACGGTGATTCGTTTTTCCTTCATGACATAGTTGTACTATTTCGTCACGTTGACCAGCTGATTTGACGTCCTCTAACACCACTTTACAAAGTAATAACTTGAATGCAGAATGTTTGAATGTATCTTTCAAAACTTGACAAAGTCTCGGGATAAATTCTTCGTTGTCGATATTGATAGCAAATGTTTTCTTGACTGTCGTGAATTCTTTGAATGTGTTAATTATTTCATTTTCGAAGTTATCTTTTGGTATCTGAATAGTTGTTCTTGTTTTGTTTTCGAATAGCCTGGTGATTTTTGGAACATTTGGAGAGTGTAGAACAATTTTGAGAAATATCTGATTTTGAAAATGATTGATTGGAGTTTCGGATATAGGTATTTCGAGAATAGGATTTTCAGAACTCGTATGAACCGTTTCGTTGTCGTTGTCAATATGGTCCTCATTTGTCGGGTTTGGGTCATTGACATTAGTTGACTCGTCATTTGTAGGGTTCACGTCATTTATATTCGGTGTCTCGTCGATATTGCCTGCGACTGATTCATTATCGTTTTGGTTGTTAATTTCGGAGGTATTTGGTGGGGGATCGTTTCTGCAAAAAGTGTTATTGAAATCATTCATGTATTCGAAAATGTCATTTGTGTGAATTTCGTTGATTTTTACTCTAGATAGAGCGTCGGCGTTGGTATTAAGCGATCCTTTTTTGTATAGTATTTTGTAGTCATATTCGTCAAGTTTCAGTCTCCAGCGTGTAAGTCTGGCATTCGGGTCTTTTATGGAAAAAAGCCAATGAAGTGGTTTGTGATCGCAGAATATGTTGAATTTTCGTCCATACAGGTACGGACGGAAATATTTTGTGGCCCATACAATCGCGAGGAGCTCTCTCTCAATGGTGCTATAGTTTTGCTCTGCTTGAACCAATGTTCTAGAGGCATAGGCAATAGGCTTGTCTTGACCGATTGGTCCTTGAGACAGAACTGCTCCGATAGCGAATTGACTTGCATCGGTGGTCAAGTGAAAAGTCTGTGTAAAATCGGGGAATTGAAGTATTGGGTCATTCATTAAAAGTTCTTTGCACGTTTCAAAACATTGAACATATTTTGGGTCTTGAGTGTCGATTTTGGAGCCCTTTTTCAAACATGACGTCATTGGTTTGGTTATTTTCGCGAAATCGGGAATGAATTTTCTGTAATAACCTAGAAGACCAAGAAAAGATTTTATTTCTTTCGTAGTCTTCGGAATTGGAAATTGTTGTACAGCTCGAATTTTGTCTGGGTTTGGTTTTATTCCGTCTGTAGTTATGATATGGCCTAGATATGCTGTTTCTTTTTTCAAGAACTCGCATTTATCTAGTTGGATCTTAAAATTTGTTTCTCTTAGGCGTTGGAATACTTTTTTCAAGTTCACCATATGTTCTTGAAGCGAAGTTGAGAAAATTACAATATCATCTAGATATACAAGACAGATCTCATTCTGCAACCCTCTCAAAATGTTGTCCATAACCCTCTGAAAGGTGGCTGGAGCATTTTTGAGACCGAAAGGCATGCGAAGATATTCGTAATGCCCATTTTCCACATTAAAAGCGGTCTTTTGAATGTCGTCTGGGTGCATTTCGATTTGGTGGAAGCCACTAGCCAAATCTAAGGTGGTAAAATAGTTGCATCTGCCAAGTTTATCAAGTACATCGGTGATATTGGGAATTGGGTATCGATCATCGATTGTTTTATCGTTTACCTTACGATAATCGACCACGATACGCCACTTCTTTTTGCCGGAGGCATCAGCCTTCTTGGGAACTACCCATATCGGTGATGACCACGGTGAATTGCTTGGCCTAATAATATTCTGATGAAACATTTTCTGAATTTGTTCATTGACTTCGGCTTTGTGGATGAAAGGATATCTATAACTTTTTGTGTGTACTGGAATTTCGTCATGAGTATTGATTTTATGTTTGATTTGATTCGTAAATGTTAGAGATTTGTCGTTTGAATGAAATATGTCTGAATATTTTCGGCATAGGGAAAGAATACTAGATTTTTCTTCGTCGTTCAAATGTTCTGTTCGTATTAGGTCATCTACATCGTAAGAGTTTTGTCCATTGTCATAATCTTGTATCGTCATGTGATAAAATTCGAAGTTGTTATTTACTGGAATTGTCTTAATAGGATATAATAAGGTGAAATTTGTATCATCAGCGGAATTATTGTAGATTTCTATGTTAGCCCAGCCTTTCACAGAAACAGATAAGGTCTCTGGTATGAGGCAGTTTTGAATTACTTGTCTCGGAACTATGATATCGCCTGACTCAGTTGTCACTGGGACTTTAATTTTGTTTACGGTATGTCCGGCCAAATGTTTTTCTACGAAAACCTTTGGGTTGGCATTGAAATAATGAATCGCGATGCATGCGTTCGGGGTTATGAATTTCATGTTAGAAAAATCTAACTGTGCATTCAAAGCTTGTATCAAGTCGATTCCTAGAAGTCCGTCGAAGACATTATGAAATTTGTAGGAATAAAATTTGAGATTTATGTTTTCGTTAAATTCATTGAAAGCTTTTATTGTTATTGATGTATCATGTTTCGAGGAAGCGAAAGATGTTGATACAACAAAGGGGTCATAATTTTTGAATTTTGAAAAATACGTATTAACAATTTGTGGGTCTAAAAATGATTTGGTCGCTCCTGTATCAATCAAAAGTTTAAGTGGTGGGTTATTGATGGTAATATATGGTAATTGTCTCTTATCAAAGGAAGTATTGAACTCGATTACGTCTCTTTTTGGTGAGGGTTTGTCGACTGAAAATCCTGAGGTTCATCGTATTCTGCATATTCTGTATATTCGTCAGAATATTCAGCGTACTCGGATTCGACCTCTTGCGAACACTCCGTATTATACTCGTTGGGTATATCGAATTGTTCAGTGTTATTCATTTCCATAGGAGCATATGACTGTCTGGTATTTGAAGTGAATTGTTTGGTAGTAGTGGACATTGGAGTCGCTTTGTATTGATTCGAATTTTGATGGTTATTAGGATTTGGTTTCCAAACATTTTTCGGTTTTCCAAAAACTTGTTCATTAGAGAAATATTTCTGATTGGGATTTTGCCTAGATTGAACATTTATTGGTGCTGATGGAAATTGCTGTCTTTGATTAAAGTTTGGTGCATTTGATGGACCTGCTTGAGCAAAATTTTGATAATTTTGTTGCCTGAATGGCTGTTGTCGAAATTGGTTTGTGTTTACAAATGTGTTAGAATTTGTGTTAGGAAATTTGTTTGGATGTTTCTTGTTCTGCGAAAAATTTGAATTTTGATTCGAACTCTGATTCGAACTATTATGAGAACCGGCGTTTTGCAAGTATCTAATATTTTCTTCTTTGCGAATGAAATTTATGGCATCTAGCATAGTTTTTGGTTCTTTGGTACGGACCATTATTCCGAAAGGATTTCTCAGTCCGGCTAAAAATACCTCGAGAGCCTGTTGGTTGTACATATTTTGTTTGAATTTACGAATATTTACATCATTTTCATGGATTGATAGATAGTTAGAAATTGTATTCAAAATTTTTCTCACTCTATCATGAAATTGATAGGGAGACTCGTTTTGATTTTGTCTGAGATTATTCAAATCAAGAGATAAACAGGTTTCATTTCTTGGGTCGCTAAAATTTCGGATCAATTCATCCTTAATTTGTTGTACATTACTTGCACAGGTAATATTAACGACTTCTCTAGCAGAACCTTTCAGTTTGCTAATGATTGTTCGGAAAATAATCACATTTTGGAAATTATTCGCATTCTGAGTATCGTAAAAGTGTTTGACTATGCTATCGACACTTTCAAGAAAAAAGTTTAGTTCGTTTACATCACCGTCGAAATCCGGGATGGTTTCTGCATGAACTTTGGAAAATGTTGGAACTGACATTGTTTCTGTGTTAATTTTATTTGATGAAGAAATATCAACAGGAGTTTTTTCTTCTACGATTGAAATACTACTGAGATTATCTGTTAGTAATTGTATACTGAGCTCTAGATTGTCTTCACTTTCACTTAAGGATGGAGAAGTTCTAGAGGAGTCTGACATGAAAAGAAAAATTCACTTACAGTACGATCTCTCTGTTCATTTGTCTTGAAGTGCTGCTATTCTTGCAGATGCTTCTTTTTCGTCCGACTAGCTTGTCCGCCTGGATACGCCTTCGGAATTTTCTTCTGTTTTCAGTTTCACTGCGATTTCACCGAACCGAACGAGATCCGATTTTCGAATTGTTGCTCAACTATTGGAATAGAAAAGTTATCCGCACTGGATTCTTTGCAACAATCCTACCGACTGCGCCAATTTTATAAGTCCGTTCAGGATTTCGGATAAAAAAATATTTTTTATTCAACTATTTGTCACAAAGCAGAGAGATGTTTACAGCATGGATTCAAAGTCAAGACTGAATATAAAACTAATTCTAATAAACATGTGAAAATGCAAAATTGCAAGAAAGCATAGAAATCATGAGAACGCTGACTCGGCTTCTCCTGGTCTTCTGTCGAGATTCCTATTTCTTAAGGAATACCGTGGAATTGGTGATGTAACTCACGCTGCAAACGCGAATGCCAATTGCGAACAAGAAAAACAAAATCGAAAACAAATCAGAATTCATCGTATTGTGACGTAAGCATGAGACGTTGTGGTGGGGCAAACAAAGAAAGGGTACAAAAGAACAAAAACAATACTTTCAATATCCTTCTGAGACCTCTTTGGGAAGTGCATATTACGCCTCAAAAAACATCCTCATGCCTACATTTCTAAACCATCCCAAAACATCCCAGGGATACCTCTCAGTAGGCAAACAAAGAAATGCCACAGAAGAACAAAAACAATACTTCAATATCCTTCAAAGACCTCTTTGGTCAGTGCATATTACGTCTCAAAATAACATCTTCATGCCAACATTTTCAATACATCCCAAAACATCCCAGGGATGTTTGTGCTCGCTGATATGGGAAACTCAATCTGTCGATCATGTTGTACTGGCCTTTTGCCGGGGAACTGAATATGATTGCTGGGTAGCCAGCACTGTGGGACCAGCTGCCGGCCGCAGGGTACTGATATACAGTGTGGCCCACGGTCGATGGTACCTTAGACGTATACGGAAAACGGTACATTGGATCATCCTGAAAATTTGGTTACTCTAATAAGCGTTTGTGATCTAACGATTCAAAATATTTTCAGCGATGCAGCGTTGCCACTTTTACCAAAAAGTAGCATCATCTTTGTTATTTCAAATGGAACACCCTGTATTTCATTGCGTTTTTAGATTCTTCTCGAAGAGCTGATTTCATCAATGCATCACACTTGAGGTCTAGCAGGAATTATTACAGAGATATAGGGTGTTCAAAATCGAGATTTTTAAACTTTAGGATTTTTTTGTGTCGAAACTATTCATCATTGGTCAAAACGGCTCACATGTCCCTATATCAACTTTTGATTAACTATCTACCGATATTTAATTGGAAAGAATACAGGATGGTCCAAGATTCAGAATTTTGATCACCCTGTATCTGTTCCAATTAAATGTCAGTACATAGTGAATCGAAAGTTAAGATAGGGACATGTAAGCCGTTTTGATCGATAATGAATAGTTTCGTCACAAAAAATTCCTGAAATTGAAAAATCTCGATTTTGAACACCCTATAGCTCTGTAATAATTCCTGCTAGACCCCAAGTGTGATACATTGATGAAATGAGCTCTTCGAGTAGAATCTGAAAACGCAATGAGATACAGGGTGTTCCATTTGAAATAACAAAGAAGATGCTACTTTTTGGTAAAAGTGGCAACGCTGCATCGCTGAAAATATTTTGAATCGTTAGATCACAAACGCTTATTAGAGTAACCAAATTTTCAGGATAATCCAATGTACCGTTTTCCGTATACGTCTAAGGTACCATCGGCCGTGGGCCACCCTGTATAGAGTCCCGCATATGGGATCATTTACTGGACCGCTGATATGGGAAAAATATATTAGGTCATTGATACCCCGTATCGAAATGTTTGCTGGGCGTATTTCATTGCATTTTTAGATTCTTCCTGAAGAGCTGATTTCATCAAAATGTATCACACTATGGGGCCTAGCAGGAATGATTACTATAAATTCGAGTTTGATGGTTTCAGGCGCTCCAACAGATGGTCTCAGAATATTCGGTGGGCAAGACGCGGCTCCTGGTCAATTCCCCTACATTGTTTCCATTCAACAATGCGGGTTGTTCACCTGCGAACACTACTGCGGCGGGTCGATCCTGGCGCCATCTTGGATCCTCACCGCCGGTCATTGCTACAGCTACGGGCCGAAGTATCAGGTGGTGGCCGGCATCCAGAACATATCGGAGAAGAGCGAGTGGAGGCAAACCGTGGCGGTTGACAAGTTTCACGTCCATGAGAAATACATTGGGTAGGTTGGATATTTTTTTCATGTTCTGGTTACCACGAAAAGGAATATCCTATAATGTTCAGAGAACATCCTGAGATCCAAGGGAATAAGGTAGGAATTGGTGTTCTTCTTAAATTTCTGAAGGTTATATGCCTCAGAAAACACCTCCCTTAGCAATGTGTTCCAGAGCCTCGCTGTTCGTTGGATGAACGAGTCTTTGAGAAGAGATGTTCTGCAGGAATCCAAAGTGACCACGAAGGGGTGCGAAGCCTCAACTCGACGGGTTGATTTCGCAGAGACTGCCAAGGGAGGAAAAATTATTGTTGATATTTCAGAAGAACATCGTCCATGAAAATATCAATAAAATAGTGCCAGATCGCCAATATAAGTCGCCCTTCAGTCTAAAAAGGTGTTGTACACAGATGCATACAGGTTTCGGGATTCTCCGGCATCAAGTGACTTTTGCAGCTTCTGTTATTCCTGCTGGAGTATATAATATCTCTTCGTCATTATCAATATCCATTTCTTAGAAATTATAACTGAACCACCGCGTAGTTTAAATTTGACGTTTCAACATTGACAACGATTCATGTCATAAGGTCCCTTGATGTGAATTGACGTATTTGTCATCTTAACAGGGTACGGACAGATCCTCGTATCTCACTCCAAAGTGTTTGTGAAACAGTTATATAGTTCCATCTTTATCCATTCCTGGGGATAAACACTAGATTTCTGACATTTGTTGTTTTTTAGCGTTTTTTTAGGTTATATCGAGGACATTGGCGTAACATACGTACCTAATTTCCACATGTAATTTCTCATTCAACTCTACATATTATATCCAAATGATGATGATAATTTATTTCGAGTTTTTTATCCAGCATAATTTTTGTGAGGCAGTGAGCAAATTTTTCTGAAAGTTCAATACGTTTTACCAAATGATACTGTTCTTAGGCAGACCCTATCAATACATTAATTTTGATTTCAGAATAAGCCATATGGTTGAGAAATTTTGAAAAAAGTTATGTAGGTATTCAAACTGTGCTCCTATGTCATGTGTGATGTATATATTCATGTTGGGAATCATTTTTGCAATTTTTCAGGAACACCAAATATTTCCTGAATGTAGGTATAATTTTTTAAATGTAGACATATGCCTCTTCTTTTAATCCTCCGTTTAAATCAAAATTGTTTATACTTAAATGCATCCAAAAACTGGAGTGGATAATGGATAATTATAGGCACAATGAGAGAGTATAGTATGTGATTATGTATTAGTTTCACCTCGAATATTTTGCTGATGTATTTACCAATTTTCCCCATTCGGTCACTTCACT
The DNA here is from genome assembly GCA_918026855.4 of Phaedon cochleariae. NCBI lineage: Eukaryota > Metazoa > Arthropoda > Insecta > Coleoptera > Chrysomelidae > Phaedon > Phaedon cochleariae. Next base: position 1,030,458 of record OU896722.1, read on the forward strand.
TTCCACGTTCTAAGTTCATTTGCATTCGATGGAAAACTGACAAATTCAAATTTGCGATCTGTTAAAACCCCAAAATATTTTCGTTTAGTTCTGTTTTTAGTATAAATATACCTAGACATAATAATTCAAGATTCTCTAAACATATGAAGACGGCACATTCACTCAATAATATCCAATATAATCCGGACCCTAACTTTTGGCTTCGAATGTATATCCGTCCAGCTTTGGAAGCAATCGACGCCATCGAGAAAACGGGGGAATACGTAGTCCGATAAATGGAGGAGGAAAAAAAGGCAAAGTTAACGTTAATTACGCACTATTTACCTCATCAAACATGAGACAAAGTTTGACTGGAAAACGAGTGCGATGGCGGAGAAAATGGCCCCAAAAGACCAGGAAAATATGTTTTCAGCCAATATCTCCTAAAATATGGCAGTTAGAGATTTTCGGTTCAGATAAAAATTGGTCCTTATCATTTTCTCGAAAATTTGCGCGGTTTCGAGAACAACGGCACGAAGCGCACCTCGAATAATGAGCTTCTGTGTTGTATGCCGGAGAGCACAGTCCGTGTCCATCGGCGGGGGGACAAATTATTCAATAACTTTGTTGAAAATGCATATTTTCTCATGATTCAAAGTTCATGTGAAAGAGGAAATCTGCTGCTATCATACCCTGCGTGGCCGCATGGTTTGTAGCAGACGACCCGAGCGCCACGTAGAGCACACACGCGGCGAACGACGGAGGAACGAAAGTAATAAATTATAGCGTGTACATTCAGAAATACTGGTTTTTTCCCGGGATATCAAAGGTATGACTTATATACATCGATGGAAAGGTGGGAATTCCCCCGTTACACTAGTTAAGGTGTTAAAATGTTAGAAATAAAGAGCACGGAGAGAAAAACCACCGAAAAAAAAGTGCGTTTTTTCCTTGACCCCGCTTTTTCTAATTTTATTGAAAAATGGACGACTTCGTCTAAAAAAGTAATTTAACAATCGAAAAGTAGACCTTCTTAGCTTTCAAATGATGTATCATAGAAACCAATCGGATCATGTATAATTTTTTTTAATTGATGGTTGTTCACAAAATTTCCCCGCGCTCCAAAAACAGCAAAAAATTGGGATTCAATGAACAGAGAATGAATGAAAATTAAAAAAAATTAGGGTATACAAATTTCAGGGATGACAAAGGACCTTAATATAAGGACCCATAATCAAGAAAATTTTGAGTAAATTAGTGCAATACAAAAAAAATAGGAACAAATTCCTGGCGAGGTCAAAATTGACCGGGAGCAGAAAGTTTGACCCATGTTCCGATATGGCCAAAAGAGTCAAGCGTGACTCAATTCACAGGGTATGATAGCAGCAAAATTCCTCTTTCACATGAACTTTGAATCATGAGAAAATATGCATTTTTAACAAAGTTATTGAATAATTTGTCCCCCGCCGATGTGTAAATACACGGACTGTGCTCTCCGGCATACAACAGAAGCTCATTATTCGAGGTGCGGTTCGTGCCGTTTTTCTCGAAACCGGGCAAATTTTCGAGAAAAATGATGAGGACCATTTTTGTAGAAAATTAACTGAACTTCAATTTTTATCTGAACCGAAAATCTCTAACTGCCATATTTTAGGAGATATTGGCTGAAAACCTATTTTTCTGGTCTTTTGGGGCCATTTTCTCCGCCATCGCACACGTTTTCCAGTCAAACTTTGTCTCATGTTCAATGAGGTACCAAAAGCTACTTCCAACCGGAAGATGAAAATAGTGCGTAATAAATGTTAACTTTTTCCCTTTATTTATTGGACTAACGCGGCAGAAACTCATACGGTACCGCGGGAGAACGGACTCGATTTGAAAAAAAACCGAAAATCTCGCGCCCAAACAAAACGCTAAGGCTATACGCGATAGTGTGAAATTTCCCCCAAAATACAGTCCACTCAACTCCCCTTAGTACTGGTGGTGAAGCAGCCCTTTGGACAGAGCCCTTGCTGAAGGATTTGTTGATGTCGGTCGTCAGACAGATTCCAGGTGAGCTCGATTAGTCTTTCCATTGCTGGCGGTAAACCATACCAAGTATACTCATTCGTAAACACCATCCAACTGATTGATACAGCCTAACGCAGCACATTTTACCATCCAAAACAGTATTGAATAATGTCCTATTAAGATAAAGTATGAAATTGAAATTTTTTAAGATCTCTTTTAACGCCTATGAATGTGACGTGACAGCAATGTCATGTCATGGACGCCAATACATGAAACCAAAGTCACTAGATGATTAAAAGAGAAAGGAGCTATGATCTGACCGTACCCTGTTGAATGACAAATACGCAGTTTGCATCAAAGGACCCTAGCTTGTCATGTCATATATGTCAATAATGGCTCACGTACTCGATATCATCTTGATATAGTCTACTTATTTGATACTAACATCTTAATATTTCGTATTCGCGGGAATCAATGTTACCAGGTGGCGCTCGGTTTTAATCTTTCCATGTCAAAGTCACGTCAAAACTGGGGGAAAACAAACTCAATCCTCACTCAATCCCATTAGTGCCATTAGCTTGTGTACTGTGTACTGATAAGAGTGATGAGTTTTTGAATTTCTTGACATTAATTGTCAATATTCGATCGAAAACGCTAATATAATGCCTGTTGTAGATGTTATTTTGGCAGATATTTTGCTCTATTTAGACGGAAAAGCCGACCAGTAGTGGAAGGAGAAGCAGTTCTCCGTGCTAATCATGTGATTTTGTGTGAGGCAGAAGACTTCAACAAAAGGCACATTTTTGCACTTTGTCTACAAACTTCGGCGATGAAATCTTTCCCACATGAAGTAAAATTGAAGATGGGGTCCAGAGGAACTCCTGTAGAACAATGGATTTGTATTTGTTCATGCAAAGGAGGACAATCTGGGTATTGTAAACTTGTTGTAGCTGTTCTTTTATATGTCGATTGATTTGCTCGTCATAATTAGTTTGAATTGTTTGAACTATCTCCAATTCTTCAACCGTTCAATGTTCACTAAAAAATGGATTAATGTAAAAAAATTAACCAACTCAACCATCATCACTACCAACAGTGCCAACACTTTATGTCATTGACAAGTTTGACTACCAGCTACAGCAAGCTGAATGCAATGTAGTCTATGTACTTTATCCATAGACAACAGTTTGTTTTCCCCCAGTTTGAAGTTCGTATTATGTAACCTAGATGTCGCCCACTTCGTGAATCTCGATCGCGAATAAAGTTAGCTAATCAAAGTGCCTGGCTATAGCCTATAATATACAGGGTGTTACATAATTCAATACAAATATTTCAATGACATATATTCCTGGGGTCAAAATAAGACTTTTTTTCCTATAAACATGTGTCCTAAAATCCACCCCGTCCAAGCTACAGACAGCGTTTAATGGTAAGTTGAGGAAAGTGAATCGATTGTGACATGACGGTTATGACATATACCACAATGTCAGTTTGGCATAAAAGATATCAATTAATCATTAGTTACCAGAGACAAACATAATCATAGCTCACTAAGTTTTTTTAGTATAATAATTTGAAAATACACCCCTTTCATTTACTAGCGATTTTCTCAAAAACGGTTAGCTAATTCAAGAAAATGCAAGAGACTGAAATGTATGATTTTTTAGTGGCCAATTCGACGATGATGTTTGAATTCGAATTTTTTTGGAGGAAATAGAAAATGTTTGCCATCAAATCTGTATGCAACCCTCATTCACCCCTTTCGATTCGAGTTACCTTATTTTTGAATCAAGAAATGAATAGATCGTCTAAAAATACAAGTGCCTGTGAATTTTCAAAATATTTTATGCATAATTGTAGCCACAATTCAAAATTTAAGATTTTTTTTGCGCATCTTGCGATGTCTGTAGCTTGGAGGGGGTAGATTTTCGGACACATGTTTATAGGAAGAAAAGTCTTATTTTGACCCCAGGAATATGCCATTAAAATATTTGTATTGAATTATGTAACACCCTGTATACGTTCATAAACGTACTGATAAATGCTTGCTAAATACAAAACATATCGCGTACCATTGAAACTATATAAAGACCAGTGAATAATGGTTATTCACCGCTATTATTCACTGTTGTGGAAAATGGCTATCGTTTTGGTTGAGCAAGTACAGGGTGGGCAAAATTGGGCGTTTTCACCGTCTATCTCAATAACTAGAGGAGTTATCGAAGAACCGATATACATGTTCCGGGTTCGATTTTTGAGAAACCTCGAATGGCACAATCAAAATTTCGATATCTTTATTCGTTTTAGAAATTGAAAATTTGCCGATTTCGATTTTATTTTCTGACTACTTTGAGAGGTACGGTGAGAGGTATCAAAAAATTTCAAACGTATATTTATACAGTATGATGCGTGGAATCCATTGGCATGATCAGAAATTTTATACAGGGTGACGTTGAAAAGATACGGCAGCCAATTATGTTTTTTCTAATGGAATACCCCGTATATTTTGCCACAGTTGAATAGTCCCAGGCGTTCTCATTACAAATATATATATAACCCTACCTTTTCCTTCAACAATTTCAGTTATATTCGCAAAAATATATTCAGTGTGTCACATTTCTTATGGTTACACCCCTGTATTTTCTGTAAAAATAATTGAGGTAGGATTCAAAAATTCGCAACTGTCAGAAAGATACAAATTAATAATACACTCATGGAGTCATGGACCAAGTGGGATCATCTCCAATGATAACACTCTGCTCGCCAGCAGCTATGGAATCATCGATATTTCTGGATAATGCTATCAACAGGCAGAATCGAGGTTGAAAATGATACTCTGTATTTATATTCACCAAATGTGAAAAATAAATATCATAAGGAATGTTATTTCCAGACAAATGGATATTTGGTGAGAAATAAAATGGGAAATTATTCGATTTGATATCATTGTTATTAAGACATTTGAGATACAGAAATAAGACCAATAATTTACTCAATTAGAAAATCAGTAGGTTGCGTTGAAAAATATAGCCTTATAGAAGATGTCCAAATTCCAGATACAGAACAATTTTTTTTATGGAACACCCCGTATATCTTATTTATTATCTCTTTGAATGCAAAAATATTAAGGTATACTAAAAATAATGGGTAAAGTATCATATTCAGGCATTCTGCTACAAAATATTATGATTGTTAATGTTTCCATCAATTATTCTTACAGAAGATACGGGGGTGTAACCATAAGAAATGTGACACACTGAATATATTGTTGCGAATATATCTGAAATTGTGGAAGAAAAAGGTAGGGTTATATATATATATTTGTAATGAGAACGCCTGGGACTATTCAACTGTGCCATAATATACGGGGTGTTCCATTAGAAAAAACATAATTGGCTGCCGTATTTTCTCAACGTCACTTTGTATAAAATTTCTGATGATGCCAATGGATTCCACGCATCATACTGTATAAATATACGTTTGAAATTTTTTGATACCTCTCACCGTAAAGTAGTCAGAAAATAAAATCGAAATCGGCAAATTTTCAATTTCCCCCTGTATCTCTAAAACGAATAAAGATATCGAAATTTTGATTGTGCCATTCGAGGTTTCTCCAAAATCGAACCCGGAACATGTATATCGGTTTTTCGATAACTCCTCTAGTTACTGAGATAGACGGTGAAAACGCCCAATTTTGCCCACCCTGTACATGTATTATGAATATTTTATACAACAGTCGTGGACGAATGAATGATTTAGATTGAAATTTACAGAAACGTCAATCCAAATGACATCGCTCTCATCAAGTTGGAAGAACCGCTGACATATAGTGACAGGGTTCAGCCGATACCTCTTCCTGAGCCCAACTCGTTTTATTCTGGTGACGCTGTGGTGTCAGGATGGGGACAAATCAGTGGGAACTTTTTTTCTATCTACCCCGATACTCTTCAGTTCCAGAAATCTACTGTTCTCACTAACGACGGTAAGTAACAAGTTTATAATAGAAGTGACTGCTAATTTTTGTCCGTTATACTCGACCGAAAAGATACATAATAGTGTGTCCACCTTAAGGACTTACCACCCCTGTAAAATCGTTATTATCCCACCAATTTCGAAAAACCTTTTTTTGTTGGATAGGTATTTGAGATGCCCATCCAACAAGAGAGTGATCTAATTCTGGACTGTTATCGTGGCCAACTGCGACAAATTTCAATAACCCATATTCTAGAAAGTACTATTAGGAATTTTTTCCACGAAACTCGATGATGGATTCTGAATCAGTACCACTTGAAATATACCTGTACCGATTTTCATCATCATAAAACACAGGGTGTCCGAAAAAACGAATCATCATTTTCTTTAAATAGGTGATCAGCAAATGTAGTTCTGTGGTTTTTCTAGAAAGAAATAATCACAAATTATCATTGGGGATTATTTCAAATATACCTGTACCAATTTTCGTCATTCGAATATACAATGTGTCTGAGAAAAAAAAAATAAAAAGGATAGGTAAGCAATAATTTTCATCCTGATAATTCTTCACTCAAAATAAAAAGATGAATCAGGATCACTTGGAACATACCTGACCGATTTTCATCATCATTAAACACAGGGTGTTCGAAAAATCAAATTAATATTTTTTTTGAGTTGATGAAAAATTATTGCCTACTTTTTCTTTTTAATTGTTTTACACATCGTATTTTTGAATGATGGAAATCGGTACAGATATGTTCAAAGTGATCCTCAATAATAATATGTCATCAATTCTTCTCAAAAATACCACAATACTACATTTTCTGATCACCTATTAAAAAAAACATAATTCGTTATTTCGGACACCCTGTGTTTTATGATGATAAAAACCAATGAAGGTATTTTTTAAGTGATCGTGATTCAGAATCCATCATTGTTTTTTGTGAAAAAAAATCCCTAATAGTACTTTCTCAAATATGGGCCAATAAAGTTGGTTGCAGTTGGCCACGATTACAGTTCATGAGTAAAATCACTCTCTTGTTGGATGGACATTTCAAATACCTATCCAACAAAAAAAAGTTTTTCGAAATCGGTCAGATAATAACAATTTTACAGGGGTGGTAAGTCCTTAAGGTGGACACACTGTATAATAATGAAGATGATGGAAAGCCCTAATTTCGAGTGACAACGGAAAATGAAAAAACTCCACCGCCGTTGTCACTCGAAATTAGGGCTTTCCATCATCTTCATTATTATATCGGGTGGTCACAAAAAAACCGGAAGTTTTTATTTTCTTCGTGGTTTCATCATTTCTCAACCGAATTCGAATTTCTTGACGTCGTTTCCTAGCTAATGGGCTATAGTATACAGTGGAATATTTCAAAATTTCATAATGAACAAAAACAAAATGGTGGATTTCACCAAAATATTGTCATTTACAGAAACCGCTGGAGCAAAAGAAAATCAGATTTTTTCCAACCTGTACCGATGTCATCTTAGGCTATTCATTTCTGAAGAGAATGAGTACTCGAACATCGAAATCGAATAAATAGACCAGTAGATACACTCATTTATTTGCAATTTGTTATGGAGTGAATGTGCTAATCTCGTATAAACGATTATTATTATTTTGCTTCAGGCTTCATGAAAATTCAATCGAATTTGGATTTCTTAGAGTTATTTCAAAGATAAAGAACTGTAGTACACAATGGAACATTTGAAAATCCAATAATTGGAAGAAACAAAATGGTGGATAATTCAGAATTCTTGTGATTTTCAGAAATCTCTGGCGAATAAAAAATGTTCATTTTTCCAATCAGGACCGATACAATTTCAGATCATTGATTTCTAGAAAGAATGAGCACCCGAACATCTGAATCGAACAATTAGTCCAGGAGAAACACGTTCTTTTTGGCAAAGTGTTATTGAGTTAATGTGCCAATCCCGTGATAAGAATCACTTTCAGTTTGCTTCTGACTTTATAAGAATTCAATCGAATCTGGATTAATTAGTACACAGTGAAACATCTAAAAATTCAATAATTGCAAAAAAAATGGAGTATCCCTAGTTGGAGGAAATATGAAACATACTAACATAACAACAAAAGTTGAACATACTAACAGCAACAACAACGTAACGAAAAAAATATGAAGTCGAATAACAAGATTAGAGTCACACCAAGATTGCGTGAAATCCGGAAAATATAGCGGTTTTTGTAAATCACGAAAGTTAGGGTTACTCCACCATCTCGTTTTTTTTTTCAATTATGAAATTTCCAGATGTTCCACTGTGTACTATAGCTATTCAGCAGTGGAATGGCATTATGAAATCCGAATTCGATTGAATTCTAATAAAGCCAGAAGCAAACCAAAAGTAATTTTTATCACGGGACTGGCACATTCACTCCATAACACATTGCCAAAAAGAAGGTGTTTCTCCAGGACTAATTGTTCGATTCAGATGTTCGAGTGCTCATTCTTTTTAGAAATCAATAATCTAAAATTGTATCGGTCCTGATTGGGAGAATAAACATTTTTTTATTCGCCAGAGATTTTTGAAAATCACAAAAATTCTGGATTCTCCACCATTTTGTTTCTTTCAATTATTGGATTTTCGAATGTTCCATTGTGTACTACAGTTCTTTATCTTTGAAATAACTCTAAGAAATCCAAATTCGATTGAATTTTCATGAAGCCTGAAGCAAAATAATAATCGTATAATCGTTTATACGAGATTAGCACATTCACTCCATAATAAATTGCAAAGAAGTGAGTGTATCTACTGGACTATTTGTTCGATTTCGATGTTCGAGTACTCATTCTCTTCAGAAATGAATAGCCTGAGATGACATCGGTACAGGTTGGAAAAAATCTGATTTTCTTTTTCTCCAGCGGTTTTTGTGAATGACAATACTTTGGTAAAATCCACCATTTTGTTTTTGTTCATTATGAAATTTTCAAATATTCCACTGTATACTATAGCCTTTTAGCTATGAAACGACGCCAAGAAATTCGCATTCGGTTGAGAAATGATGAAACCAAGAGGAAAATAAAAACTTCAGTTTTTTTGTGACCACCCGATATGTATCTTTTCGGTCGAGTAACCGACAAAAATTATCACTCACTTCTATGTATAGATTGCTTGCGGACATTTCCGTATACAAGGAAAGACAATGCCAGAGGACGAACGGGGAAAAATGGAGAGTACCAACCTGCCAGCGTTGCTTCATATACAGTGTGTTCCACTTAGCATTCTCACCATGGGTATCTTTTTAACGGTGAGAGATACGAGGTCGGTTAAATGACACCAAATGTGGAGTTTGTCAAGGCCAACTATAATGTGAAAAAATATTTAGATAAAATCTATTCGTTTTTGTTTTATACGCAAAAAACAGATTTTGATCATTTTCATGTCTCCTCCATAGCTTCTTCATTTATGAAAATATTCAAATAGGAATTTCACATTCTCATGGCAGGTTTTCAGAGTGATTTCGAAAAAAATATGAAATTTATACCAACTCTTCTAGAATTCGAGATATCAGCACCAACTTTAGTTTTTCATAGCTCACTATGACTGAGTTACAAATAACTTTTTTCTCTTACAGATGATATGTCGCAGTAATAGTTTTGTGTTGATAACACGGAGTTATCGTCATTTATACAAGAACAAAAAATTATTTGGAAGCCGCCATCCCGAATTTATAAATTTTAACAAATAAATCATGATCTCCGATCTCATCAACCCCCACTTACCAATTTTGAATGGAATCGGACCAAATTTTGTCCGCCTTCTTGGAGCAGCCATTTTTTTTTAATTTCAACAAAAATTCCATAATGCATTGTCATTCAAAATTGGTAAGTGGGGGTTTTTGAGGTCGGAGATCATGATTTTTTGTTAAAATTTATAAATTCAAGATGGTGGCTTCCAAATAATTTTTTGTTTTTGTATAAATGACGATAACTCCGTTGTTATCAACACGAAACTATTACTGCGACATATCATCTGTAACAGAAAAAAAGATATTTGTAATTAAGCCATAGTGAGGTATGACCTACATTTGAAAAACTAAAGTTGGTGCTGATATGTCAAATTCTAGAAGAGTTGGTATAAATTTCATATTTTTTTCGAAATCACTTTGAAAAACTGCCATGAGAATGTGGAATTCCTATTTGAATATTTTCATAAATAAAGAGGTTACGGAGGAGACATGAAAATGATCAAAATCTGTTTTTTTTGCGTATAAAACAAAAACGAATAGGTTTTATCAAAATATTTTTTCACATTATAGTTGGCCTTGACAAACTCCACATTTGGTGTCATTTAACCGACCTCGTATCTCTCACCGTTAGAAAGATACCCATAATGAGCATGGTAAGTGGGACACACTGTATATAAAGGTGTGTTCTATTTGGGCTTTGTCAATGACTCCATACGCCATCTTTGGAGCAGCACTGTTAATTATAATGAATATAAGTACTTATAACTCGTTCTATACAAAAAAGCTTTTGCTTTGCCGAGGAACAAATTACCAAAATCTTTCGATAACAAATCACCCGCCTTTTCTCTTTACAGAATGTATGGCCCTAATAGAAGCCAAACTGCACGGACAAAGAAATCCATACGACGTGAACAGTAACGTATGCACCGGCAACCCCGTATCGCACCGCGGCATATGCTCCGGGGACTCCGGAGGACCTGTTGTCGGTGAGGGGGTTGTGGTCGGATTGGCCTCTTATTCCTTCATCCCCTGTGGACAGGCCGCAGCGCCATCTGTCTTCACCAGAGTCAGTAACTTCATCGATTGGATACACGATCACATGAACTCGACTAACGCAACCATGTACTAGATTCGTTACATAGCTATTAAATAATGCATGTCACATGTTTTATTAATTATTTGCGGCTAAAGCCGTTACCATCGAGATTAGAAGGTCAGCAGACTCTGACGTAAACAGCTCGTGACGTCACCGAAGAGAGGCCAGTGTTTTACCGCTTGTCGACTCGACGCAGGGCCTACGACTCTATCTTACCGGGCCGTAGTCTATCCCCTCTCTCTCGACGCTGACGTCACACTAGTAGGTTGAGATTTCACATCAGTCCGTTCTGCTGCGTTCGTAATTGATAGGCTATAGCTCATTTACTATGAATTTTAGAAGCACACTCAATCGAGACGAAATGATCCCCAACAAATTCCTCAACTTTTGGTGAGAAAATGAATCCAATAGGATGAATCAATACCGAGTTATGGCGTTGTAACGAAATTCCATTTTATTGAAAATCAGGACGTTGTACTACAGAATACTATTTTTTGCAAATTTGGAATTGAAATAAGATGAAACTAACTCAAAATATCAAACTACGATAATGAATCAATTGAAAAGTGAAAAAATTGTAGAGTTACCTACAAGGAGTCCGAAAGAAATTAAATATAAAGAGCGCGTAAAAAATGGGCGTTATACCTACCTACCCAAATTTCGCTGTATTACGATTTCGCGGTAATTCCTTGGACTGGTAAAGGGCGATATACTTTTTATTACTCATTATATTTCTAAATGGCGTATGGTTCAGACCAACTGATATTGGTGTCTGAAAAATTCGAAACAATATTTCTACAATGTAAGTCACAACATAAAGTTTTGGAGAATTTAGCAGAAATTAAAATCAGTTCCCTTCTCAATTATTCCGAGAATCAATGTTGCAGTTGTGGGTCTTTTGATGGAATCAGCAGAACATTCTCTAAAACCATTTCAAATATCTGTTGTATCTGTCTGTTGAACAATTATTGCAAAATAAAAAAAAAATTAAAAAGAAAAATCACTAAACTTTCAGGATGAGATATAGTTCAGATTTCAATTTTCAGTTTGTGATTAAGATGATGTATATATATTTTTTGTTATTAGTGTATTTCATTTTGTCTATATATCAATTTTTTTATTTTGTTATGTTGATCATTTTTACAGTTTATTTTGTTTGGTTTTGTTTGTGTATAAGGATTCAACGTTTTTTTCTTTTTGCTTTTGGGTGTATGATAAATTGACATTCATCATACAGGGCGTGGAAATGAATTCTGAATTGAGACTCTATCACGAATCTGCGATTAGAGGTCTATAAAAATCACAAGTTTCCATCGTTCAAGTTTGAACCCCCTGATTGGGTATGAAAGTGTTGAAAAGGAATATTCTCAGATAAATTATAAACATACAAAAATGGATATATATTTTATTTTCAAACTCTTATCGTGTGTGTTCAATAGATATAATTCAATGTTCGTCGTGGCATATAGCCAGGAAAGTAGTTGTTTTCTATTGAATTAACTGAAAAAGAGTAAATATTCTCATCACATAGAGAATGCGAAATCTCAATGTATTGCTTTATATAAATATATATCCATTTTTGTATGTTTATAATTTATCTGAGAATATTCCTTTTCAACAGTTTTTTTTTCATTTTTTCCTTATTCATTCATATATCGCTGTTCTGGGTATTTTGTTATTCAGTTCGTTATATTCATTTTTATATCTCTCATTGTTGAGATACATATTTTTTCAATTATTTTTGTTAGGTTGTGTTCATATGAACTCCACATATTTTGTTCTTTTTAATTTTGATAGTTTGCAAATATATTCAGATCAAATTTTTTTCATGAATTTAAAGTTATCATTCAAATATATTCACTTCAGCAGAAACTAATTGATAACGAATAGGCGTTTTTGTGTAATAACACACTCGAGTAATAGGATTTCTAACGTCATCAAAGTGCGTCCTGATCATCTTTGGAGATAAACGCTGCTGAAACCCTTCGAGATAAAGTGGATGTGTATTATACCGATTTGTAGGCAATCAAATTTCCTACAAAAAGTCAGTGACAGCATATATCCATAGTTGATATGATTAGCATGGGAGGCGTCCGAACTTTTTGAACTATTCTGTAATGAACACCTGAATCATCGTTCTACTTGAATTGAAATATCGGTTTGTTGTTGGTCCTTGGGAATTTCGAAAAAAAACTCAGTCAATCTAGATACTATGCGAAATCTTTTCATGGTTGAATCATTTCTGTGAATTGAATATTGGAATTTTGGTAGCTGTTTGAAAAAGGACAATTCTGAATGGCGTCAATTAATTTTGATATGCCATATTTCTGAAAATAATGATCGTAAATCAGTGAAATTTGATTCATCTTCTGGAAAATTCTTTTCTGTACATATTTGACCTCTTGATATTTTTCGCTAACTGTGACCGTTTTCCCGAGATAAATCAATGAAACGGGAGAGACAATTTCCACTGCATTGATTTTGTCCCTACTAGTGTGACGTCACGAAAGCGATGCTCCGGCCCGGTGAGATAGAGTAGGCCCTGCTCGACGTCAGTTCGTGTTAATTCATGTTCGGTGGTTCACGTATGTTTTTGAAGCGGTCCCAGTAAATGGGCTAGACAGACTCCAGACCAATTTTCAAAATTCTAAGTCCTTTTTCCCCAGATTCTACGGAAATTCCGCGATGTGCAGCGGAAAGCCCCATAAGAGCCAATGTAAAGCAAAGCAGATTTTTCCCTAGATCTACGGACTTTTTCAGCGGATTTTAAGGTTCATTCTGCAATTTTTTACGCTTTCAAGGTCATCCGGCTCCGACGAGTGACCTATCAGCAAGCTGTTGATAAGAACCGCAATAACACATCGATGCCAATAGCTGGGTCGATATACAGGGTGTTTGAGTTGAATATAAATTGAAAATATATACAGCTGTCCCACTGGTAGACCACCACACTTTAGGTGGGCTGAGCAAACAGATAGCTGACGTATGACGTATGGCAGATGACGTTTGATAGAAGGCCGTTGACAGGATCAATGACACGTGACCAGGCGACTTGCTAGCTGGCTACCCCGCTGATGATTTCATTCAATATGCAGCATGTTCAGATGGACCCGGCAAAACAGATAGGTAAAGTATGGCGCACTAGCTGCTGATTCCGTTCAATATACAGGGTGTATACATATAGGGTGACTCGCGGGTAGACCAACCCACTTCTTGTCATGCTCAGAGACTGCTATAACACCCAAAGTACGACAGCGGATAACAACTAACATAACACATTCGATACCACATGACCTTCTGGTGCTCGCTGAACAATCGACAGCCGACAGATGGCTTATGACATTTGATAGGCGGTCGCTACGTAAACCGTTGATTATATTCCCCGATGCTTGCCGAAAGCAAAACCAATCAGGCACCTGGCGGGTAGACTACCCCGCGTATAGATTAAGGGTGCTAGGAGGTTATGAACGCTAGAGGTTAGCCATGTTTAGGTGTGATACTTTGTTGAATAACCTGATTTTTATTATCAATTACTGAATACAGTTATTTCAATTAGACAGCTAACGCAAGCTCATGATTTCATTCAATATAAAAGACGGTTGAGTTGAATAGCAATGAAAAATATACAAGGTTAGATCACCACATTTCAGGTGGGCTCGGCAAAGGGATAGCTTACGTATGACAGATGTTTTTTGACAGGGGAAGTATGGAGTGGAAGTATTTAAAAACCAGGAAATATGTCGAACTACTCTCTACCCAAAACTCATGATGCGAGTGATCATCTCGAAGTCTACACACTTTCGCTTGAATCTTCTGGTAACGTAGATAATGTTTGCTGCAGTTTAGCTTGTCACAGAAACGCTGCGGCAATGTAACGGGAACGTCAGGAAAATGTTATGTAATCGTTACAGATACGCTGCAAAAATGTCTCGGAAATGTCACAGGAACGTCACGGAAATATCATCGAAGTGTCATGGAAGTGTCACGGAAGTGTCAAGGAAGTATCACGGAAGTGTCACGGAACTGTCAAGGAAGTGTCACGGAACTGTCACGGAAGTGTCACGGAACTGTCAAGGAAGTGTCACGGAAGTGTCACGAAAAACGTCACGAAACACCAGAACGTTACAGAAACATCGCGGAATGTTTACGGAAACGCCACTGAAATGTCAGACATATTTCATTATACCTACCGCTTCTGCTTCATTCAAGATAACAACAATCTCGTTATCGTTCGAGGTGTTTCCGCGACAAATACTCTCTCTACAACTCTCAACTAAAAACATGTAAAACAGCTCTGGGTTACACCAAAGGATTGAAATCAAACACAGTGTGATGAAAATGTTTATAATATATTCAATAAATTATACAAATAGCAGCACATTTCCCCACCACCCTCGAGGTAGTGCCTTGTGGCGCGTTGCTTCTTTTTATAGTGGGAAGCTCTCCGGTAGACCTACTTTGACCACTTGCGACGATAAATAATTAGGTTAACAATTTTTCTCAGACAGCACGAAGATTTATTCCTAAATTAATAGAAACACTTCATTAATTCGTCTAATGTATGTTTCCGCAGACAGCACGAAGATTTATTTCTAAATTAATAGAAACACTTCATTAATTCGTCTGATGTATGTTTTCGCAGACAGCACGAAGATTTATTCCTAAATTAATAGAAACACTTCATTGATTCGTCTGATGTATGTTTTCGCAGACAGCACGAAGATTCATTCCTAAATTAATAGAAACACTTCATTAATTCGTCTGATGGTTCTTTTTTGTTCGATTGCTAACCTAATCATTCATCACACATTTTACATAAAATTAATTGATTAATTATCAATTTCCATTGCTTCACCATTGATGGAATAATGGCCCCATGGAAGAGCGTCATACGATCCAGGTATGATGTACCTCTTATCATCTTCGGAGCTAAGGGCGATTTTTTCTTGGCAGATTGAATGGACCTGGTACTGTTTGGCTCTAATCAAGTTTTGTGATACTGTTTTCTGTTTGGCTGTTTCCAGACATTCAACATAGTCATCGAAAGTTATAGTTGTTTTAACAACAGACTTCTTTACACCTTTCGCCTTCTTCATTACACCCATATTCATGATTATATCATCGATTTCCTCCTGATCATAGTTTTCTGCATGCAATTCTGATCTTTTCTTTTCAATTTCATTTTCAGTTGTCAACACTTTGGTGGCATATAGTTTAGATCTCAAGCCCACATAGTCCGTCATTATTCGACTCTTGTTTTCATCTGACATCATTCCGAGCACTTTTTTATTGACCTGTGGTATTCCGAATTGGTTATTCATAGGATAGTCGGAGGTATCGAATCGTTGATGGCAATCTCGCTTCATGACTTCATATGGATCTCGATTGGTAATCTCATAGATGAGCGAGTCAGTATCAGTGTACAGAACGGAGCAATCATGGAATGTGTGAACCATATAGTCGTAGTGAAAGTCATATAGGGTAGTCTTGGCGAGATCGAGAATGGCTTGACCAACGTATATGGGCTTATTCAGCCAGATTTCCAATTTCCCGAGCTCAACTGCTACCAAGTTCTCATTGAAAATGATACAGTTCTTAAACTCTGGTTTGGAAATATACGACTCGGCGCCATATCTCCCCGCCCACTGCGTTAGGAGCCTAACGTTGACTCTCTTACGAATGTTCTCCATCGTTTTCCCGAAAACAGCGTTGTTCATGAGTTTGAAGAGATTTTTCTCGAATTCATTTTTTGCCTGTTTACGGAGGTTGGTGTTGAGGTCAATATAGGATTTAAGCCATGGGGATTGTCGAAACTTGAGTACTCGGTGAATCTTTTTCAACACTAGGCCATGCTTCAGCGCCTGTTTCAAGGTGCGGTAGTGGATGACGTACTTCTCCTTATGATTTAACGTTGCCATCAACTTGGTAGGCTGAGATGATCTCGTTGGAGGCTTCATCGTCTTTGGATTGATGTGTTCAGGGCAGAAAGGAATGTCTTTATGTAGATTATGGAGGCGATGTGGATACTCCAAGTCGACTTCCAAAATACATCCTTTATCAGCATCATCAGGAATAGCTGTGACGTCGATATTAGTGTCAGCCCATTCAAAGCCTCCATACGGTAACGACTGAGACATTGCCCAACCATATTGGTTGTTTACATCATAATACATCAAATATGAGTCTGGCTTTGATGAATTATAATTAGGCATGTACTTGTTGTTTGCTTGAGCTCTTCGTTTAGAACAAACTTGGCTCAATCCTCCTCGGATACCTTGCTCAACAAATAGAAACATGTCTACATCGGTAAGCAGCTCCAACTCTTGCTTTGTATGCTTCAGCATGGCGTCCCACGTGAACCCTGGTAGTGTGAAATAATGAGCAGGATCGAGACCATAGGTGTTGTGGCAGCTGGATCGAAACTGCTCAAAAACATCGGCTAACAGCATAATGTCCGTTTTCATGTAGAGGTCAACATATTGACCCAAGTCTTTACAGCCAAATTTCGACCATACCAGCTTGGCGTGAAGGTAGTGTCTACGGGGGCATGGCTTGTCATACAATTTACTGTAAAATGACTCTATTGGGGGAAGCTGAGTTTCATCGAATCTTTCGAATGAGTCGATATAATCGTAGGGCATCACTCCTTTTTTAGTTAACAACTGGAGCTGATCATTGGAAATATTAGAAAATTGTGATTTTAAATTTGGAAATTCCCCCAGTTCCGTCAAGATTGGCTTCAGGATTTTATCGTCGAACCATACATTTAAATCGGTATCCTTGTAGATTTGTGAGTTTGAGGTAGTAAAGTACTTGTACTCTTTTCCATTATATGGGGGGACCAAGTGGATGGAATGGCGTGCAGGGTATGCAAACATTTTTGCTTTTGCGTGTGCGCATGCAAATCAAGACATAAAAATGGGGTAGTTGGGTGTTTTGCGACAGTCTTCCAATGTCTGTGGCAGAGTACAAACGTCAGTTGCAGGAATTCCAGAAGAAAATAAAAGAACTAGAAGCTGCAATAAAACATTACGAGGATAAGCAGCTGATCATTAGAAATTTTTCGAGAATTACATTATTAGAAGACGCTATCAAAACTCGACGCATACCTACAACGCAGCAAACTACGAAGAAAAAAATATGGCTATTTTGAAAGCAACATACGTATTGCTGTTCGCAATTATGAACAATATATTGTACATGAATGTGCCGAACAAAGTTAGCGAAGCGGGAATTTGTTTCAATAATCGATCATGTCAGTGGATTGGTATGAGAAGAGGGTACATCAATGATGGTCGGATGGAAGTATTCTCAATACAAGTGCCGAAAAACACAACGAAATATAGAATTCGTTTGATTTTCGATGATAGGACCTTTGGGGAGCTAGGACAATGGCAGTTTTTCGAAAACACATCAACAACAATTATTCCGACATCCCCAGCACCAGTGGACCATGAAAAATTCGTCACATCATCGAATATTATATCGATTATTAATTTAGCATTCATAGTCGTGATAATTCTGATAAATATCATTCAGTTATTTTTCATGAAGAAATAAAATCGAATATAATCAACTTGTTGTGCATATTTTCCGTTTAGAATTCACTGATTTGGTCGGTAACTTCCTGCGATAATGATGAAGTCTCATACGATTGCGGTTGCTGTTTTTTTCCAACGATTCAGATTGTAGCGAGAACATCCTGTTTTTGCGGTTGATTGTTATTCCAACAGTTTAGATAAGGTCGAGAATATCCTGTACATGTGGTCATATGTTTTTTCCAACATTTCAGATAAGTTCAGAGATATCCGGCAAATGTGGGTAGATATTGTGTTCTATTTGGTTTTTACGTGGTGAGTAAAACCGCAGAAAATAACGAATGTTATTCACATATCGCGCGCGTTCAGTATCCCCTTTTCCCCACATATCTTTCTGCCTATATAACCAATGTCGCAACGCTCTAACATTCATTCGAATCGCAGCAGCAGCTCATTGAACAACAGTCAGTGCTATATTGTGTGTGCGTGCATCATCAAAAATAGTAAGTACCTTTTTTTATCAAAGTGCTAATTTCTTTTATGAAGCTTTCATAGTTTTCCCATTTCGAGTTTTTTTCGAACCAACAACAATAGCAATAACAGCCTTTTGTTTCAATTCAAGTGTTCATCCTCAGTCCTGCATATGTTATAGTCCTTTTCCATTATATTCAGAGTTTTTTCGAAAAATAATTCAACCAAGTGTCAACGATTATTCTGAAATTGTAAATGATTCATCCTCTAGTGCTCGTTGTTTCTACCCTATATAATATTACGGTTTTATTTTGAGTTTTATCGTGGATTATTTCATCCAAGTGCTAATTTGTATACCCTATCCTATATAATCCATCGTTTTTCATTTTATTTTCCCCAAATAATTACTTGAATATATAAAAGATAACGATGCACCGGTGGTTTATTTTACACCAATAGATAATGATTATTTCATCATGAACCTTGGCATAATATGATTAATAAACATTGCTTTGACATACTTCCAAAATATCTCCCTATATATATCCGGCGATATCCATCCATAGATTGCTGTTATCTGTAGTCACATACCGACATTCGTTGGAAATGCGAAAAATTCAGATTGCTGTTATCTGCAGCCATTATAATATGCCAACATTCGCTGGAAATGCAAAAAATTGAATAGCTCGAGAGTATAAAATGTGCTAGACGTATCTAGACGAATCATTCGATACCAACACATCAAGTGTTCGAGTATCTTGAAAAGTGTTCAGCACCAATTGATAATTTAGTGCTTGCGCCTTTTATCTTGAAGAAAAGTAAGTTTTTATATTTCTATAGCGCTTTTCTATTCGTTCTGGTCGCTTTAATGTTTCAATCAGCCATTCCTCTTGAAAATATCAGCCGGGTAGCCGTGCGAATAGAGTGTCAATATTGATAATCAGCATTCGCTTACCGGCCGTGGGTTCGATTCTCAGCGATTACAGAAATTTTTCTGATGGCCAAAGAAAGTGTTTTGGAATCACACGTTAAAAGGTATAAGGTCCCCATCATTCCTTGCTCGCACAAGTCTCTTGAAGACTTCTGAGGGTTGCTCGTTAGGGGGAGTAACCGAATGAAAGATAGAACAATTTTAGAACAATTTTAGAGAAAATTATTTTTTGTTTTTTCAAAACAGAGCATTCATTAGGCCATCGTGAATATTATTTCAAAAAGTTTATGCAACACCCTCTATCGCGAAAACGAATCAAATATCAGTGTTCCATTCCAAAAAATATAGTGAGGAATCACGATATATAGAAACACCCTGTATAGTTTTTTCCTCAAAGTGTTGCCCTCAAATACCTTACGTTGTGTTTGAGACACCTTATATATTAGCTTTCGCATCATATTATTAATTTTATTATTATTTTTACCGAGTGTAACCTGTAGAATATTTCGAAATCAGAACAAACAGAATATAAGCAAGCAATAATATGAGTTGTGGGTATGAACAAGTAATGAGTAGGTATAATCTCAACATACATGAGTGGTCTTAACGTTCCCATCCAACTTCTTATTTATGTTATTCAAACAAAAACAGCTGTTCGGACTCTTATCACGCTGGAAATGAGCCATGTAGATATTGTCGCGAGAGCGCCCTCCTAGGCAGAACACCCTGTACCTGCTACATGCTTCCACCTTCACTCAACCAACGGCGGTGTGCTGTCCTGAGTCAGCAGGATTCTCAGCGTGCGGGGCACGGAGGGAGACCACGCAGCTCAAGCCCACGTCAATCATTTTATTGCAATGTGAATGCATTTTGTATAATTAACAATTCAGTTGTACTGCTACCACATAACTTGTAACATCTATCAGTCAACTCCCCAATACACCCCTTTTTTGCCGACACTGCTCTAGTTATTGAACTACCATAGCTACGACCCCATACCCCTACGTCACAAATTGGTGGAGCATGCCGGGCATTCCGAGTAAATAAAACTATAAAAATTAACAAAAAAATCGAAAAACCAAGAAAATCAAATGAAAAATTGTGGGTGAGTTGAAGTGAAATACGG
Source organism: Phaedon cochleariae (assembly GCA_918026855.4). Classification (NCBI taxonomy): domain Eukaryota; kingdom Metazoa; phylum Arthropoda; class Insecta; order Coleoptera; family Chrysomelidae; genus Phaedon; species Phaedon cochleariae. Next base: position 1,051,299 of record OU896722.1, read on the forward strand.
GCAGTGGAAATCGTAATTAATGCTGACGCGGTTGAGGAAAACTAAAGCAAAACACGAAGCAGACGAGAAAGTGAAGGAAGAAATAGGTACGAGCCCTGAACCAGAAGAAAGCAGGTATTCAGAGGCTGAGTCAGACGAAGAAACTTTTGTAGAATCCGAGGAACTCCAAGAAGACGAAGAAGAAACTATAGCTAAGCCGAAACGAGAAGAAACCAAGATGGGAGACGCGGCTGAAGTTTATGCTTCGGTTACACCTAAAACTTTCGCCGGTAAAGCGGGCGAGAAGGTTCAAGATTTTTTCAAGATTTTCAATAGAGCAGCAACAGCTAATCATTGGTCGGATCAAACCAAGTTAGTACAGTTACCTTGTTTTTTGGAAGGTGCCGCCTTAGACTTTTTCGAAACAATCGAGAATCAGTGTACCGAATTCGCGATTGCCCAGCAGAAAATAATTGATTCGTTCAAAAGTGCCGCACAGAGCGAACAGAATTATTTTAAACTTTTGAATAAGAAGCAGAGGCCGGATGAGGATCTTTGGTGTTTCTACAACGATGTTCTAACACTGTGCTACAAAGTGAACCCAGGTATGCCGGAAGCCGAGATAGTCAACTTTATTATGCGAGGATTGAAGCCTACAATTTTGGAAAAAGCAAATTTAATGGAAAATGGAACCCTAGAACAATTCAGGAAGAATTTACAGAAGATAGAGGCCACTCAAGAGATGCTGCGAGTCAGTGGAGGACCATCTACGTCAGGGACAAGGCTACAAGACAGCAGGACGAGCACTGCCGAGAGGGAGTTGGAGGAACTTCGAAGACGGATCGCCTACTTGGAAAGAAAACCCGAAAGGTTGGTGTCTTCTAATAATAATAATTATAGGAATGATAGACAAAGAAATTTCGATAATTCGAATTTTCAGAAGTCAGGAGGTCGAACTCCCGATGGTAAAATAATTTGCTACCAATGTGGTAAGCAAGGGCATCACGCAAAAAACTGTTACGCAAAAAACCAACCACCGCGCCGCTAAACGGGTGGCGCGATGGCAAATATCAAAATTTCTTGTCTAATACTGTATGTTATGGTTGTCTAGAGCTAGGTCATAAAAAACAAACTTGTAGAAAAAACAATTTTTTAGAGTATTCAGTTTTTCAATTTGAGGAAAATAATGACTATGAACCAATTCAAATTTGGGGTACAATAAATGGGCAAAAATTCAAATTTATCTGTGATACCGGCGCAGGCGTGAGTTTCATTGATAGTACTTTTATAGATGATGAAAATAAAATTTTGAAAACGTCGCATATTAGAGCAAAGTCAGCAAGCGGAAATTTTTTATGGATTCTAGGCGTTATTTTGGTAAAATTTGGATTAGAGAATGAACAAATGGTACAGCAGTTTGTTGTAATAAAAAATTTCGAAGGTAAAATAATTCTGGGAAATGATTTCAATAATAAACATAAAGTAGACATAAATTTTTTGACAAAAACCGTTAAAATCGCTTTGAATGATAGAATTTTATGTATTAAATTTGCGGATCATAACCAAGAAGCAATTTTTAATGACCTGGCTATTGAAAATTTCGTTAGAGTTACAAAAGAAGTTAGCTTACCTCCAAGGAGTACAACTAGAGTTCAAATTAACACGGCACTAGGAATTAACCTACAGTTTGAACCTTGTGTCGATTTTTTTAAGAATAGAGGGTGTAAGATAGCCCATTTAGTAACAGAAATGCCAATAATTTATGTAAAAAATACTACGAGGGTAGGTATAATAATTTTCGAAGGAACGTGTATAGGTAGCATTAGTCCTCACGCACTTCCGTCAGTAACGAGGGTGAATAATGGTGGTGTATTGGGTAAAAAGGTGGTAAATTCAGAATTTCCTGCATTTATACAGGAAAATAACGTTAGTACAGGATCCCCTGTGTTCGGGCAGGATGAAAAAGAAGTTAGTACAGGATCCCCTGTGTTCGGGCAGGATGAAATTTTTGAGGTACCTTCTGTTTGTAGACAGGAAGGAAAAGTTTTCTGCACGGTGGTACAAGATACTGTTGTTCTTTTTCATGAAGTTTCTAAGGACCTCGAGAGTTTGACGAGCTTAGGTTTGAATCTGAATACAGAATTGAGTGATGTAGAGCAAACCAAAATTTATGAATTATTGTATAATTATAGGGACGTTTTTGCCACGAACAATTTCGAGTTAGGCCAAACTAATGTATGTGTACAAAAAATAGATACGGGAAATGCAAATCCAATTCATCAGGTGCCGTATCGTGTGTCAATGAAAGAACGCGAGATTATAAATAAACAAATCGAAGAAATGTTAGCCGCGAACATAATACGGAGATCATATAGTTCGTGGGCGTCACCGGTAGTTTTGGTTAAGAAGAAAACAGGTGATTGGCGATTCTGTGTAGATTATCGGAAATTAAATCAAGTAATTCAGTTAGATCGGTATCCGTTACCAATAATAGATGATTTGTTATCGGCGTTAGATGGTTCAAAATGGTTTAGTACATTGGACTGTTTCTCAGGCTATTGGCAAATTAAATTACATGAAAAAGATAAAGAAAAAACAGCATTTATAGTACCCGAAGGGTTGTATGAATTTAATGTCTTACCTTTTGGATTAGCAAGTAGCCCTTCTTGTTTTTCTCGTTGTATGGATCAGGTTTTGGCAGGGCTGAAATGGAATACGTGTTTGGTATACCTTGATGACGTCATTGTCAAAGGTCACGACTTTGACGACCATCTCCAAAAACTTCAATTGGTCTTAGATATAGGTTTAGGCAAGCCAATATCAAATTAAAGCCCACCAAATGTCATTTCGGTCAACAACAAGTTAAAATTCTAGGTCACATTGTAAGTGCTGCAGGTTTATCACCTGATAATGAAAAAATTTTAGCAGTGTCAAAATTTCCTGTTCCAAAAAATGTAAAGGATGTTCAATCGTTTTTGGGATTAGCCAATTACTATCGGAAATTTGTTAAATCATTTGCGAATATCGCTAGGCCTTTAACGTTATTAACACGAAAAAATATTGTCTTTTCTTGGAAAGAAGAACATCAAAAAGCATTTCAAGATTTAAAAAATTTTTTAGTAAATGCACCGGTACTCAGGCATTTCAAGGACGAATTGCCTATTGAAATTCATACAGATGCTAGTGGTTACGGTATAGGAGCCATTATTTTACAAACTGATGATACAGGTACGCATCCAGTGGCGTACGCATCCCGAAGACTATCTGATTTAGAGATGAAATGGAATACTACCGAAAAAGAATGTTTGGCTGTTGTCTATGCAGTCACAACTTTTAGGCATTATTTATGGGGAAAAGAATTTAAAATAATAGTTGATCACCATGCTCTTTGCTGGTTACATAAAAATAAGGACCCTTCCGGTCGTCTAGCACGATGGGCAATTAGGTTACAGGATTTTAATTATCAAATTTGTCATAAAAGCGGTAAACAACATACAGATGCTGACTCTTTGTCACGAAATCCGATTTCAAATCCTAACGAAAATGATGTCGAAGCTTATGAAATCCCGTTATTAACTATCCAGACTAAAAGTTTGACAGAAATCGCGCAATTGCAACGAAATGACATTTATTTGAGTGAAATAATTTCCGCAATTGAAAATCCAGCAAGTGCTGATTCTAAATTGATAAAACAAACGCGCAGCTATTTAATTCAAGATAACATACTTTATAAAAAACATTTTGGTCCAGATGGTTCATCTAAATTGTTAGTAATTCCCGAAGCAGTTAAAAATGAAATCTTATTATGTTGTCATGATGACCCTCTTACAGGAGCTCATCTAGGTTTTGCGAAAACGTATGGAAAAATAAAAGATCGGTATTTTTGGCCTAATATTTATGCGGAAGTAGAAAAGTACGTGAAATCATGCGTACAGTGTCAACATCGTAAAAGTGTTCCTAGAGCACCACCAGGTTTGATGCAACCTATCAAAGTAGGTACTCCATTTTCGAAAATTGGAATCGATATTTTAGGCCCATTTCCGAAAACAATGTTAGGAAATTCGGTTATAGTAACTGCAATGTGCTATGCAACTAAGTGGGCCATAGCAAAGGCTTTGCCCGCCGGCACTGCAAAATGTGTAGCAGACTTTATGCTCGAAAACATAATTTGCTTACATGGATGCCCAGAAAACATTATAAGTGATCGAGGAAAATGTTTCACATCAAAATTAGTTACAGAATTGTTGAAAGGTATGGGTAGTTTTCCTGTAACAACTACAGCCTATCACCCGAAATCAAACGGCTTAGTAGAACATTATAACGGAACTCTAGCTACCATGTTATCAATGTATGTTAGTACAAATCAGAAAGATTGGGATACGTATGTACATCTAGTGACTTTTGCCTACAATTGCTCTCCTCAGGAAACAACGGGAAAAACACCGTTTTTGTTAGTATATGGCCGCGAGGCTAGGTTGCCTATTGATGTATCATTAGGCGTAAATGATCAAGGTGATCAAGAGGTATCAGAAATGCTCGATAAAATCAAACGAATTAGAGAGGATGTTAGAAAGCGGATTGAAATTGAACAACTAAGGCAGAAAACACGTTATGATAGTAAGCATCGCGATGTAAAGTACGAGATAGGTGAGAAAGTTATGGTATATACCCCATTTAGGAAAGTTGGTAGGTCAGAGAAGTTGCTACATAGATGGTCCGGACCATACGAAATAAGCGACAGAGTTAGTGACGTCAATTATAAATTAAAAATGAAGAAAGGAAAACACCTGGTAGAAGATACAGTACATGTCGATCGATTAAAAAAGTACAATTCGCGCGAATAAGCAATAAAATACTCGAGTAACAATAACATTTGAAAACCGCGTTATAATTTTCGAAATGTGGTAAGTTGAATAACACCTAATAAATGCAAAGTAAGAGTTTTGCAATAAAGGTAACTGAACTAATTGCCTCTTTCTTATATTATTTTGCTTGACTTAAAAAATAAATAATTGTGTTATTAGAAAGCACAAAATAATGCTGATTATTAAATAACACCAAACAGTTGATAGATTTTATTCGATAAAAAAATAGTTGAAGTTATTCATTAGTCATTGCAGCACTATTCAAAATGATAATGAGTATGTTTATAAGTACCCTCGTATTTCTATTGGGAAGTATGATAGGGGTAAATAGTGAAATAAGCATTGTATCGGGTGCCTACTGGTCACATCTACCAGAAATGATAATTTATCAGTCGTCAGTCCCATTAATCTATGTCACGGAGATGCCATCACATGCAGAGCCGTTATTTCCAATAAGTTCGAATAAAGAAGCTTGCGAAAATTCGACCTCGGAGATGTGTCAATACGCCAGATTCCTGAAGCACTTGAACGCAGTATTTTCGAAACATTTATGGAGGATTCAAAGAAGTATCGGTTCAAGCGGCACACCTATTTCAGGTGAAAACCATGCTCGTAAGTCCAGATCAGTAGATTTCTTAGGAGACGGATTAAATTGGTGTTGCGGAGTGTTGACCAAACACTCAGTAGATCCACTTTTTGTGAATGAACAAAAAATCAAAAATAACATGGATAAACTGAGTTTTGCTGTAAATCAAAATCATGCTGATTTAATAAATGTCGTAGGGTCAATTAGAAATTACAGTTCACAGTTGTCATCAGTGCTTACTCATAGCCGAAAGTATGCAGAAGAATTGACAAGTCGTCTAGATGTCTTACAAAAAAGTATGAAAAACCATCTTAAAACCGAAGATGATTCAATCAGTTTTATTTGGGAATTTCTATTAGAACATTCTATTCAAAATCTTAACACTTTGCAAATTTTTAATGAATACGAGGTTATAAGTAGGTGTCGTGATAATAAAATTCCAACGGAAATTATAGAGCCTCTAGTATTAAAAGCTGATTTAGAGAAACTTGATAAATCCTTGATAAATAATGGTCATGAGTTAGTAATTAAGCCCACAGATGTAACAAAATATCTGAGATTGAATATAGCTACGTGCATTGCGACGGAAAACTCTATCATTGTAACAGTTAGACTACCAGTTAAAAAAGTAGATTACGAATGGAAATTATATCGGTTACTTTCTGTTCCGTTCGCTTGGAAATCTGAAACTTGTGTTTTCACGGAGGACGAAGTGTTGATTGCGAAACACAATGCAGAGATAAAAGTGATAACTGGCAACGCGTTGAAGAATTGTGATGTTAAAAATAATTTATGCTTATTACCTAGATCGAGTTCTACGTCGGTGAAAGATACCGCGTGTTTCACAAATTTGGCAGAAGGCGCACAAATTTCAGATCTAGTTGAAACTTGCAAGCCTTTCTGTTTTTCAAATAACAGTACTATTGTGAATCAAGTTGAACCTGAAAAATTCATTATTTCACACCCACCCACTAGCATGTTATTAAAATGCTACGATAAAGTAGAAAACATAAGTATGGTACACGAGTCTGAGTTAGGATCAATAGAAATTGAAGTTCCGTGCTTTTGCTCATTACAATCGCCGAAATTACTTTACTTGGTTGCCGAAACATTTCCTTGTGATGCAAAAAGCATTGAAAAATTTGAAATGAGACACATTCTTCCAGCAACCTGGTCTAAGTTTGAATCATTTAAATTAAAACCGCTAACAACACATACACATTTGACATTTGAAAACTTTTCTGAATGCTTGAATCATAATTGGAAAAAAGTTATTCCGCAGTTCACTGTACAAAATAATAACAACAAAAATAAAGATGAATTTGATTTAGAAAATTTTGAATTACAACAATTTCCATGGCGAGAAGTCCATACACATAGTATGAATTTTTTGCACATCGTAAATCTTATAGCAACCGTACTAACAATTGTAATACTAATAAAAAATCCTTACTTGATAGGTATAGGATACTTACCAAGGGTAGAAGCGAGTGGTTGGAGTGATGTTTTAATCGGGGTAAACGTTTTTGGAATAGTTGTCATTGTAACAATTTTTATTTTGTGGTTGATCTATCATTTTCTTTCAAAAAGACAAGAAACTCAAAAAGATGTTGAAAACAATAAGTCATCGAATAAAAATAAATTGGAGGAAGTAGGTCAAGTAGATAAGAAACCAATGAGGTTAAAGAAAGGCAAAGAGGTAATTAGTCAGCTACAAGAAATACATAAATCGGGAACTAAAAATCAAGAATAAATTTGAAGAACTGAGCTCAGCAGAATTTAGAAAATGAAATCTTGATCAAGTGGATTAAAAAAAGGGGCCTTAATCAGTAGAATTAGGAAAAAAGGGATCATGATCAGAGAAAAAAAAAAGATTTTTAGGTAGTAGATTTAAGGAAAAAACGTATGAATTATAGGATGAATGGTGTATGTATGCGGAAGCGGAAGTTGTATGAAAGAGGGAAGAAGTAATTTTAAGAAAAACACATGTTTTTTGTGAATTTGACATAAGACTATGTATTTTGGGGAAAGATAACTCTTACTTTTTTTTTTGTACACTCAGGTGAAGTTTACACTTCGTATAGAGTTAAGTTTCGCGGTGTAATGCGACGACTATGCAGTATTGCATTAGTCGTGAATCTTGTAAAATAGTTTTAGGAGGAAAAAAGGGGTGAAAATAAATGAAGGCATAAAGAAGGTGTATTTATGTATTTTGTGAAACTTCTAAGCATGTGTCTGCGTAATTTTTTTTTATGTTCTAGTGGTTGGCTCGTCGTCCCCGATGGTTCCGAACGTTGAAGAGTACTTCGTCGTTGGGTTGGCCAAATGTCGAGGTCGACATTTATCAATGGTGGGGAGTGTCGCGAGAGCGCCCTCCTAGGCAGAACACCCTGTACCTGCTACATGCTTCCACCTTCACTCAACCAACGGCGGTGTGCTGTCCTGAGTCAGCAGGATTCTCAGCGTGCGGGGCACGGAGGGAGACCACGCAGCTCAAGCCCACGTCAATCATTTTATTGCAATGTGAATGCATTTTGTATAATTAACAATTCAGTTGTACTGCTACCACATAACTTGTAACATCTATCAGTCAACTCCCCAATACACCCCTTTTTTGCCGACACTGCTCTAGTTATTGAACTACCATAGCTACGACCCCATACCCCTACGTCACAATATCATTAACCATAATCTACAACAGGCCTATGTTGCATTTAGATGTTTTTGCATAGATAATCTTCTGTTATTGGTATACCGGACGGCTCAAAACTATAAATGCCTTTAAATTAGCGTGGTTTCGTTATTCGAATGTTTTTTAGTATAGATAATCTACTTTTAAGTTTCTGTTGATGGTATACAGTGTGGTTCAAAAACTAGAAAGGCTTTTACACTGTTTTTCGTTTTTCTCTTGAGATTAGCCCTATGTATGATATCGCGAAAAGTGAATGGAAATGGAATCACGTGATTAGATCAAGCTATATTACAAAAATAAATAATGTGAAATGTCATTCAATCTACACAACGGGAAAAAAATGTATTCTTTCATGGATCGAAAGCTGTAAAGAAAATCGGGCAATGGAAGATGATGACGTCATGACAGATGTATTGATCGATCAGTGGTATCAAGATCAGAACATATCCTGTTATATATTATTTGTGTGGACGGGTTTCCGACATTTTTGCCCTAATGTCTAGCATGAACTTTGACCCTTTGGGAAAACTCTAAATTTTATCTATACTATGATGGAGTATCGGAGAAGAGGATTTGCATCTAAACTAATACTACACATCAAGAAAACGGATCAATTTTCAGCCTTTCGTTCACACATTGGATCTGAGAAATTATTAGAAAAATGTTTATGTATTAATTATGGTGATATGAATGGTTCTGTGATGTATAGGTATCCATAATGCATATAAAAAAGTTTATTATTTTATTCGAAATCGCAACTAATTCACTATGAGTCGTTATACAGGGTGTTTTTTTAAAATCATATAGTCACATGTTCAATCAACAAATACCTACATAAAGTAAGTGGAGTTGACTAGTCATTGCGTGTTAGTCTCAAATGCTTACAAACACAATAAAAGACGGATAAATTTCAATAATTTATTTTAGATATGCCAACATTTTCAAGTTCAGTAAGAATAAAGGCGATCTCGTTGTTGTTCTTATCTGATTCCATTAAATATCTCAGTCTATCCGCCAAGATATTCGAATCTGTCCATTCATCTAAAATATTGTACTCCTCATTCCCAATACTGGCTTCAGGCTCCACGCTCGACTTTGGACGTTTAGGTTTGGTCTTATTTTTGAAGAGGGGTCTGATAATTTTATCAAATTTCTCCTTATCAGCTTGTCCTCGTAATCGCCCTAATCGATCTCTATGAATAGAGCTGATTTCTAGCATCTGTTTATACATCTGGTGATCCAGAGGCGTGTAATTTCGAGGGTTCTTGGAAAATAATAATTCTAAAAGACCTAGAGTACTTTTAAAATCGACATTATCTACGCCTATGTATTGGTCCTCAAAGCGTAGATTCTTATGTCCAAGTGTCCATCTGCCGTCCATAAGCATTATCATAATCTGCACAGTGATATTTATCTAATGCTTGCTCTGATGAATGGGGCTCCATGATGTGAACGCTATGGTGTCTGATATACAGCTGAAGACTTTTGAATACATCTGAAGACATCTGAATACCTCTGAAGACATCTAAATACCTCTGAATACCTCTGAATACCTCTGAAGACATCTGAATACCTCTGAATACCTCTGAAGGCGTGATCTGAAGACCTCTGAAGACATCTGAAGACATCTGAAGACATCTGAATGCGTGATCTGAAGACCTCCGAATACCTTTGAATACTTCTGTACGTGTGATCAGATGATTTATGCGAACGCAATTATCTAATCAGTCTGATTATTCATGAACAGGAGTGATGGACATTCCTCATATGGTGGTATAGATTAGTTCTAGTCAAGAATTTCCCACATTTCTCACACAATAGCTTATAGGGAAATTTTCTCTTTTTAAAACTTTCCCAGGTGTTATTGATGTTGAATGGAATCCGCTCTCCACTATTGAGGCATTCTATTATAAAACAATTATTACAAAGTTCTCGTACAGCTGATGACAGCGCTCACAATATTAGCCATAACTACTCTGCAGTTGGATGTTGAATGATCTACTGGATTGTGAAATAAGTAATAATGATGACAGTGTCGATGATATAATGATCATGATATTAGCTTCGAGTAGCATTTTTACTATTTTTACTAACGTAGATATACCTATCTCAGTTATTTTCCCGTTTCGAATTATTATTTCGAACGATTCATGAAACAGATAAGTTAATTAATTAGTCTAGTTGAGTCATTTTTCGAAATATCAAAAATATTATAAGGTCACACTACTTCTCATCTGTCAATTCGCGTCACTGTATGCAGGTGGCGCTGCGGAGACTGCCTACATTTCGCCGCTGAACGTCTGTCGGAATCCTATAAATACTGTGACCATGTGAAATATAAATTAATCTAACTTGGATGAAATCTCATCAGTAAGTAGTTTACTCAACTAATATTTTATATCAATCTAAAAATGATGAATAGATGATGGAAACACAAACACATAGTTAATTTGAACGATACAGGAGCCACGTAGAGTGATTAATCATTTTTCCGGTGGATCTGACACTGTTTATAGTGTGAAATCTACTCTGTACTATTATATTCCCAACTCTCAACTTTTGTAACCATGTAATATTCGGTTATTGCATTTCACTCTAAAGTGATATTGACACTAGCTTGGGTCTTGAGTAGGATGTTCACTATCGATATTGTTTCTTTCAACTCTTTGTGTTTATTCAATATATTTAGAGAGATAAATAGAGTTAGTTTCAATGTGCTTGATACATTGACACTAATTGAAAAGATTACGCTATAATATACTAGACTATAGAGTTGAATCATTTACTCAAAAGCTTAGTGGTCCTCCTGGGAACGGGTGTTCACTCTATTTTTTTACTGTGTATCTGTCTACAAATATAAGATCATAGAAAGAATTCATGATCTGCGTATGCGTTTCAATGTGTATGAGTGCGCATGCGTGGACAAGGATAGATCCGAAATAAAAGAGTGATATGCGCATGCGTCTCAGGAGGGAGAATGCTCAAACTTGGCTGAAAATCTTTCAATCTATCGCATTCTATCACTGACCCCGCTCGAGTGTAGACGTATTTTTACGTATCAATTAGAGTTGTTATTTTTTTCAGTTGTTGAAAATGTCGCTGTTTGCTGATTTGGTGAAGTACATCGCTTCTATATTGGGCTTTGTAACATCAAACAATGATGAGCAAGAGATGAGAAAAGGTCTTCGTGAATGTGGAAAAGGAATAAAACGGCTTAACGATGCAATGAGATATGCGAAGACCCTTGGGGAGAAGCAACACCTGGAAGCCTGTCTCCGGAATATCAGAAGTTTGCGGAACCAGATGAAAGCACTTCAGAAGAAGGGAGCCGGACTTGCATCAAGAAAGGAAACTGCTTGGTACAGAGTTCGCTGGGAAGATTCTATGTCAGCTTTCCAGAGTCGAATTCGGACTGGAGTAATCTCGAATTTAAAACATAAGGATCCTGCAGCCTTCTTGACCGATTGCAGAGCGTTGTTCAGCCGGCGCATTCAGAATGCTCTCAAGAAAGATGCTGCAATCAAGGTGAATACTGTTTTCTGCGGGGAGTTTGAGCTTGTGAAGGGAGATAGTGTACTTAGAGAGTACAAGTACTTTACAACATCAAACTCACCCATCTACAAGGATACCGATTCAAATGTATGGTTCGACGAAAAAGTTACCGCACCAATTTTGACGGAGCTAGAGGAATTCCAAGAGCGTGACAGCGGATGGGCATTGAAGAAAATTATCAATCTGGGAATCAACATCAACAAGTTTACACCTCAACTTGGATCTTCATACATCGAGTTGCCTCCTCAGATTAAGCACAAAGGAGCTTGCATCAACGTTAAAAATGATGATAATGCATGCTTTGTGTGGGCTGTGACTGCTGCCCTGTTTCCTGCTAGCCACCATGTTGATAGAACTTGTTCGTATCCTCATCCGTCTACAGTTCTCAACCTCAAGGGCATTCAGTTTCCTATGACTGCCAAACAAATTCCTCGCTTCGAGAAGCAGAATGGGTTATCAGTCAATGTATATATCCTAGAGAAGAAATCCAAAACCTTGCAGACAATGCCCACATACTTAACAAAGGAAAAGAAAGATAGACACATCAATCTCCTACTCATTCAGGATCGTTACTTCGATGAGAAAGATGCAAGCGAAGAGCTCTCATCCCCCACCAAGTACCATTATTGCTGGATAAAGGATCTGTCCAGATTGCTATCTTCTCAGCTCAGTAAAGATAGACATAAGAAGTTCTTCTGCGACCGCTGTCTCCATTATTTCCGGTCACAAGATAAACTCACCAAACATGTTGAGAATTGTGTGAAACTGAATGAGACTGCAATCCGAATGCCTGAGGAGGGGAAAAACATTCTGAAATTTAAAAATCATAAAAACAAGGAGAAGGCCCCATTCATAGTTTATGCTGATTTGGAGTCTGTTTTGGAAAATACTGGAGATCCGAAGAAGCCTCAGCACCACGTTCCAGCTGCCGTTGGTTACTTTATGAAATGTTCCTACAACGATTCTCTCTCCTTTCATCGTTCGTACCGAGGGCAGGACTGTATGGCGTGGTTCGCTGATGAGCTCAACCAGTTGGCCGAGGATATGTCTACGGTATTTTTATGTCCATACAACATCACTATGTCTACTGAGCAGGAAGTTGAGTTTCAAAGAGCTAAACATTGCCATATTTGCGAACAGCCTTTTGGACCTACCGATAAGAAAGTTCGTGATCATAATCACCTGATTCCCGAAAACAACTATAGAGGCCCTGCGCATGAAAGCTGCAACGTTCGATACCAAGACAGCCATGTGGTGCCAGTTGTGTTTCACAATTTGAGTGGTTATGATGCAAATTTTATTATCGAAGATATAGCATCCAAAATGAAGGGCAAAATCGATTTATTACCAATCACTAAAGAGAAATATATATCCTTTACGAAACATGTTGATGAGACATCAATTCAGTTTCGTTTCATTGACTCATTTCGATTCATGAACTCCTCTCTAGATATGTTGGCATCATATCTGGAGGAATTTCCAAATTTAAAATCACAATTTTCTAATATTTCCAATGATCAGCTCCAGTTGTTAACTAAAAAAGGAGTGATGCCCTACGATTATATCGACTCATTCGAAAGATTCGATGAAACTCAGCTTCCCCCAATAGAGTCATTTTACAGTAAATTGTATGACAAGCCATGCCCCCGTAGACACTACCTTCACGCCAAGCTGGTATGGTCGAAATTTGGCTGTAAAGACTTGGGTCAATATGTTGACCTCTACATGAAAACGGACATTATGCTGTTAGCCGATGTTTTTGAGCAGTTTCGATCCAGCTGCCACAACACCTATGGTCTCGATCCTGCTCATTATTTCACACTACCAGGGTTCACGTGGGACGCCATGCTGAAGCATACAAAGCAAGAGTTGGAGCTGCTTACCGATGTAGACATGTTTCTATTTGTTGAGCAAGGTATCCGAGGAGGATTGAGTCAAGTTTGTTCTAAACGAAGAGCTCAAGCAAACAACAAGTACATGCCTAATTATAATTCATCAAAGCCAGACTCATATTTGATGTATTATGATGTAAACAACCAATATGGTTGGGCAATGTCTCAGTCGTTACCGTATGGAGGCTTTGAATGGGCTGACACTAATATCGACGTCACAGCTATTCCTGATGATGCTGATAAAGGATGTATTTTGGAAGTCGACTTGGAGTATCCGCATCGCCTCCATAATCTACATAAAGACATTCCTTTCTGCCCTGAACACATCAATCCAAAGACGATGAAGCCTCCAACGAGATCATCTCAGCCTACCAAGTTGATGGCAACGTTAAATCATAAGGAGAAGTACGTCATCCACTACCGCACCTTGAAACAGGCGCTGAAGCATGGCTGTACCACGCCATTAATTTCACTGTATTTTAATTTTATTTTATTGTAATCTCCTTTAGTTTTTAATATTGTCTACGCCTATGTTCCTGTTATGTACTTGGTGTATCAACTCTCTTGTTGCTATGAGGATTTGTGCATGTGATGAATGCGCGAGACGCGAGTGTAAAGTGTGGGAAGGGGGACGGTTGGTACAAGGCCAGAGCGAAACGAGACGGAGTTGGTTTCCAGCAGTCAGAGGGAGCTGAGAAGTAAAAGGCTCAACCACGTTTGAGGCCGCTGTTAGGCCGATGCTATTTGAATGTTATTTCGTACAAGGTTTGGAAATAACTAAAGTGGTCGTTTGGAAGCCACATTTAATGGGTAGTGATAGTGAAACCCAATAAGTAGTTGTTATTTGAAGTATCGTAATCGTCATTAACCAACATCTACGAAACACAAGTTGTGCCACAACGATATATACAAGGGATTTTGTAAGAGTATAAAATTGATCAATAACATATTATTGCGAGCCAGGAATCGACCGAAGCAATATTGAAGGTAGGACCCATCTTGTAGTAGCAGTAGCCTGGTTTGTGTTTAGCTGTACATTTTGTTGTTGGGGACAGTAGAACAGAAACGTGAACTATAAGAATAACAGGGAGTTGATAAGGACTGATAATTATAAACTGTATTCGTGTTTGTTGATCATCTAACTATTAGTAGTCTAGTAATATTTACTGTTAGTAAAAATAACCGTTTTTGGGCAGTTCTTCAAGAAAATAATAATAGATTTGTTTATCTGTCTTCGGATTTTCTTTCCACACCATGTACAAGATTTGAAGCTCTGAAGAATTCACCCACCCTGCTTATAATAGTCTCAAGGCTTGTTTCATTGGCGTCCCAACTAAGGGGCAAAAGAGTTGTCAGATTTTGGTTCATGGTTGTTGGAAAGTATGATAGAGATATTTTTTTTGAGTAACGTTAGGGATAAGAAATAATTTTTGTAAAATGTCGGGCCGTGGACGAAGAAAGGTAAAAAAGGATGTTGAATCAGAAGATGAAGGTAAAGAGAGTACACTGTTATTGTTAACTAAATTGATGAAAGAAATTAATACGAATTTGACAGATAATAATCGTATTCTTAATGAAAATTTTAATGTTTTGGCTGAGAACAATAGAAAATTGAATCAGAAGTTTGAATCACTGTCAGATGATTTGAAAGGTAACAATGTAACTAATGTTAGCCCAGGAAAAGTGGGTAAACAAATTTTGATGAATAATGATGATTCAGTAGTTGTTAGTTGTGCAAATTCGAGTAATAATTTACAATTTTTGACTGCTTGGAAAGAACTTGGAGGTAGTACTTTGCAGTTTAGGCCGGATACAGGGTTGCATCCTGTAATGTTTATCAACAAATTAACGGATTTATTTCGAGAGGCTGATGTTCCTCAACATAAACAAGTAACTTTGGCATTTGGTACTTTGAGAGGTTCTGCCGCTGATTGGGGTGAGATAAGGCAAAATCAATGTGTAGATTTTCAACAATTCAAACAATTATTTTTGGAAAGATACTGGGATGCAAGAACTCAGAGAGAAGCGTTCAGAAAATTCCGATTTGGAGTGTTCGAAAGGGGTTTGAGGGCTGATTACTTTTTGAAGCAAGTTCGAGAAGCACGGTATTTAGATTCTTCACCAAGTGACGAAGAAATAATAGATATTTTGTCTGAACATTTTGAACCAGATATTCGTAGAGGAATTATAAGTTCAAGAATGCGTAGTATTGAAGAGGTGGAAAGATATTTGAAAAGGATTGATGAAACTTATGAGGGGGGTTCAAATATGCAAAATAGAAATTTTGGGAATAATGTTCCAAATCGAAATTTCAATGTTAATAGGGCTTCGAATGTTCGCGAGCCATATAATAGAAATAGAGTAGATAATGAACGTCGTTTGGATAATAGAGAAGGGGAAAGAAGTGAAAATGTCGATCAAAGAATAGTTCGTGGTGAACGTAATGTTAGGGAGATTTCGACACTCTTTAATGATAGTTATGAAGATTTACTCGCAGAAAATGAGTTTATAAAATCGGCTGGTAATATTGCACCAGTTATAAATGCAAAAGTTGAGTCGTTTGAGGTAAAACTTTTAATTGATAGTGGTTGTACGGTAAGTTGTATAAGTCAAGAATTTTTACATAAAATTTTGTCGATTAAATCTGATTTACCAATTTTGCCTGTTTGTGGGGTTACTGTGTATGGTGCTCTGAAAAATAAGGGCCAATCGATTAAACAACAAGTGTATTTACAGGTAGAGATGGATGATATAATTTTTGATTATACTTTCATTGTGGTACCTACTCTCCTGAGAGAAATAATTTTGGGTTGTGATTGGATGACTAGTTCTGCTGTGGTCATAAATTTTGAAAATTGTGAGTTGTATGGTAATATGAATGAAAAGAAATTTACTTTCAAGTTTTTTGAAGAAGGTGAGAAAAAGGGGGAATTAGGAGTTTGTGAGATGAATGTAGAATCTGACGATAAGAATGTTATGACAAAACCATTGAAGACATTTTATTCTGAGCAGGAGATTCGTGAGATAGCTAATGGTGCTGAAACTTTTGAAGAGGAATACAAAAATAAATTATTTGAGTTGATGATGTCATACAGAGATATTTTTTCTGACCAACCGGGATTGATGAAGGGGTATGTTCATAAAATCTTTTTAAGGGATTATAGTCCTTTTTATCAGAAGGGGTATCCGATTCCGTACGTTTATAGGGATGAGGTTAAACGTCAGGTACAGGAGATGGAAAAGTGGGGGGTGATTGCTAAAAGTCAAACAGAATTTGTGAGTCCTTTGGTGGCTGTGAAGAAGAAGGATGCTTCTATAAGAGTATGTTTGGATGCCAGGTTCTTGAATGAGAGAATGAAAAAGGATCATGTAGTGCCACCTGTACCCAATGAGTTTTTATATCAGTTTTCTGCTGGACAGTGTTTGTCTACTCTTGATTTGACTGCCTCTTACTGGCAAATTCAGATTTATGAGTCACATCAACAGTATACTGGGTTTTCATATGAAGGGGAGACCTATGTTTTTAAGGTATTACCATTTGGATTGTCCACATCTGTGGGAAGTTTCATAAGGGGCTTGAAAATGGTATTGGGAGAGGAATTTGAAACTTTTCTCATTATGTATGTTGATGATTTGTTAGTATTTTCAGCTGATCCGATAAAACATTTAGCTCATTTAAAAATGATTTTCCAGAAATTTAAAGATGTGGGCCTAACTATTAAATTACGGAAGTGTATGTTTGGTAGAAGTTCGGTAAAATTCTTAGGTCATGTTGTAACACCGCGAGGAATCAGTGTTGATACAGGGAGAGTAGCTGCAATACAGCATTTTCGTGTACCTCGGAATATAAAAGAACTGCGGTCCTTTTTGGGACTTATTAATTATGAAAGGCGATTTTGTGAACGGTTTTCTGAGTTAACTTTGTCTCTATTGCCGTTGTTAAGAAAGAAAAATAAATGGAAATGGGGTGAGGAGGAACAGAAGTCATTTGAGGCCATTAAACGAGCTTTTTTGCAAGTTACTACTCAAATACACCCGAATCCAGATCGTAGATTTTACATTCGTACTGATAGTTCGGCATATGGATTAGGTGCGTGCCTTTATCAGGTAGATGAGGTATCGAATAATATTGGGGTTATCGCGTATTATAGCCGAACATTGAAGGGTGCCGAAATTAACTATTCGGTAACCGAAAAAGAAGCTTTAGCTATTATTGTTGCTCTCAAACAATGGCGGACATTTGTTTTGGGTCGCGATTTAACTATTGTTACGGACCATAAGGCATTGTCTTTTATTAAATCGTGTAAATTATTGAGTTCTCGACTATCACGATGGATTTTGTATATACAAGAGTATTCTTTTGACATTCAATATTGCAAAGGGTCAGAAAATGTAGTTGCGGATACGTTGTCCCGATATCCGCTTATTCAGAGTAGTGAAGATTACAAAGAAGTACCAGATTATAAAGAAATTCACATAAGTGCTATTAAAGTTAGTGATTTAGCCAGAAAACTGAAGAAGGATTTCAAAAATATTGAGAGAGATCAGATGAATGATTCATTTTGGAATAGAATAAGAGTCGAATTATTGAAGGGTGAGGATGCTGTAAGGAGAGTACGAGAATGGTATACAATTCATGATAATCTTGTGTTTCGTCGAGGTTCTAATGAAAATCCTGGTTGGAAAGTAGGTGTCCCCAAGGAAATGATTATGTCTTTGATCTTAGAAGAACACAATGAAAATGGTCATTTTGGTGCGGAAAAGTGTTACAAATACTTATCAAAATTTTATTTTTGGCCAAAAATGCGAAAAATAATTCGACAAGTTATAGTTACTTGTGATTTGTGCCAGAAGGCCAAGCAAAGTCCTACTTGTTATGGTAAAATGCATAATATATTACCTCAGCAGCCAAATGACTTAGTCTGTTTGGACCTGATGGGTCCATTGCCGCAAGGTAGAGGTGGAGCTACTCAGCTTTTGGTAGTGATAGATGCTTTTAGTAAGCATGTGTGTTTGTATCCGTTACGTAGAGGTACTACAATGAGTATTTTGAGATGTTTAGTTACTAAATATTTTAAAGAAGTGGGTAAACCAAAAGTTATCTTGAGTGACAATGCTTCATGTTTTGTGAGTAAACGTTGGATTGATGAATTGAAGAAAAATGAGGTTCAAGTCGCTCACACATCTGTGTATTTTCCCCAGGGGAATGTTACGGAACGTATCAACAAGGAGATTGGTCGATTGCTACGTACCTGTTGCTATCAAAAACATACCAAGTGGGTTAATGTCC
This sequence comes from Phaedon cochleariae, assembly GCA_918026855.4. NCBI lineage: Eukaryota > Metazoa > Arthropoda > Insecta > Coleoptera > Chrysomelidae > Phaedon > Phaedon cochleariae. The sequence goes on from OU896722.1 coordinate 1,070,155, forward strand.
TTGTTGACGTGGAAAAATGGTTGAACCAAACTATTCATGAGTGTACGGGTTTCTCCCCGGATGAGGTGCATTTCGGCAAGTCACGTGAAAATCAATTCATTAAGCAGATAGATTATCCGTTAAGTAATGAAGTTCGTGATTTTATTTTCCTAGCAAGAGAAAAGTTAATGAGTAAGGCTGAACAGCGGAGGCATCGTCATGAAAAAATTAGACATAAATTTCATGAATTTGTTGAGGGTGATAAAGTTTTAATAAAAACCCACGTCCAATCATCGGCAGATAAAAAGGAAATTAAGAAATTCTTCTTACTTTATAAAGGTCCTTGTACTATTACCCAAGTTGTGAATCCAAATTCTTATTGTATTATTGAAGATGCTACTGGGTTATCATTAGGTATCCATAATGTTAGAAATTTGAAACCTTATAAATATCAAGTCCCTCTTGTGGATGACCAAGTTGAACTCAAAATTGATAATTGAATCAATGCTAGGTTAGCTTTGATTAAATTGGGGGGTGATGTACCACGCCATTAATTTCACTGTATTTTAATTTTATTTTATTGTAATCTCCTTTAGTTTTTAATATTGTCTACGCCTATGTTCCTGTTATGTACTTGGTGTATCAACTCTCTTGTTGCTATGAGGATTTGTGCATGTGATGAATGCGCGAGACGCGAGTGTAAAGTGTGGGAAGGGGGACGGTTGGTACAAGGCCAGAGCGAAACGAGACGGAGTTGGTTTCCAGCAGTCAGAGGGAGCTGAGAAGTAAAAGGCTCAACCACGTTTGAGGCCGCTGTTAGGCCGATGCTATTTGAATGTTATTTCGTACAAGGTTTGGAAATAACTAAAGTGGTCGTTTGGAAGCCACATTTAATGGGTAGTGATAGTGAAACCCAATAAGTAGTTGTTATTTGAAGTATCGTAATCGTCATTAACCAACATCTACGAAACACAAGTTGTGCCACAACGATATATACAAGGGATTTTGTAAGAGTATAAAATTGATCAATAACATATTATTGCGAGCCAGGAATCGACCGAAGCAATATTGAAGGTAGGACCCATCTTGTAGTAGCAGTAGCCTGGTTTGTGTTTAGCTGTACATTTTGTTGTTGGGGACAGTAGAACAGAAACGTGAACTATAAGAATAACAGGGAGTTGATAAGGACTGATAATTATAAACTGTATTCGTGTTTGTTGATCATCTAACTATTAGTAGTCTAGTAATATTTACTGTTAGTAAAAATAACCGTTTTTGGGCAGTTCTTCAAGAAAATAATAATAGATTTGTTTATCTGTCTTCGGATTTTCTTTCCACACCATGTACAAGATTTGAAGCTCTGAAGAATTCACCCACCCTGCTTATAATAGTCTCAAGGCTTGTTTCATGGCCTAGTGTTGAAAAAGATTCACCGAGTACTCAAGTTTCGACAATCCCCATGGCTTAAATCCTATATTGACCTCAACACCAACCTCCGTAAACAGGCAAAAAATGAATTCGAGAAAAATCTCTTCAAACTCATGAACAACGCTGTTTTCGGGAAAACGATGGAGAACATTCGTAAGAGAGTCAACGTTAGGCTCCTAACGCAGTGGGCGGGGAGATATGGCGCCGAGTCGTATATTTCCAAACCCGAGTTTAAGAACTGTATCATTTTCAATGAGAACTTGGTAGCAGTTGAGCTCGGGAAATTGGAAATCTGGCTGAATAAGCCCATATACGTTGGTCAAGCCATTCTCGATCTCGCCAAGACTACCCTATATGACTTTCACTACGACTATATGGTTCACACATTCCATGATTGCTCCGTTCTGTACACTGATACTGACTCGCTCATCTATGAGATTACCAATCGAGATCCATATGAAGTCATGAAGCGAGATTGCCATCAACGATTCGATACCTCCGACTATCCTATGAATAACCAATTCGGAATACCACAGGTCAATAAAAAAGTGCTCGGAATGATGTCAGATGAAAACAAGAGTCGAATAATGACGGACTATGTGGGCTTGAGATCTAAACTATATGCCACCAAAGTGTTGACAACTGAAAATGAAATTGAAAAGAAAAGATCAGAATTGCATGCAGAAAACTATGATCAGGAGGAAATCGATGATATAATCATGAATATGGGTGTAATGAAGAAGGCGAAAGGTGTAAAGAAGTCTGTTGTTAAAACAACTATAACTTTCGATGACTATGTTGAATGTCTGGAAACAGCCAAACAGAAAACAGTATCACAAAACTTGATTAGAGCCAAACAGTACCAGGTCCATTCAATCTGCCAAGAAAAAATCGCCCTTAGCTTCGAAGATGATAAGAGGTACATCATACCTGGATCGTATGACGCTCTTCCATGGGGCCATTATTCCATCAATGGTGAATCAATGGAAATTGATAATTAATCAATTAATTTTATGTAAAATGTGTGATGAATGATTAGGTTAGCAATCGAACAAAAAAGAACCATCAGACGAATTAATGAAGTGTTTCTATTAATTTAGGAATGAATCTTCGTGCTGTCTGCGAAAACATACATCAGACGAATCAATGAAGTGTTTCTATTAATTTAGGAATAAATCTTCGTGCTGTCTGCGAAAACATACATCAGACGAATTAATGAAGTGTTTCTATTAATTTAGAAATAAATCTTCGTGCTGTCTGCGGAAACATACATTAGACGAATTAATGAAGTGTTTCTATTAATTTAGGAATAAATCTTCGTGCTGTCTGAGAAAAATTGTTAACCTAATTATTTATCGTCGCAAGTGGTCAAAGTAGGTCTACCGGAGAGCTTCCCACTATAAAAAGAAGCAACGCGCCACAAGGCACTACCTCGAGGGTGGTGGGGAAATGTGCTGCTATTTGTATAATTTATTGAATATATTATAAACATTTTCATCACACTGTGTTTGATTTCAATCCTTTGGTGTAACCCAGAGCTGTTTTACATGTTTTTAGTTGAGAGTTGTAGAGAGAGTATTTGTCGCGGAAACACCTCGAACGATAACGAGATTGTTGTTATCTTGAATGAAGCAGAAGCGGTAGGTATAATGAAATATGTCTGACATTTCAGTGGCGTTTCCGTAAACATTCCGCGATGTTTCTGTAACGTTCTGGTGTTTCGTGACGTTTTTCGTGACACTTCCGTGACACTTCCTTGACAGTTCCGTGACACTTCCGTGACAGTTCCGTGACACTTCCTTGACAGTTCCGTGACACTTCCGTGATACTTCCTTGACACTTCCGTGACACTTCCATGACACTTCGATGATATTTCCGTGACGTTCCTGTGACATTTCCGAGACATTTTTGCAGCGTATCTGTAACGATTACATAACATTTTCCTGACGTTCCCGTTACATTGCCGCAGCGTTTCTGTGACAAGCTAAACTGCAGCAAACATTATCTACGTTACCAGAAGATTCAAGCGAAAGTGTGTAGACTTCGAGATGATCACTCGCATCATGAGTTTTGGGTAGAGAGTAGTTCGACATATTTCCTGGTTTTTAAATACTTCCACTCCATACGTCCCCTGTCAAAAAACATCTGTCATACGTAAGCTATCCCTTTGCCGAGCCCACCTGAAATGTGGTGGTCTAACCTTGTATATTTTTCATTGCTATTCAACTCAACCGTCTTTTATATTGAATGAAATCATGAGCTTGCGTTAGCTGTCTAATTGAAATAACTGTATTCAGTAATTGATAATAAAATCAGGTTATTCAACAAAGTATCACACCTAAACATGGCTAACCTCTAGCGTTCATAACCTCCTAGCACCCTTAATCTATACGCGGGGTAGTCTACCCGCCAGGTGCCTGATTGGTTTTGCTTTCGGCAAGCATCGGGGAATATAATCAACGGTTTACGTAGCGACCGCCTATCAAATGTCATAAGCCATCTGTCGGCTGTCGATTGTTCAGCGAGCACCAGAAGGTCATGTGGTATCGAATGTGTTATGTTAGTTGTTATCCGCTGTCGTACTTTGGGTGTTATAGCAGTCTCTGAGCATGACAAGAAGTGGGTTGGTCTACCCGCGAGTCACCCTATATGTATACACCCTGTATATTGAACGGAATCAGCAGCTAGTGCGTCATACTTTACCTATCTGTTTTGCCGGGTCCATCTGAACATGCTGCATATTGAATGAAATCATCAGCGGGGTAGCCAGCTAGCAAGTCGCCTGGTCACGTGTCATTGATCCTGTCAACGGCCTTCTATCAAACGTCATCTGCCATACGTCATACGTCAGCTATCTGTTTGCTCAGCCCACCTAAAGTGTGGTGGTCTACCAGTGGGACAGCTGTATATATTTTCAATTTATATTCAACTCAAACACCCTGTATATCGACCCAGCTATTGGCATCGATGTGTTATTGCGGTTCTTATCAACAGCTTGCTGATAGGTCACTCGTCGGAGCCGGATGACCTTGAAAGCGTAAAAAATTGCAGAATGAACCTTAAAATCCGCTGAAAAAGTCCGTAGATCTAGGGAAAAATCTGGTCTGCTTTACATTGGCTCTTATGGGGCTTTCCGCTGCACATCGCGGAATTTCCGTAGAATCTGGGGAAAAAGGACTTAGAATTTTGAAAATTGGTCTGGAGTCTGTCTAGCCCATTTACTGGTCCCGAATATTTTGTTGTTCATCCATAAAAATAATTGGCGGAAAAATAACTGTTTTGTGAAATATTTTGTGTTGTGATAGGCGAAATAACAATGCCTTTCCAGTGTTGTGTTCCTTTTTGTCGGGGGAATTATATGGACAAGGAACTATCGAAAAAGTGGGTATATGCAATTCACAGCGAGGATTTCACTCCATCTAAGTACAGTAGTGAACAGATCTTAATTTATAATAATGAATTAATAATGAAAGACAATTACTCTCTCATAAAAAGTATGAGTTGAGGAAAGAGAGGAAAGCTTTGATTGTGCAGTAAGTTTTGTATTCGTATATAATTATATTCAACAAAATCATCTTTGAATTCGAGGAAATTTTCCTGAATGTTCATAATAAACGGGCATTTCTAACTCAATACATTCTCAAATTTCTTTCTGAAAACGGTCAATTGCCTCTTGGCAATGAATGCAGAATTCATTCCAATGATCAAATTGCAACTATCATATTAACATATACTACAATCACTCTACTTAAAAAGGTAAAACTGCATTTATCATGCGATGGTTTTTTTTTCGAAAAGTTTTTTTGCTACTTACGTAATTTTATCTGAAAAACACGAATAATTTGATAATGAAAATGTGAACAAAATTTCCCATATATGTAATATAAATCATGTGCTGAATCTCATAACTAAGAGATCTAGGATGAACAGAGTTGCCCCAATTGTCAGCAGGAGCGAGACGTACTGTTTCGACCCACCAGGTCTCATCAGCCGCTCTCGGTCTGCAGTTGAATAGGTGGTGGAAAAATTCCACTCAAGTATGTCAGGTAGTGCCATCTGTCAGCAGAGTGATTTACTTGTAGTACCACTCTGTAGCGTATAGACATAGGGGTCTGTACGTGCGACTATAGATGGCAGCGCCATACAGTGTGTGTCGCGATATCTCTGTATCCTACCTCAGAGCTTTGCCACAAGATGGCTACAACATGACTACAACTTCATGTTATACCCTGGGTATATAAATCATGACTCATTGAGAGATGTGATTAATAAATTGTAAGATTATAATGCACTTTGCACTAGTTATAGTTATACATCTTGTTTTGGTCATTCTTCTGTTAGAGCCCAAGTGTGTAGGGATCAGCTCTTCCGGAAGAATCTGAAGATGCAATAAATACAGAGTATTCCATTTGAAAGAGAATTTCTCTAAACCACGTGACTCTGCTAGCCAATCGAAGGCCAGCATTTGGTTGGAGACCACGCCCACTAACAGCGATCTACATCCGGCCACAACGAGCGAGCTAACCGCAAGCTGCCGGTGAGATAATGGAAATAACAAAACTACAATAACAAGATGAAGAATGATATACAGGGTAGATCCGAAAAATCTGGTTCAGACAAAAAAATTGAGAATATACGTGTCTCATAATAACATATACCATTTCATAAGCAAGACACACTAAGTAATCTCCACAAATTTATTAAATTATCAGTGTCTGAACATGTTTCGGACTATCAATAGTCCATCATCAGCAGGAGCATGTGTTTAAAAGAAAATTTCTACAAAGAAACGTTTTTTATAGTTAGAAAAATTATACCTTGTTAGGTTATGTACTCACGTGGAAGTGAAGAAAAGAGGCAACAATAATACTATACAATAGAATTTACATTGCTACAAATGATGAAAGGCCAAAGGGCTTTATATATGGACGGTACCAACACCTGTTCTCCTGTTCATCCAAGTAATAAGCGTTTGAATGGGGCCCATCATGCGAATCATGGTTAACATGACGTGGTTGAGCGGTGAAGAGGAGGTGGGTTAACTTGACATGGGGATGCGTGAAGTATGTCTCAAATGACAAGTGACACAAAACTATCCTGTGGCATGAACAAAGAATATCACTAATATCAGGCGAGATGCGAGAAAGGCGTCGAGCAGGGCCGTAATGAGTCACATATCAAATGAACAAAAAATGTTTACAAAAAATGTTCAGGAAACAACCAGTCATCTTTAATTAATTCATTAATTTCGAATATCTCTAATAAATTTAGAAGGGAGTCCTTATGGCAAATGTGTAAAACTTCCAAGGTCGTTATTTATATCAAAGTGATGATTACAATTAAGGATATGATTAGCAAATGGACTTTTCGTATTTTATAAATCTCTGGGAGAATTTTTGTAGCTGTCAATCAGTTTAACATGTTCCTTAACACGAGTTTGAATTCTCCTTCCACTCTGACCAATGTATTAATTGTGCCAAACAATTAGGGCGTGAACAAGAGATTTTATAGACCACATGTAATGGAGGAATATTGTCTTTGGTGTTGACTAACAAACGGGAAATTGTATCTATGGTATAAAATGAAACGTTGATATTATCGTTGGAACGTTGTGAAATGTTTTTTAGATCGTATGAAACTTTACCCAGGAAAGGGATAGAGCAAAAAATATTTCTATTACTACCCAGCGAGCACAAAAACATCTCAGAGATGTTAAAAGTACGAGATTTCGAGACATTGAACCTCCACTGCGATGTTCTGTTCACACATGAATAGAACTATTATAGAACAGCCAATGTCCGCCGCAGGCGGCAATTATCGAGATGTCCTTGATATGTCACAAAACTACCTTTTCCCTAGTTCTTTTTAAAGCCTTTTCATGGACACAACAAAACATTTTCAACGCGTCTTGCGCACATTAAATCGCTGTAAAAAAACCATTTTCGAGGTACTTTTCTGAAGCTTTTTGTCAAAATGAACTTTTGCATTAGGATTCCATTTCCCTTGAATGAAAAAATGCATCAAAAATAGATTGAACATAAAAATATTTTCTTGATATGAAATTACCTTCTTAATCGGTTTCTACACACAGACATATAATTGGAAGTAGGTTTCCCATTTTTTTAAATGTTCTCCACAATGCATAATTTTGCAACTGCGGAGAAGCTGCGTGTATTGATGAATTCGTACTTTTATATATAGATTACACTGAGGCACCGAACAACACATCTTGCATCTAATGGTCATTATTACAAACTAAATAAGTCTTCTAACACAATAAACTTCACCAAATTCCTTTCTGTTCGTTAGCAGCGTGATGTATGCGTGACACGCTGCAAACACGAATGCCAATTGCGAACAAGAAGAACAAAATCGGAAACAAATCAGAATTCATCGTATTGTGACGTAAGCATGAGACGTTTGTGGTGGGGCAAACAAAGAAAGGGCACAAAAGAACAAAAACAATACTTTCAATATCATTCTAAGACCTCTTTGGGAAGTGCATATTACGCCTCAAAAAAACATCCTCATGCCTACATTTCTAAAACATCCCAAAACATCCCAGGGATACCTCTCAGTAGGCAAACAAAGAAATGCCACAGAAGAACAAAAACAATACTTCAATATCCTTCAAATAACATCTTCATGCCAACATTTTCAAAACATCCCAGGGATGTTTGTGCTCGCTGGGTATTGAGTGGAATGAGACCTTGATTGGTGAATTTAGTAAAAAAGTTGTTGAAAATTTTGTCAATAAGGTACAGAGGGTACCCATTGTTAACGGCAATCTGCTTGATAATATTCCATTCAGTATTGAAGTTGGAAGTAGTTAACGGTATATTAAATAATCTGTGGATTAGAGAATTGAAGGCTGCTAGTTTATGAGAAATAGGATGGAATGAGTTGAACGGAATTAAGTTATCTGTATGAGTGGGTTTGCGGTAGATGGAGAATTCAAACCTGTCATTGACTATGTTAACTGAAAAGTCCAAGAAATTAAGAGAGTTATTGATGGCTAATTCCATCCTGAAACATATGCTTCTGCTGATGATGGACTTTTGGTAGTCCGAAACATATGTTGAGACACTGATAATTTAATAAATTTGTGGAGATTACTTAGTGTGTCTTGCTATGAATCTATTTACTCTACTTTGGGATACCATGGACTTTTACCACAGAATAGCCCATTTTATAGGTTACTGTCCACGAATGACGTATGACATATGACATTCGACAGATGACAGCTCACATATGATAGATGATATATAAGCCGTTAATGATACTTCCGGTGCTCATTGAAGCTATACGGTTCAGCTAACGTTTGACGTATGACATTCAACAACTGACGTATAGCACGTGACCTTCCGGAACTCGTCGAAAGCAGGCACTCAAGCCGTCGAAATGGCTAACGGTTCAAAATGGCGCTCGAATGACGATACGTATGATGTTTGACAGATGACGTATACCACGTGACCTTCTGGTGCTCGTTGATAGCAGACGCTCAGGGTCGCCAGAACTTACGAATTCGAACCGAAAGGGCTATCGATTCGAAATGGCACTCAACTGACGATACGCATGATGTTTGACAGATGACGTATGCCGTGTGACCTTCCTGTGCTCGTCGGAAGAAACACTCAGGGTCGACACAACCTACGAATTTTAATCAAAATGGCTATATCGATTCAAAATGGCGCTCAACAGATATCATGTGAGACGTTTGGCCTATTATTTATTGCTTCACCGATAGCAAACGCCCATATTCAGCGCAGCCAATGTATACTACATATACTTCCGGTACCATTAACGTCGGCTAAACAGATATTTAGGTTCGACATAACCTACGAATTTCAATCAGAATGGCTACCGATTCAAAATAGCTATCAATTCAAAATGGCGCTTAACTGACGATACATATCATGTTTGACAAATGGCATACGCCACGTGACCTTCCGACTCAGGTCCGACATTACCTATGAATTTCAATAAAATGGCCATCGAAAATCCATGAATCAATAGAGAAATAATTAACAAACCTACAACCAAGTGAACTATATGAAATTTTCTCAATTATACACACAAATACACAATAATTCTATATAAATAGATCCAAAGAAGGATCTTGCTTTGCACTCCCAGATCGAATATACCCATTGGGTAAATGCTATTTACAATAATCTGATTCATATTCACCATGTTTATTACCTTAATTGACTATTTACACGCTTGTTTGATATATATATATATATACATTTTTTAATTATATTTATACCTACCTTATTGTAATATACCTGTTACATTTCCTCACACACAAGTTGGCCTTAAAACTTATGTTCTGAGGATCAGCTTCGTGAGTATTGCGTTCATCTATCGGATGTACCTACATACCTTATTAGGTTAAAGTTGATGTTATTGCTTGATTAATATCAAACTGTATCTATTAGATGAATAAACTATATTATTATTATTATTCAAAATGACGCTCAAATTAGGTGGAACAGTCGCGATTACGATTTACTGTCTCGACGATATATTTCCGCGGTGTGTGATTAAAGTTCGAATAACAATATTTCTCTCTATAGGAGTACTATTTCAATCTTCGTTTGTGTTGGACATGTGATTCTGTATGTGTTTTCATTGCCAAAAAACCTGCGTGTGTGTGTGTGAAAAGTGCATGGAAAAACTGGATAATGGGAATTACTGCATAGATGGACACAACTCGCTCACTTATTCTGGATATAGGTAGCTGATTTTCAATGAAATTGGTAAGTTGCTGAGTTTTCTGCTTTTCAGCCGAAAAAGGCATCAGTCTTGGATAGGTAGATTTATTTGAAAGTAGACGAAAAACAATAGTTATTAAAAAGCATTGATTCTCAGCAGCGATTTCATTCCAGTACATCAAAATCATTGTACTTATAGGTACATGTCTGAATTATAGAAAATCATTTAACTGAGTTGAGCAATTTCGAAAATGCTTAGCATGAATTTTGGGGAACAAAAACAACAGAGGCCAGTTCACATCACCAATAATAAGCGGAAATTTTCAAGAAATCCGTGTATAATAATAACTTGATGTTCAAAGCGTTTCGTAAAACATTAGCATTTTCTTTTTTATAGTTTCCTAGAGTTCCGCTAACAACAGAAATTTTATTTTATTTAAATACAGGGTGTATCGTGAAACTTTCATATTTTCCTAGATTTCAGCTAACGAAACAAGCATACATCTGAAATAGGGTTTTATTTAGATACAGGGTGTTTTGTGAAGCATAAGGATTTCCAGTTTTATAATTTGCTAGATTTCAGCTAACGAATAAAGCTACCGAACTAGTATTTTATCCAAATACAGGCTGTTTTTCTAGAGTTCTGCTAAGAACAGAAATTGAAGTTTATTCAAATACAGGGTGTTTCGTGGAACATTTGAGATTTCTACAGTTTTATATTTTGCTAAATGTTCAGCTAACAAAGGGAGTAGGAAGTTTATGTTCATTCTGTCGTAGATACAGAGTGAATAAAACCAAAAGTTTTTAAACGATGGTTCGTTTGTTAAAACTAACATCTTAAGTGCTCTTTTTACGCCATGATGTTATGAAAACAAGTCAAAACTAGGATTTGAGTGTGTTGGATTTTTGTTTGTTTCCGCTTTTGTTTGAAAAGTTTTCCAATTCCAAATTATAAAGTAAACTGACTATTTCGGCCTTCAGAAAAAAGTTTTTCAATTACAAAGTATACAGTATGAATGAATGATTTCGACCGAAACTGCCAGTATATTTAGTAATGGAATTCAATGGGCGTAGTGGGTCAATGAAAAATGTAAATACCTATCTATCAAATATTTAATTGACAGATGAGACAATAAAAAAATAATCTATTTTATTTTTTTCTTGAAACAATAATCTTCAATCCATGCTGTGAAACTGTAGGCGCCTATCCTTTTTCTATCGGTGCTGTAGTGTTCGATTACATGATGAACCCCCTCTTTGTGGCAGGAAGAGCAGAATCTAGTTTTGCAGTCACTGCAATTGCATGGTCTACCCCAGTCACAGTTTGTCATTGCTGATTTCGTCTGTACTGTTGGAGAGCTGGCGAAATACTGAAGAGCTGTCACACTAACATTAACAATTGGTATCAGACCTAAAACATAGTATAAAAGGCTTGTCTCCCCACCACACTCGAGGTGAAGCCTTATCGCGTTTATTTTTTCTTCGTAGAAAAGCATCCCCTATGGGTCTATACACCGCTCTAAAGATTTGAGGTGAATAATTCATGATAGAACAGGTGACTGTTGCTATGAAATCAGAGCAGTTTTTGTTTGTTCCATTTCTAGCTGCACGAAGATCAATTTCTTATTTAAAAGAAACACTTCATCAATTTGCCAGATAATGCCTCTTTCTAGAACAGGTGACTGTTGATATCAAATCAGAGCAGTTTTTGTTTGTTCTATTTCTAGCTGCAGGAAGATCGATTTCTAAATCAATAGAAACACTTCTTTAATTTGCCAGATCATTGGGGTCTTTTTTCATTGAACTATCCACCTAACTTTGTAGAGCGTGTGGTTTTGTAAAGGCCTATAGGAGATGCTTTTCTACGAAAAAAAAAACGAACAAAGGCTTTACTTCGAGGGTGGTGGAGAAACAAGCTTTTTTATACTACGTTTTAGGATTCATACCAACTCTTAATGTCAGTGGGACAGCTCTTCAGTATTTCGTCAGTTCTCCAACAGTAAAGACGTAATCAGCAATGTCAAACTGTGACTGGGGTAGACCATACAATTGCAGTGACTGCAAACCTAGTTTCTGCTCTTTCTGCCACAAAGATGGGATTCATCATGTAATCGAAGACTACAGCACCAATAGAAAAGGGATAAGCGCCTATACCGTCACAGCTTGGTGTGAAGAATATTTCAAGGAAAAAATAAAATAGATTGTCTTGTGAATGTCTCATCTGTCAAATGAATATTTGATAGATATTTATATTTTTCATTTACCCATTGCGCCCATTGAATTCCTTTACTAAATATATTGACAGTTTCGGTCGAAATAAAGGCATACAATCGAAAGTTCTGAAGTGGAAAAGCAGGTATTCCTAAAGCACCTTTGAGGAAATCGCAACATCCTGTATACTTTGTAATTGAAAAACTTTTTTGTAAAGGCCGAAATATTCAGTATACTTTATAATTTGGAATTGAAAAACTTTCCGAACGAAATCCGAAACAAACAAAAGTCCAACACTATTCATTCTCAATTCCTAGTTTTATTTATTTATTTATTTATTTATTCTGCAGAAACAAACAGGCAGGGCCTAATAACATGTTTCTAGAGAAATCTAAATATAAGAGGCAATTAAATTTGACTTGTTTTCGTAACAATATGGCGAAAAAATAACACTAGAGAGATGTCAGTCTTAACAAACGAACCATTGTCCGAAAACTTTTGTTTTTAATCACGCTGTATCTATGACAGAAACAACTCTGAATAGAAATAAAATTCCTTCTTCTTTTGTTAGCTGAAAATTCAGCAGAATATAAAACTGGAAGGATCTCAATGTTTCACGAAACACCCTGTATTTAAATAAAATTCAATTTCTATTGTTAGCGGAACTCGAGAAAAATATAAAAAAAGAAAATCCTAATGTTTTACGAAACGCCTTATTGTACATCAAGTTATTATTATACACAGATTTCTTGAAAATTTTCGCTTATTATTGGTGATGTTGTGAACTGGTCTCTGTTGTTTTTGTCCCCCAGAATGCATGCTAAGCATTTTTAGAATTGCTCAACTCAGTTTAATGATTTTCTGTAATTCGGACATGTACCTAAAAGTACAATAATTTTGATAAACTAAAATGAAATCGCTGCTGAGAATCAATGCTTTTTGATAACTATAGTTTCACGTGTTCTTTCAAATAATATCTACCTATCCAAGACTGATGCCTTTTTCGGCTGAGAAGCAGAAAACTAAGCAATTTACCAATTTCATTGAAAAATAGCTATATCCAGAAATGAGCGAGTACAGTCCATCTATGCAGTAATGGCCGCTCCAGTATCTAGTTTTTCCATGCACTTTTCACACACACAAACAAGGTTTTTTGGCAATGCAAACACATACAGAATCACATGTCCAACACAAACGAAGATGGAAGTAATACTCCTATAGAGAGAAATATTGTTATTCGAACTCCAATCACACACAGCGGAAGAATATATCTTCGAGACAGGAAATCGAAATCTCGACTGTTCCACCTAATTTGAGCGCCATGTTGAATCGATGGCCATTTTATTGAAAATCGAAGATAATGTCAGACCTGAGTCGGAAGGTCACGTGGCATACATGATTTGTCATATGTATCGTCAGTTTAGCGCCATTTTGAATTGGTAGCTATTTTGAATCGGTAGCCATTTTGATTGAAATTCGTATATGTTATGTCGAACCTTAATATCTATCTAGCCGAGGTAAATGGTACCGGAAGTATATATGTAGTGTACATTGTCTGCGCTGAATATGGGCGTTTGCTATCGGTGAGGCAATAAATAATAGGCCAAACGTCTCACATGATATCTGTTGAGCGCCATTTCGAATCGATATAGCCATTTTGATTAAAATTCGTTGGTTGTGTGGACCCTGAGTGTTTCTTCCGACAAGCACCGGAAGGTCACACGGCATACGTCATCTGTCAAACATCATACGTATCGTCAGTTGAGTGCCATTTCGAATCGATAGCCATTTCGGTTCAAATTAGTAGGTTATGGCGACCCTGAGGTCTGCTTTCAACGAGCACCAGAAGGTCACGTGGTATACGTCATCTGTCAAACATCATGCGTATCGTTATTTCAGCGCCATTTTGAACCGTTAGCCATTTCGACGACTTGAGTGCCTGCTTTCGACGAGTACTGGAAGATCACGTGGTATACGTCAGTTGTTGAATGTCATACGTCAAACGTTAGTTGAACCAGAGCGTTTAGTTCCAATGAGCACCGGACGTATCATTAATGGCTTATACAGGGTGACATTTCGAAGTCTTCCCACCCTCAATATCTTCATTCCAGTATGTAATATGAAAAATCGAGAAGATAGGTCAATTTCATTTCCAAGGGGGACACTTGAAATTAATATTTTTAGCCCTCTTGGTTCAATCTCCTTAGGAGGCGTAGATGTTACCCTTAGAATGTCCAGGGAAGAGGGGTCAAGTGACACATCATTTTAAAGGGCGTTCAATTTTTTTCCAACGGTACCGTCAAACGGGGTTTTTTGAGACACTAAGGATAACATGAGACAAACTGCAAGTTAACGAAATCGGTCTCCTAGTTCCATCTATGATGAATTTTGCTGTTTTGCTGTATTACTGTTCGCATAGATAGGATACACGGTAGTAAATAGGTTATTGCGATAGTGTCACTTTATTGTTTACAAAAATTCTGTTGGTACCTATGTAACCGTATATTTCATGGTTATAGAAACAGCGAAGTTGTCTCAGGTACGGTGAGAAAACGAATTAAATTATTCATAAAATGAAAGTCCCGTTTCCTCAATCAATATCTGTTTAATAAGATGATGTGGAAAAATAACCTCAAAACAGTTTCTTAAAGAAGTTGTACGGGTATTTATCGAAAATTCGACTTCTTCAGGGTAAATTGAGACATGCCTTGTAAATATAGAAGATAACCTGGGGCTAGAAAATACGTGGATTATACTGATGCAAACCTACAATTTATGTTGTTAGTTTTTTAGTCATTATTAATGTTCACTATTTCTCTAAGGAAATGAAAACCTCATTTTTCTATTTTTCATTAGTAAATAAAAGGTCAATTTGTTATGTAACTTGTTTACTACCAATTTTCAGCCCTATTGATCATTTTTTTTTCAGAAATTTTTCAGAATATGTATAAGGATAACTTCACTTTGTCTCAACTTACCCTGGGTGAAGTATAACTTGCAATTTTCGCCTTTTTTATGCCTGTCTCAAGTTACCCCATTCTCAGGGTAAATTGAGACACCCATAAAATAATTTATAACAAAAAAATTGATTTTTTTTTCGATATCTCAAAAACGGTAGGCCTTACCTAATAATCTATAAGACGCTCTTGTGAAAAAAGCAAATTTTTATCTTGATTTTTGTGAAAATCATGCGTAAAAATATCTGTAAAGTGTCTCAAGTAACCCCGTTTGACGGTACCCTAGTTTATCATTTTCTGTTGAGCAGTTTCCGGAAACTGCCGTGTCAATCAGAAAACGTTCAACCCTTAATATCTTCCTTACAGTGAAAAAAAGGAAAAATCGAAAAGATAGATCAATTTCAATGTCAAAGGAGACACTACAAATGTATATTTTTGGTCCTCTTGGTGCAACCTCCTAGGAGGGGTAGTTGTTACCCTTAGAATCTCTCATAGGATGGGGAACCAAGTGGCACATCATTTTACAGGGCGTTCAATCTTATTCTTTCCAACAGTACACCAGTTTATGGTTTTTTGATGAGCAGTTTCCGAAAAATGCCGTTTTTAACTCACAGAAGTAATTGAAACATGCCTGCACTGAAATGCATTCAAAATCTTCCTACTATTTGGACTAAAAGGGTCAATACAATAATACCAATCTGAAAACCATGCATATCCGTCGAGATATCAGTGCAGGCATGTTCTAATTCATTCTGTAAGTTTAGAACGGCATTTTTTGGTAACTGTCCATCAAAAAATGAAAAACTAGGGCATAGTTGAACGCCGTTCAAAATGATGTGCATCTTGACCTCCCTTTCCATATTAGGTTTTAAGAGTAACATCTACCCCTCCTAGGGGGTTTAACTAGGAGGGATACAAATATGCATTTCGAGGGTCTTCCTCAGAAATGGAATTGACGTGTTTTTTTCGATTTCTCATATCATTTATCACTGAAAGGAAGAAATAATTTCTAAGTGACACGACATTTTTCGGAAACTGCTCGACAGAAAATGATTAACTGGGGAAAAAGGATTGAACGCACTTCAAAATGATGTGCCACTTGACCCCTCTTCTCATTTGAGATTATAAGGGTAACATCTACTCCTCCTAAGGGGTTAAAACTAATCATTTCAAGTGTCCCCTTCGAAAATAAAATCGACCAGTTTTTTCGATTGCTCATATTATCAGGGTAGGAAGTTTTCAAAATATCATTCTGTATTATCTATCATATGTAAGCTGTCATCTGTCGAATGTTATATGTCATACGTCATACGTTGGCTGTAATCAACTAAATGTGATATGTTAATCATGTATATTTAAATTTTTTTTCTCTGAACCCGGTTTTTTGTATCCACCCTGTATATCATACTTCATCTTGTTATTGTAGTTGTGTTATTTCCAT
Organism: Phaedon cochleariae; assembly: GCA_918026855.4. Classification (NCBI taxonomy): domain Eukaryota; kingdom Metazoa; phylum Arthropoda; class Insecta; order Coleoptera; family Chrysomelidae; genus Phaedon; species Phaedon cochleariae. The sequence goes on from OU896722.1 coordinate 1,086,888, forward strand.
TCTTATCGGCAGCTTCCGGTTAGCTCGCTTGTTGTAGCCGGATGTAGATTGCGGCTAGTGGGCGTGGCCTCCAATCAAATGCTGGCCTCTGATTGGCTAGCCGAGTACACGTGGTTTGGAAAAAAGTGGAGGAGTGGGGCTGGACTGGAGAGCTGGGATATCTACTTATAAGCACTTCCCTCCATGTGTTTCAAGAGATAAAAAAAATATTGTTTAACAATCAGAAAAAAATTATTTCTTGAATGTTTACTACACAATAGTGTTTATACATACTTCAATAAATAAATAGATGAAATGAAATAAATATAATGAGACATAAATACATACAACAATGAAAATATGACAAAAAAGTTTGAAGTTCAGTTTCGACGTGAAAAAAATACTAGATGTTCATCAAACGTGTAAAAACTTTCTTCAATTAGAATATTTTTGACTCGATCCGAATTCCTGTAAACTCATAGATCGACCTCTGAGTTCGTCTGGAAGAACAATGAAAACTTTCATGGCGAGATATTTGAAAGAAGATTTGGTTCTTGAAATTCTTGGTTTTGGTAATCTTATATTCATATTTCCTCTTGTATATACAGGGTGATTCATTAAGAATGGGGAATCTCTGAACTACAGATAGTAAACAAAAAAAATAATGAGATTTAGCCCAATATGCTTGATTAAAAATTTGCTGGTTCAGGAGATACAGGGTGTTCAAGGAGGAGATTTTATTTCAGAACTTTGTTAGTTTCAACAGCATGAACATGAAATCTTGTATTTCTAGGTTTTCTGACATGGGGAATATGAATTTGCAACTTATTTTGTGATTGCTCATAGAGGGCGCTAGTGGCACTCTGTTACTTCGATAATGTACATCATATCTTTTATGTCAATTCATTGATGATCAAAATAAATGAAAAATCTGAGAGCTCGTTCAATTTCACATGAAAAATGTACTCTTTATCAAACTGTCTAGCTTCAACGGGTTTTCTGTTATTCGCTCCTGAAGAGATTCATTTTCCACTTATGACATTTTGATAATTTTATTTATTAAATTAAGAATGGGAAATCTCTGAACTAAAGATATTGAACACCCAAATATGAAGGTTCAGCCCAACATGCCTTATAAAAATATTGCGGGTTGCATAGATACAGGGTGGTTAGCTCGGTGGTTAGGGAGAAGATTTTATTCCAAAATATCTTCTCCTTCACCACCCTGTATTTCTTGAACCAGCAATATTTTTGTGTTAACTATCTGTATAGTTTAGAGATTTCCCATTTTTAATGAATCACCCTGTATATACTGATATGACATATAGATCACAGTAAAATAGGAGCAATTTTACAGGGTGTTTCAAAAAACCTAACCCCCTTGCTAGGGTAGGTAGAACATTGCAAAATAAGTTGGGTTTGTTCTATAAAAAAATGTCGTAACGGCATCCGTTTTCATGATACAAGGTGTTGAAAAAAATATTTTTTTACACGTTTTATAAAGTTATTCCGAAACTACTGGCAACATTGTGATGCAATTTTGTATGGATGTTTCTCAAAATTTGACACATCGCATGAATTTGTTTTAATATCTGACTCTCATAGAGGGCGCTAGTTACACGGTTCGTACCGAGTAGTTTTGAACATAACTGTTTTGAGGTTAGATTTTTAAATCCAAATATGATATAAACTTGAACATCATTCAATTTTACACCAAAAAGGTACTCTTGGTGAAACTCGATACTATATTCCGTTTTCGGAATATTTCGATTTGAAAATAATGGAGTAGTAATGATGCTTGTATAAAATGAATTTTATTGAGTTCAATTATACCTATTTATTCTGGTTCAAAAACAATGAGATTATTCTTGTGCTGAAGTTATTGATGGAGCAAAGAATCATAAGTAGAAAATTAAGAGATATTTGACTAGAAACATGAAATATTGAATCAGTTAGAGTAAGTGTTCAAAATGTCCTACGTTTCGAGGTATACACGATTCTATATATTTTTTTTTAAGAATGTATTATTCTTCTGAACAGTTGAGGATCAGCTGTTAGGTCATTTAAGTGATGTTCAATTATGTCTCACAACTCTTGACGTGAATTTACCTATGTAGCACAGACTTTCTGCTCAAGGTACAACAAAACTGTGTAATCCATGTTCTTAGTCAAATCTGTTTCGATGTTATTCTTGTGATTCATTGTTAAATCATTGAGTTTTGCATCAGAAATGCATTGTTGTTTTCGGTTTTCAATAAATAAGTAGGTGATAATTTTTCGTAATACTCATCACTCTAAAATACATAGCTTCATACCAGCAACAGTTACCACTTCATCATTTTCAAATCGAAATATTCCGAAAACGGAACACAGTATCGAGTTTTACCTAGAGTACCCTTTTGGTGTGAAATTGGATGATGTTCAAGTTCAAATTTCGATTGAAAAATCTAACCTCAAAAAAGTTTTCAAAACTACTCGGTACGAACCGTGTAACTAGCGCTCTCTATGAGACTTAGATATATGAAAACAGATGCATGCGATGTGTCAGATTTCAAGAAACATCCATACAAAATTTGATCACAATGTTGCCAGTAGTTTCAACATAAATGTGTAAAATAAATATTGTTTCAACACCTTGAATCTTGAAAACGGATGGCGTGACGACATTTTTTCACTGAGCAAACCCAACTTACTTCTTGCGGTGAACGTCGTATGGTGCACATCAGCCTTCTGACAGCGTCAAGAAAAAAACTCCTATCCATATTATAATCCATTATAATTCCAGGTAGAATTAACAGACACGTAAGTGTATGTGATTGTCTTTTCATTCTCTTCATTCTTTTCGAGGAATTTTCATACAAGTATTATAATTATATCTTTATTTTTTTATTTTTTTTTTTCATTTTGATATTGGAACAAACATAGTTTTTTAAATCCTTGTGAGTTGAAATGGGGGATAATACCCCCGGTGACCCCGGGGGGAGTCCTTTTTCTGATGATGATATATCTGTCTATAAAAATCTTATAAATAGATCGCCATCCACAAAAGAAGCGGTTAATCTGTTATTCAATTTTGCATATGCTAAGGAATTTGATTCACAGAAGTGTAAGGATTTGATACTAAACATTAACATTAATGAGGATTTTACGTCCGAATTCAATGAAGTTATTAGGGAAGGATTCTTCATTAATGACGAAAACGATCTCAAGGTCAAGTGTCCAGCTAAGGTAAACATCTTATCGGACCTGGTCATACAAAAAGCATACAACAATATTTCAGAAAAAAAGAACAAAAAACATAACTCTCTAGATAAAATTAATTCTGTTGATAGGGAAGGTAAACGCATTAAAATAGATATAGTTCCAGATAAATCTCAATCAGACAAAAATAATGATATGGAAATAGCTTCCCCTGGAAGTGAGGAAATACATATAGATAAACAATTTTTGGAAAATAGATATGAAACTTCAGACCGAGGTCCATATAGTATATACATCGAATCATTAGATAAAAATATTGGCTTTCTATCTAGTTTAGCAGTGGGAAAAATCTTTCATATAAGCAAACAATATAATCCAACTTCAATTGATAGAAGAGGCAAAAACAGATTGATGCTAACATTTAAAAAAATGGATGAGGCTAACAAATTGCTAGATGATAATCATTTTCTATCTACTAATAAATTTAGAGCTTCAATCCCTAATAATATGGTTACATCTAAAGCAATAGTTAAAGATATTGACTTGGACCTTACAGAAGAAGAAATTCTAGATAATCTTAGAACAATAGATAACAAAAAAGTAATTCATGTTAGAAGATTAAAAAAGAAAGTAATAACAGATTCAGGTATCCAATATAAGGATATCCCAGTCATTCTTATTACTTTCCGAGGAAAATGTATACCAAACAGAGTGTTTATGTACTCTTGCTCATTTGAAACATTAAATTATTATGCACCGGTGATACAATGTCATCAATGTTTGCGATATGGACATACAAAAAATCAGTGCAGAGGAAAAGTACGATGCCCGAAATGTGGAGAAAATCATGGTATTGAGAAATGTAAAGAACAAGAAATGTCATGTATATTTTGTGGAGGAGATCATCTCACTAGCGAGCCAGATAAATCAGTGAAAAATAGAATTTGTCCAGAATTTCATAGGCAGAAAAGAATCAAAGAAATAATAGCAGAAAGAAATATAACCTTTTTCGAAGCATCTAAGATTATTCCGATGATAGATAATAATAAGAGAAATGAGCAAAATAGTCAATTTAATTTCAATGTAAACAATTTTCCACAATTACCTAATGATGATACAACTTTTTACCAATCTATAAATGAAAATACTCCCTCCCGGGTAAAAACTCCGCAAGGATACAATAAAATAACAAGAATAAAATCCAATATTTCCTCTAATCATAATACTCATAGCAAAGATAAAAACTATAGGGAAAGAATTTCTGGAATGAGTCAACAACACAGAGATTGTCTCATTAGTCCTGATGGCCAAATAAGGTCGTCTCCCTCTGTGATGCCTATTAATGAATTATCTAGAGGATTACCTCCACCAATTAGTTATACAAAACAAAAAATTAGAGATGATATTAGCAACATCTACTTCAAATACCCCGAACTCTTTCTTGAACTTATTAAGGAATTCGTTCCACCTACTGACAATTTTGATTCAACAGAACTTGGAGAGAAAGCTTCTTCATGGTAAAGCTGAGTATACTCAACTGGAACATGAGAAGCTTTCATGCCAATAAAGCCAATTTATGTAACTTACTTGAAACTATTCAGACAGACATAGTCTGTTTAACTGAAACTTGGTTAAAACCTAATCAATACATATCAGTTAAAGGATATAAATCATTAAATCATTACAGAGACGATGGAAAAGGTGGTGCTGGGTTTTTGATCAAAAATAATATCAAATTTAATAAGTTAAATATCCAATTTCAAATCCCTCATAGAGTAAATATAATGGGAATTAAAATCAAAGATATAGACATTTTTTCTATATATATACCTCCTGATATTTCTGTTCCAGAAAATTTCTGGACAAATCTTACTGATAATCAGAAATTTATTCTATGTGGAGACTTCAACTGTCACCACAAAAGTTGGGGAAATTCTATTAATAATAGAGGAGGAATTGAGCTTAATTCTGCCATAGATGATGGTAATATGATTATCATAAATGATCTTCAACCCACATTGCTTTCCAGTCAATCAAAAAGTGTTATTGACCTCATTATCATCTCTGCAAATTTATTAAATGATGTGAACTTTTGCAATACAGTAAATGACACATATGGATCAGACCATTTCCCAATTCATACAGAAATAATGATAGATAATTGCATAGATAAAAACCATATAATAAATAATGACGATAGAAACATAAGATACAATTATAAGAAAACCAATTGGTTAGACTATGAGAGCAACATAGATACTTTGGATATTGAATCATATGAAGATTTAGTTCAGGCAATGAGATGGAGTCTTTCACAGAACACCCCAACTATAAATACTAACAATAGAAACAATTATATGATGAAACCGCCTTGGTGGGATGAGGAATGCTTAGACGCTATCAAAAAGAGGTCAGCAAGCTTCAAAAAGTATAAACTAAATTCTAATATTGAAAACTTTATAGAAATCAAAAAAGAAATAGCTAAATCCAGGAAAATATTCAAAAATAAAAAAAAGAAAGCATTCAAAAAATTCACAGAGTCCTTATCCAGAGAAAGTGACATCTCTGATGTATGGCGTAACATCAAAAAATTCTCTAGGCCATTTAATTTTGAACCTAATAATCATGATAATGATATAGACAACTCGACTTTAGTAGAATCACTATTAGATAAATTCTGCCCTGCTGATATACAGAGACCTCCTCCTGAGGTAGACAGAATTCAGATCAATAGGGACATTAATTATACCTTTACAGAAAGAGAAGTTAGATGTATTATAGGAAAACTAAAAGCTACATCACCTGGAAAAGACGAAATCACTTATAAGATGATTGAACATTTACCAAAAAAGGCGTTCAAATGGTTAGTAAATTTCTACAATGACATATGGTTAAATGGTGTAGAAACGCCTAAAGAATGGAATGATGTTATCCTTATCCCTATATTAAAACCTGGGAAAAATCCGAATGATTTTAATAGTTATAGGCCAATTGCTCTGACATCATGCTTAAAGAAAACATTTGAACACCTCATCAAATACCGTTTGGACTGGTGGTTAGAGCATAATACAATACTTCCTGACAATCAATTCGGATTTAGAAAGGGAAAGGGTACTATAGAAGCACTGTTTCACTTATATGCTGATATTTTGATAAGTAATCTGAAAAAAGAAAAAACTTTAGCTGTATTTCTGGACATCAAATCGGCATATGATAATGTTATCCCGGAAATATTAATTAAAAATCTACTAGACATAGGAATAAATAGAAATGTGGTCAAGATAATTTTTGAATTGATAAAAGAAAAAAATATGTATATTAGAGACAAAAATCACAAAATCTGGGGTCCAAGGAAATGCTATAAGGGCATTTTGCAGGGTTCAGTGTTGAGTCCAATTTTATTCAATTTATACACTATATCCCTATGGGACGCAATAACTCCACATTGCAAATATATCCAATATGCAGATGATATAACTATTTTCAAATCACTCAAAAATACACGCTTTGCAGAACATCACATTAATCGAGCTTTATCTTCTATAGAAAATTGGTTACAAGATCATGGTCTATCAATCTCAACCGATAAATCAAAAGTTATGGTATTTTCCAAATCCCACCAACAAGAAAACATAAATATTGAAATAGATAACAACAGAATTGCTCAGGTCGAAAAGCACAAAATTCTGGGCATCACCTTTGATAGGAAAATGACGTGGAAATTTCATGTAACTGACTTAATTAATAAATGTAATAAAATTTTAAATATTCTCAGATATTTGACGAAAGTTAGTTGGGGAGCTGATCCTAAAATTATGCTAACTATTCATAATGCATTAATCTCATCAAGAATCGAATATGGTCTAATGATCTATGGAAATACCAGTAAAAATAATATAAAGAAGATATCCAGTATTCAATACAAGTCACTTAGAATCTGCTTGGGTCTTATGAAATCATCTCCTACCAATGCTATTCTAGTAGAGGCAAATCAATATCCCTTGGACATAAAACAAAACCTTATAACCCTTAAATTTATTGTAAAACAACTAGGCATCAAATCAAATCCTATAATTAAAATAATGAAAATATTTGAACAAACGGTAACAAACATGCATTGCAACAAATGGAGAAATAGTATGTTATATAACTCTATTCGTGAGTCCTTGTTGCCACCGTTTAACCAAGTTATATCTTCAAGTAACCATCCCACTGAGCAAGGAACATCCCGGGGATGTTTGGTAACGTTAATTTCTTGTACCTTTGGTGACCTTTTTGAGATTATATCTTTTATAAGTGATAATAACATATTTCTGGGACGTTTCAATTCGTCCCTCATTTGGGCTGACTCTGCTACATCCCCAGATACACATCGCTGTTTCGTATAACAGTAAACTGACCTATGCACGTCTATGTGATCTTATTTGAGTCAATATTCCAACGCCTTCTCCAAAGTATCCTTATTTCATCCACAGCACATTTTATGTGACGTACTTTTATCATTTTCCGTGGGACTATTATTACGAACTTGATTTGAATCAGACACGTATCTTTCTCACTTTGTGCTATTTTGCTAATATTCGCCATTTTGAGAGATGATGCTGTGTCGTGGTTATGACGGACGCCGGCGTGGTTTGTGTTGTTTAGTGTTTGTGTCTCACAATAAAGTGTGAATTTTGACTTTTGAGGTAGAGCAATAGTCAAGAAAATCAAGTGAAAGTGCGTTTTTTGGAAAACATGGTGAGATAGGTGAGTTGAATTACCAAAATCATAATTTTCTGTTTATGTATGAGCACACAGTTGTCTGATTCATAATGGCTTCAGTCAGAATTTATTGTCGGGTATCTTCCTCAGTGAATATATAATTAATGTGATGAATATAACTACAAGTCCTCTATTATTGTTCCTCTCTTAGTTTTAAATGAACTCAGTAATATTATTTGATTTTTGGGGTTAGGTCATTTGCAATATAGAAAAATGGATCACCAAACAGCTGTATAGGTATATCAGTGACCAACAAGATCCCTCAAAATAGTTTGATTCATGTCATTTACGGAAGCAGCTTTCATTGGAATATATCAAGGTCTTCTAGTACTACATTGTTTACAGGTCAGTACTCATGATGTTCCCTCGGAACCTGATGGATACCTACATTACTAGAACATGCGTGAGCTCTGGACAAACCTACCCTCTAACCTACTTTAGTAGAAATGATGGATTACACATCTGCTGTTTGCCTTTGGGGAGTTTAGGTATGAAAAAGTGGGATGCATATAGTAGGTAATGTAAATTTCCTACTTAGGTATGGTATATATTTCAGAATCCAAGTATCTGGGATTTCATTCAATCAAAAATAGGGACATTTGTGGGACACAAAAAACAGTAAGTCCTTTATTCTTGAAAGGCGTATGAAAAAATGATGACAACATGAAAATCAACTCTTACATTGGGCTAGAACACTCTAAAATCCACCCACTGCCACAGAGGATCGAAAATCAAGAACACACCATCAGGAAGAGAACTGATCGAGACAGAATCAAGGTAGGATGATATGAATATTTGATGCTGATATTGTGTATTACAAATTGTTTGGTGTTTCAGGTGCATCTCATGAAATCCTCAGCCTTGAAATAGATTCGCCCATAGAATCATTAAACTGAACTAACTGAAGTGACATACGTGGAAGGATAATTAGTCAATCAAATATCCATTTATTTTCAATTGTAGTTCTACCTGTATGTAACATTGATTGAATATATTTCTGAATTTATTTTTTTTCTGTGATAAGTAGGTAGTTAGCAATGAAGCTGACTATAGTAAATATCAGGGTGATCCAACATAAATGTTCCCTTTTGTAAATTTGGTCATTTCTGGACCGATCGCAGAATTCAAAAACTATTTGGTATATTTCTCTCAGTCAGAAAATATATACTGGGTATTTCAAAATATATGGAACGCACATCAAGATGTGATAGGGCAGCTCAAATCAATAATAAATGATCCCTCAAAGAATTGACCAGAACTCTTTCGTTTCCAAGTTGTTAAAAATACCTACCATTTTTTATTTCTTTCGATACATTTGAGATGATTGAACCAATTTGCTTCATTATACCTATTTATCGTTCTCTGTAGTGGGAGAAATGAGAGGAAGCGTCCCACATATCATGAAAAACCCAGTGTGATAAAATCCAGCTATATGTGATTATACCAGTAATAGTTTTCAGAATTCACGAATATTGGTCTAGAAATAACCAAGTTACAAGGGTGGACATTTTTGGAGTACCACCCTGTATATTTCGAAAGATCCTAGTAAAGTTACAAGAGAGTCAACAATAATGAAACAGGAATGTTATGAAATCGTCCAGGGATATGTACTTTTTACATTCCGAAATGAAGACATGGTACGTAAAAGCGTTATCGCAAATACTATTCGAGAATGTACTTTCACTGTAACAAAGCTGTTTCATGACACGTATCAGTTTCGACTCCTACTCAACGTACTTGCGACGTCCTGCGATATTGTACTGTTGGTGGACATATAACGACTCTAAGATAATCTTTGAGATGTCAATAGCACCAAATTCACAACGTAACAACGTATCTTGGTTACAATGAAATAACGTTAATAGTATGAGTTCTTGCACAGTGGGATCCTGCATTCAATATTCCACTCGAAAGTATATATGACAAGTATGAGATTTATCATAGTATAGGTATTGAGAAAAAAGACAAAATTCATAGGTCTAATAATTCGAAATTCCTAGATATCATTAATGAGAAATGGCCTAACCATAAATTAATTTTTACTGATGGGTCCAAGACTGAAGACAAGACATCGTTTGGTATATATATTCCTCACAAAAATATGACGAAGGGGGGAATAATCCACCCAAAATCCTCTATTCTTTCTGCAGAACTAATGGCAATATACTTTGCATTATTAATAATAAATGATGAACCAGATAGATATTTAATTTGCTCGGATTCTAAGAGCGCAATTACAGGTATGCATAATAACGTAATAAATACTAGTACTAATTATATATATCTTAAAATTAAAGAGACATGGTTTGAGCTTAAAAAGGAAAATTTTGAAATCATACTTTGCTGGATTCCAGGCCATTGTAATATAGAAGGTAATGATAAAGCAGATGAAGCAGCCAAAAATGCAAATATTAGATACAAAACAGACAAAATCCAAAATTTGGACCTGATTCCCCATATCAAAACTCTTATGAAAAACAAATTCCAGAATTTCTGGAATGAGACTTCAAACATTAGAGGTAAAAGACTTAAAGAAATTCAACCCCTTATTCAAATTAAACCTTGGTTCAGCACTTGTCAATTCCTCCCGAGGAAAATATATTCAGCAATAACTAGACTGAGAATTGGGCATTGTAGTTTACCAGATCACCTATGTAGAATCAAAATAAAGGAAAACAATCTTTGTGATTGTGGGAAAATAGGAGATATTAACCACTTCTTTTTCGAATGCGATAATAATAAACAAAACATTGATAATCTATATTCAAAGTTAATAAAATCAGGGCTCAAACCTCCACTCTCATATCAAATGATTCTAAGAGACTTAAATCATGACAAAATAAAAATGTTGAGTAAATTTATTGAAAAAAGTCTGATTACTATCTGAATACTGTATGGAAATTACTGGAACAATTACTCTATTTTACTTCTATTATCTTTGTAGAATTGTGATGTTCTATGGGAACCTTGAATGTTATAAAACTCATCCATACTTTAACAAAGGGAATTAACATGTCAATCACCTTCCTAATCCTTAACATAAAGTAAATAAATCCTATACCCGATCTGGTGGAATTGGCACCGCAAGGAGTCAGAAAACCAATAAAGACAACAGAAGAAGAAGAAGAAACCCAACTTATTTTGCAATGTTCTACCTACCCTAGCAAGGGGGGGTTAGGTTTTTTTTGAAACACCCTGTATAGACCCCTTTTGTGATTGAAATCAGCAAGATTGTGATTGAATAATGTCTGAATTTGAAACAAAAAAAACATAGAATTTGATTCAAAACAGTGAAATCAACTCACCGACATCCTATCCTCACATTGGGTACACTTTTCAATGTTCGATAAACCGTCAAATTTTTGGAAACAATGAAAGTATCAGTTTTCACACACACACACAAACAACAGCAAAGTGAACGTTTAACTGATTACAAATTCCTGCCTAAACAGGCAAACCGAATGATTCACAACTTTATGCCGGTTTTCTCGAAACAATAAACACTTTTATTCACGACTAATATATTATACTTGTGGTTTTTGAAGTATAATGCCATATATTAATCCCGCAGGGAATAAAGACTATTAATCCCTCGCCATTATTCCCTGCGGGATTAATATATGGCATTATACTTCAGAAACCACAAGTTTATATATTAGTCGCAAATAAAGTAGAGTATACTACTCGCAATAATGGCTATTATTCTCTCGGAATGTTACTCCCTCGCCGCTAACGCGGCTCGGTTCGTAAAAAATCCTCGAGAATAATAGCTATCATTATTGACTCGTGGTATAATCTACTATTTTATGCCACATTCCATCAATCGGACGTACAGGGTGTCAAACTAAACTTTGATGATTTTCAGGACGATACAAATACACATGTGCATGACCACGTGCCAATGTAGGATATTTTATAAAATCAGTAAAACTTGAAAAATGATAATATTGATTCTTTCGCAATGAAGCGTGCCCTTCAATAGAAAGTTGGGGTTTCATATTGTCAATCCACTCGAATTGTACGATCCTACAACTACACTGAAAATCATAGAGGATCATAACCACGTCATGACACAGGGTTTTTTCGTGAAAGAAACATTCAGTGTGTACCAATTAATGAACTCAATATGAGTTCATTGGTGATGTGTACCTATAAGTAGTATGGAATAAATTCATTTTCAGCCAAACTCTATCTATTTCTGAGGAATTCCTTGAAATAGGTCGATTTTCAATCTCAAATTGCCATATTCATACGGGTAAATTAAATATACAGGGTGATCCACGTAAGACTAATGACGTCCATGACAATGTTTTCGAATGAACACCCCATATATTATTCACATTTTGGAATCACCTGCATTTAAAAATATATCACACATGAACTTTTTATACAGTGCGTCCGTTAAATTCGGTGATTTCATTTTAATGTAGTGAGTGACTATGATTTTCTTGTGACTTTTTCATATTTACTATTTGGTGAACTATCACACCTACCAGCTTATGAGGCCAGCCATTCGCCATTGTGCCATCGGCCATTGAATTATCAAGGACATGTCAAATAATATATGCAAGAATTCACTTCCACCGTAGATAGGTAAATGAGAAAATATCTTTCTGAAAATTCATGTCACACAACTATTTAGTTCAACCTTCAAACAACGATTGAAGAATAACATCTAAAATAATTTGTATAAAACGTTATTCAAGAGCAATTTGTCTCTAATGATTCTTTCAAAATCTGTAGACATCTGACCTTCATTTGACATATAAAATTGCTGGTATTATAGTTCGGTAAATATGAAAAACCCACCAAAAAATCATATTTCTTGTTGATTTTCCTTGAAATCTGTCATTGAAGTAGATCATGAGTATATACAGTGTGGCCAATGACAAAATAAAAACAGCTAATAAGTAGATGTAAATCAGTAAATGCGTATCCAAAGCATGCGGAAAAAGAAGCTGAAATTTAGGACTTTCTCGTGAAATATCTCAATGAATAGTGGTTTCTCCACATTTCCATTATCTAATTCGTGCTTATGAGAGAAAAATACGCGAGCACAAAAAAAAGATTGCGAAAAAATGGAAGAAAGCATAATTAATAAGCATAGAGAACTGTATATTCACACAACAACTTCCCTCAGCTACCTAAGCAGAAATAGTTATTTATTATACAAGGGAAAAAAGTAGTAGATTTTAGCTCCAGGTTGTGTTGTCTCCCGACGCGTGGCGGAGGGAGACAAAAAACCGTGAGCTAAAATCTAATAGTTTTCCCGTGTATAATACACTATTTTTTTCTGTGACAGAAGAAAGGACGAATCAATATTGAGAAGATATTACATTATTTTGAAATCTGAAAATTATCGACGTGAAATTTCAAGTTCTCAACAGTAGGGTCACCTGCGTTGTAGGCATCTATCATTCTTTTGAAGTAATCAAATATCTGATGTTATTTCTGTCAGTATAATTCTGTGATTTGATTAAAAAAAAAAATGCGGATTTAGTGGTTGTTTAGTAATATACGTAACCGCGAAGTCGAATGGAAGATAAAAGGACTTGCAGTTCTTTCTCGGAGACAGTATTATTGACTATTTTTCGGAACTATAGCACAACAAAAGCCATCAACAGTGTATATACAGGCTGATTTTAAAATAAGTGCATATATTTTAAACACTAAGAAAGCTTGAGGTATACTACCGAATAGCACTATTAAAAATATTATTAGGATCAAAATAGATTTGGGGCAAAATACCCTTTTTCCGCCCAGATTTCTACTTCTGTCACAACTATCGTTTGCGATCCGCAGTCGACCGTGATGAACGAAGCGACGTTGCCACTCTACATGACAATTAGGAGATATTAAATAAAATGTATAATCGAGAAAATGTACATGGGGAAGAAGTTAACCCTGGTCTTGAATTTCAGAAAGATAATACAAAAATTTTAAAATGGACTCACCCAAGATTTGTACACATAAGCTAGAAAAGCGTATATCTTAACACCTCCCCTTGGAAGTTCTTTTACTGAAAAATCCTTTAGACCCTTCCTTCCACCTCCTTGCATCGCTACAATTTCGTGTCATTCGAGGAGTCTCATGGGCCTCGCACAATAACGACCCGACATGAGAACCATTTCATTCAGCTCAATGTTTGAGAAATGCATCGTCACTTTCCAAGCAAATTGTCAGAAACAAAACTTTACATTTACTAGTCAGTGTTGTTCCTGGGTCTGATTTTTTCGTAATAGATTTCCTTGGAAAAAGGTATCAGATTTGTATCAAAAGGTAATAGACTCGAAAAATCTGACATTTGACATTCGGAATGTCATTCTTGTCAAACCCTATCGCACTAATCACAGTTTTGACATAAATATAGAACATAGAACGGAACATAATTATCCGCTGAGCACAGAAATAGATTTTTTAGTATTGGAACATATTTTGGTGCTAATAGCAAATAGTAATAGATTCATGACAAATCGTAATATCGTAACAATCTTCGTGAAATAGTAATAGAACGCGAACAATCCTAGTTAGTACTGTCAAAGGTCACAGCAAAGAAGAAATCTTTGGTCACAGATAGTCAGATACTGCTGTTTTGAGAAATGATGTTGACAGATCATATGATGATAGTTCTGTTCACGGTTCTGTTTGTGTGGGCTGGTTTGTAAAATAATTGTAAACGTAAAATAAAAAATAAAATAATTGGATGGAATGGACTCGATATTAGTATTTGTTTGCTCTCGGGAGTTTTGCTGTTCGAGCAGGTATGAGAAAATCTACTAGGTGAGTCGATTTTCAACTTTGTGTATGTTGTGTACCTATTTATTGTCTGCTAATTTTGTATCGACCCGCTGGGGCCTTATTTTCGAATTGAAGGAAGGAGGACGTTCTATCATTCCCCTCATGTTTCTCTCCGTCTCTCGTGATCCATGCAGATAATCACCCCACAGTTCTCTCAGTAAACTTTAAAAAATAAGGCTCCTGTACATATTACATTCACCTCTATTAGTTTCCATAACCTATTCCAATTCATATTCATTCTGTGACAATTTTTTATCAGGATATTCGTCTCTGAAACAATCTGGCATCACTGTCTTGTTATGACGTTAGTGAATGACGAATTGGAGATTCCCTGGATTTCCGCAGATTTCACTTGCTTCCCAGTGGCGTACTCGAATTTCGAAGCATTTTATGTTCAATTTTCAAAATGAAATTTCTCGTTAATGTGAAGACTTAGGAAAAATCAAATATTTTAGTAATTTTTGTTAGACTCTCTCATATATATGTCTTGAATATATGCACTCATTTTAAAATCAGCCTGTATATATATGTGATATATATCCGGGAAAAAAGTACTAACTTTTTTCCCACGGGAAGAAAGTAATTTATGAAAAGTGACATTTATTTATTACCTGCCAACAGAGATGAAATGCCAAACTTCTTTTCCGTCACAGAAAAAAAGATATTTGGAAAGCTTCTGGCAGATAACATTTCGAAATTTGCATGCGGCTCTCCTGCTATAACCGAATTGAAAACAAATAGACCGTTGTATAAAAAATTGGAATACCTCTCTGAGGTGTAACTAGACGCTTTGTACAGGGTGATTCACCATAAATGTCCCCCCCTCTAGCTCACTTATTTTTGAACCGATTTGAAAATTTGAAAAATTATCTAGAATGATTTTCAGAAATTTTTTTTCCGTCGCATCAAAAAATACAGGGTGCTCGGAACAAACGATCTACAGAGTACTACTCGATTTTTTTAAATGGAACACCCTGTATTTCATTGTATTTTTAGATTTTCCCTGAAGAGCTGATTTCATCAATATATCACACTTGGGGTCTAGCGGGAATGATTACAGAGATATAGGGTGTTCAAAATCGAGATTTTTCAGCTTCAGGATTTTTTTGTGTCGAAACTATTCATTATCGGTCAAAACGGCTTCAATGTCCCCATCTCAACTTCTGATTTACTCTCTACTGACATTTAATTGGAACAAATACAGTGTGGTTCAAGATTCAGAATTCTAATCACCCTGTATCTGCTTCAATTATTAAAAGTGAATCAAAACTCAAAAGTTAAGATATGGACATGAAAGCCGTTTTGACGGATAATGAATCCTAAAGTTGAAAAATCTCGACTCTGAACACCCTATATCTCTGTAATCATTGCCGCTAGACCCCAAGTGTGATACATTGATGAAATCAGCTCTTCAGGGAGAATATGAAAATACAATGAAATACAGGGTGTTCCATTTGAAAAATTCAAGTAGTACTCTGTAGATCGTTTGTTCTGAGCACCCTGCATTTTCTGATGCAACTTGAAAAAAAATTCTGAAAAATCATTTCAGATGATTTTTCAAATTTTTGAATCGGTTCAAAAATTAGTGAGCTAGAGGGGGGGACATTTATGGTGAATCACCCTGTACAATTTCAAAAATTTGAAGAGGTTGATCTGCAGAGTAGGAGGTTAAAATTGGGTAAAACTGCCTTCATCACGCGATGGGTTTTTTCCGAAAATGTATTTTGGTACCTACTCACGTATTTTTGTCTGAAAAACACGAATTCGATAATGAAAATGTGAACAAGCCATTATTCATTAGGATATTTGACTATATGAAGTTACAAATTTCACCTTCTTGTCCGTATGTCTTCTGGATGGCATTTAGAATAATTTGCCCTTCTTTTTTCGTCATTGGACAATTACAGAGTGGGCCATTGAAAACGAAACAGCGGCTCTGTAGGTCAGCAAAATCGGATTATGAAAAAAATCTTAAACACGCCAACTACACTTTCGAGGGGGACATATCGTTCTAAAATATTTTCAGCCCTGCGGCGTTGCCGCTTCTAACGAAAAGAAGCAACAACTTTGTTATTTCAAATGGAACACCTTGTGTCTCATTGCAATTGTAACAGATACAGGGTGTTCAGAAGTCTGAATCTTGAACCACCCTGTATTTGTTTCAAATAAATGTCGGTAGATAGTAAATCAAAAGTTGAGATAGGGACATGAGAGCCGTTTTGACCAATAATGAATAGTTTCGACACAAAAAAAATCCTAAAGTTGAAAAATCTCGATTTTGAACACCCTATATCCCTGAAATCATTCCAACTAGACCCCTAGTGTGATGCATTGATGAAATCAGAGCTCTTCGGGGAGAATTTAAAAATGCAATGAAATACAAGGTTTTCCATTTGGAATAACAAAGTTGTTGCTTCTTTTCGTTAAAAGCGGCAACGCCGCAGGGCTGAAAATATTTTAGAACGATGTCCCCCTCGAAAATGTAGATGACTTGTTTCAGATTTTTTTCATAATCCGATTTTGCTGACCTACAGAGCCGCTGTTTCGTTTTCAATGGCCCACTCTGTATACAGTGTGTCCCACTTACCATGCTCACCATGGGTATATTTTTAACGGTGAGAGATACGAGGTCGGTTGAATGACACCAAATGTGGAGTTTGTCAAGGCCAACTATAATGTGAAAAAATATTTTGATAAAATCTATTCGTTTTTGTTTTATACGCAAAAAACAGATTTTGATCATTCTCATGTCTCCTCCGTAACTTCTTTATTTATGAAAATATTCAAATAGGAATTTCACATTCTCATGGCAGTTTTTCAAAGTGATTTCGAAAAAAAATATGAAATTTATACCAACTCTTCTAGAATTTGAGATAGCAGCACCAACTTTAGTTTTTCAAATGTAGGTCATAGCTCACTATGACTTAGTTACAAATAACTTTTTTTTCTCTTACAGATGATATGTCGCAGTTATAGTTTTGTATTGATAACAACGGAGTTATCGTCATTTATACAAAAACTAAAAATTATTTGGAAGCCGCCATCTTGAATTCATAAATTTTAACAAAAATATCATGATCTTCGACCTCAAAAAACCCCACTTACCAATTTTGAATGGAATCGGACCAAATCTTGTCTGCCAGCTTGGAGCAGCCATTTTTTAAATTTCATCAAAAATTCCATAATGTATTGTCACCGAAATTATGAACACCTGCCAAATTTCAAGTTGATCGGAGTTATGTAATTTTTGTTGGTTTTTGAGGTCGGAGATCATGATTTTTTTGTTAAAATTCATAAATTCAAGATGGCGGCTTCCGAATAATTTTTTGTTTTTGTATAAATGACGATAACTCCGTTGTTATCAGCACAAAACTATTTCTGCGACATATCATCTGTGAGAGAAAAAAAAATTATTTGTAACTAAGTCATAGTGAGCTGTTGACCTACATTTGAAAAACTAAAGTTGGTGCTGATATCTCAAATTCTAGAAGAGTTGGTATAAATTCCATATTTTTTTCGAAATCACTATGAAAAAATGCCATGAGAATGTGGAATTCCTATTTGAGTATTTTCATAAATAAAGAAGTTACGGAGGAGACAAGAAAATGATCAAAATCTGTTTTTCTGCGTATAAAACAAAAACGAATAGATTTTATCAAAATATTTTTTCACATTATAGTTGGCCTTGACAAACTCCACATTTGGTGTCATTTAACCGACCTCGTATCTCTCACCGTTAAAAAGATACCCATGGTGAGCATGGTAAGTGGGACACACTGTATATCAAAACGTACGACACATTTTTTTCATTATATGAGTCGACTATAAATATGATTTTCTGGAGATTTATCCATATGCAGTGAAAAGAAGGAAGAATATCATTGTAAATAATGGCGTGTGTAATAATGTCATTCCAGCAATCTATTGACAATATTTGACATCTCGTATTTGGATTGAATATTGATTAAATGGCCGTCATCTGGTATGCTTTGCTCATTAAATAGGAAAAACTTGCCATAAAAATCATATTTCCTGTTGAATTTTTTATCTCAAAATGTATCATTGAAGTACATCATGAGTATAGAAAGTGTCCAATGACAAAATAAGAAGAGCAAGTATCTGTAATTCAACAACAAGGGGAGAAAGAAGGGAGATTTCGAACTTTTTCTTGAAATATCTTGATAAATAGTGGTTTGTTCCGATTTTCATTATCAAAATCGTGTTATAGACAAAAAACGTGAGTACCAAAGGATATTTTCGAAAAAAACCCATCGCATGATAAATGCAGTTTTACCAAAAATTGTGAATACAATTTTTTTTTAAATATCCCATCATAGGATTACACACTGTAGAATTACTATTATTGGCCAATAGATTTTAGAACTCGATGTGGTATTCTAGAAATTCACATTCGAATAAAATTACGGAATTTGGAAAAAGTAGAAATTTTGGTAATAAAAGTCAAAACCCAGACAGCTCCAGATATTTCATGAATCTCCCAATCATATTCCTTTTGGAATATTGGAATATTCTTGAAATAATCTGGAATATTCCGGAATATCTGTGGAATATTCTCTAAATATGCGAATGGGAATTCCTCAGATAATCATAGAATATACCCAAAAGAATATTCTATGTTGAATGTTCCTGGAATATTCCAATGAACATATTCTAAAATTAAAAAAAGTGACCCAAGTAGGGATCGAACTCGTGACCTCAAGACTATCAGAGCAACGCCTTGACCACTAGGCCAGTAATCGAATTGAATAATGTTATACATATCAAGTTCTTGTGAGAGCATTGTTCGAAATCGGATCATAAACACTTTTTGTTTCAAAATCCCCTTACATCTAATTGATGTTCGTTACTCATATCTCTGAAATAATAAATGGTATTTATGTGTCGAGCAACAAAGGAATATTCATGGAATGTTTCATGAATATTCACCACCGAATATTCAGTTGAGAATATTTCATGAATATACCGCACAGAATATTCAGTTGGGTATATTTCATGAATATACCGCACAGAATATACAGTTGGGTATATTTCATGAATATACAAGAGAGAATATTCTGTTGCGGGAATATTCCTGGAAGATTCATACCTGAATATTCCCTGAACATGTCCGGCTATTCACTTTGGGATATTCCTTTCAGATGTTCCAGTGGCATGTATATATTCTAGGAATAATCGATGAATATTCGGAATATACTCCTCCTTTTAAGCATATTTAGAGAATATTCTATGAATATCCAGTGCTGTCTGGGAACATTCGAGATAAAAGTTGAGATTTCGATATAAACGGCGATTTTTTCACTCTGAAGTCGAAATTTTGGAAAGAAAATTGAAATTTCCAGCTAAAAATTAGAATCCTTATAAGATCCGGAACTCTTGTAGATCGGCAAGCAAAAAATATGAAAACCGATATGAAATCCATAAGAATTGGTGTCAAATTTGATCTAAAAGCATTGATATCAACTCACCGGCATCCTTTCCTCAGTTTGGGTACACTTTTCAATGTTCAAAAATTCAAATTCAAATAATCCAACACTCAGTTTTCACCACAAACACACACACTTGCGTAGTAAACGATATACTGATGATAGATTCGACTGTTCTCAGAACCACCGTTAAAAGTATACAAATATTCAGAACAGTGTTCTGTAATCGAATGATTCACAATTGTTTTCTCGATCTCGATACGATAAACAGTCCCCACTTTTTTCACCCAGACAGCACTGGATATTCCTAGAATATTCTCTAAATATGCTAAATGGGAAGAATATATTCCGAATATCTTTCGAATATTCTTAGAATATATACGTGCCTCTGGAACATTCAAGGAATATTCAAATGTGAATATTCTAGTAATATTCCAAAATGAATATACAGGTGATATTACAGAAGGAATATTCTGAAGTGAATATTCCTAGAATATTCCAGTTGGATAGTGCAGGGAATATTCAGGTATATTTCAATAATATCCCCATGTGTTTCAATGAAATTGTAAAGTATGAAAATTAACCAATCACAATTTCATAAATGTGAGTATTAAACATTGATTTTGAAATTTTTGGTAGAAGCCCATCGTATTTCAAAGTGGAGTGGTTATGTTACCAGGGATCAAAAACAAAAAGAAGTCTCCACAATTTTGATAGTGATCAAAGTACTCAATCAGATCATCGTACATGTTGAGAGCCTATATGGAACTGGAAGTGTTTATGGTTCCTTTCTGAACAACGCAATTCAATAAATTGTTGTGTACATTATTATTCAACTCGATTACTGGCCAAGTGGTTAAGGCGTTGATCTGACAGTCTGAAAGTCCCGAGTTCGAGCCCATCTTGGGTCAGCTTTTTTTAATTATGAATATGTATTACGGAATATTCCCGGAATATTCATTTATTTATATTCCTGTATCATTCCAGGAATAGTCCGAATATTATCTGAATATTCTTAGAATATTATAGGTACATTCTGAATATATAGGGAATATTCCTTGTGTAAGATTCCGGGAATATATAAAATTTTCCCCACCAGCACATTCAGGGAATATTCCATAGTTGATATGTATATCCCTGGCATGTTCCTGAATATTCGCTATATCCAAAAAGAATATTCTATGGATATTCATGGAATATCTGGTGCTGTCTGGGCATGAAACATTGCATTAATCGGACGTAAATTTAGAGAGTAACAAGTGGGGTACGTAGTTTTTGAAAGGTATCAGATTAGTATAGATGTAGTTTTCATAAGGTATTAGTTTATTTAGAGGTCAGATAATTTAAACGACGCTATAAAAGCAGATTATATTTTATCATTGCTCATGTAAGATGGAAGTAGAGGCCATGGCACCATATCATGAGTATATTTTTATATTGAAACTATCATTGGGCACCAAGGATGTGTATACGACGCTATGAAAGTTCGGAGAATTGGAGATTTTTCCCACAAACTACGTACTTAGCCCACTCGACTGTCTTGGTTTTTCCACACAGTCGAGTGAGCTAGGTACGTAGTTTATGAGAAAAAATCAAGACACTCGAGTGTGCTTTTTTTACTTTCTTTTGTTTTTTGTTTTGTTTTCTATTGGCAAGTGATTATTCAGGAACTTGTAAATTTTTCAGTTTTTTCATCGTATCTCCCGAACTATTGAATTCAGAGGGAAATGTTATTCGGATTTTTTGTAGATTTTATCAAAAGGAATAATTTTGGTTCCATAACATTTTCAGATATTTCTAGTTGTTTTCGAGATATTTGGAATTATCTGAGAATAAAATTTTCAACACTTTTGTTCCATCTTCCAATCAACAAAATGAAAAAACATTTCATGGTTCAGTAGGAGTCGATGAGCTTCATCTATCGATAATCTTTGTTTTTCAATATATCTTCATAGTACCCTATGGATCGTTAAAATTTTTTTTTTCATATTTTTCACTTTATTTCCTGTACTATTGGGTCTACAGAAAAAAATATGGAAAATGATTTGTAGGAAATGTTCCAGTAGATAACTTTGCACTCCTGATAATTTTCGAATTTTCCATTTGTTTTCGATATATATTGAATTGAAAGGATTTCAAATTTTGATGTTTGGATTTTCATTTGTTTTTCCATTTTCCGATGGATGCACGAAAAAATGGTTGAATAATAATTTGTTGCATCATCAAAGAGGCATACGGTGCATTTTTCAAATTTGGATTTATTCTATTGGTTCAGGAGATATGTCGTTTTAAAGTGAACCGTGTTTTTCGGAAAATCTCCTTGAAAAACCCACTTGGAATTTCCCGACCCTGCTCAATTTCAATAGGCTTCGTCTCTCCCTGATAGAGGTTTTTTTCACAAAAAAAGAAATCGATCGGACCACTTTGGCGATTTGTAGAGTGGTTACAAGAAACTTCCGGTGAAAAATCGAAAAAACCCGGAAAAACCACCTTAGAGTTTTCCGATTTCCTTCATATTTCAATGACACAATATTGTTTTGAGTACAATAAGATGGCAAAATTTCAAGTCGATATGTCGAAGGGTTCCGGAGATATATCGATTTATGATTAACACAGAGTACAGACAGACAGACAGACAGACCACACACAAGAACCAAAGTTGCTCAAAATTCGATGGGGATCATTTTCTCCAAAGTAACTATACCTCTATCTCGCTTAGTTTCCGAGATAGCATTTTTGACAAGGCCGTAGTATACTCCACTATGTATAGCGTCGTATAACAAGTGAGGTACGTAGTTTTTGAAAGGTATCAGACTAAGAGAGGTCAGAAAATTTATACGACGCTTTAAAAGCAGATGATATTTTATCATTGCTCATGTAAGATGGAAGTAGAGGCCATGGCACCATATCATGAGTATATTTTTATATTGAAACTATCATTGGGCACCAAGGATGTGTATACGACGCTATGAAAGTTCGGAGAACTGGAGATCTTTTCCACAAACTACGTACTTAGCCCACTCGTCTGTCTTGGTTTTTCCACACAGTCGAGTGAGCTAGGTACGTAGTTTATGAGAAAAAAATCAAGACACTCGAGTGTGCTTTTTCCACTTTCTTTTGTTTTTTGTTTTGTTTTCTATTGGCAAGTGATTATTTGGGAAGTAAATTTTTTAGTTTTTTCATCGTATCTCCCGAACTATTGAATTCAGAGAAAAATGTTATACGGAATTTTTGTAGATTTTATCAAAAGGAATAATTTTGGTACTATAACATTTTCAGATATTTCCAGTTGTTTTCGAGATATTTGGAATTATCTGAGAATAAAATTTTCAACACTTTTGTTCCATCTTCCAATCAACGAAATGAAAAAATATTTCATGGTTCAGTGGAAGTCGATGAGCTTCATCTATCGATAATCTTTGTTTTTCAATATATCTTCATAGTACCCTATGGGTCGTTAAAATTTTTTTTTTCATATTTTTCACTTTATTTCCTGTACTATTGGGTTTACAGAAAAAATTATGGAAAATGATTTGTAGGGAATGTTCCAGTGGATAACATTGCACTCTTGATAATTTTCGATTTTTCCATTTGTTTTCGATATATATTGAATTAAAAGGATTTCAAATTTTGATGTTTGGGTTTTCATTTGTTTTTCCAGTTTCCGATGGATGCACGAAAAAATGATTGAATGATAATTTGTTGCGTCATCAAAGAGGCATACGGTGCATTTCTCAAATTTGGATTTAGTCTATTTGTTCACGAGATATGTCGTTTTAAAGCGAACCGTGTTTTTCGGAAAATCTCCTTGAAAAACCCACTTGGAATTTTCCGACCCTGCTCAATTTCAATAGGCTTCGTCTCTTCCTGATAGAGGTTTTTTTCACAAAAAATGAAATCGATCGGACCACTTTTGCGATTTGTAGAGTGGTTACAAGGAACTTCCGGTGAAAAATCGAAAAAACCCGGAAAAACCACCTTAGAGTTTTCCGATTTCCTTCATATTTTAATGACATAATATTGTTTTGAGTACAATAAGATGGCAAAATTTCAAGTCGATATGTCAAAGGGTTCCGGAGATATATCGATTTATGATTAACACAGAGTACAGACAGACAGACAGACAGACCACACACAAAAACCAAAGTTGCTCAAAATTCGATGGGGATCATTTTCTCCAAAGCAACTATACCTCTATCTCGCTTAGTTTCCGAGATAGCATTTTTGGCACGGCCGTAGTATACTCCACTATGTATAGCGTCGTATAACAAGTGAGGTACGTGGTTTTTGAAAGGTATCAGATTAGTATAAAGGTCAGATAATTTATACGACGTTATAAAAGCAGATGATATTGCTCATGTAAGATGGAAGTAGAGGCCATGGCACCATATCATGAGCATATTTTTATATTGAAACTATCATTGGGTACCAATGATGTGTATACGACGCTATGAAAGTTCAGAGAACTGGAGATTTTTCGTACAAACTACGCTCTTAGCCCGTACCTAGTTTATTGGCAAAAATAAAGACAGTAGGGTGAGCTAGGTACGTAGTTTATGGGAAAAAAAATCAAGACAGTCGGGTGTGCTTTTTTTACTTTCTTTTGTTTTCTGTTTCGTTTTCTAGTTTTCTATTGGCAAGTGATTATCTAGGAACTTGTAAATTTTTCAGTTTTTTCATCGTATCTCCCGAACTATTGAATTCAGAGAAAAATGTTATCGAGATTTTTTGTAGATTCTATCGAAAGGAATAATTTTGGTTTCATAACATTTTCAGATATTTTCAGTTATTTTCGAGATATTTGGAATTATCTGAGAATAAAATTTTCAACACTTTTGTTCCATCTTCCAATCAACAAAATGAAAAAATATTTCATGGTTCAGTGGAAGTCGATGAGCTTCATCTATCGATAATATATGTTTTTCAATATATCTTCATAGTACCCTATGGGTCGTTAAAATTTTTTTTCTTCATATTTTCCACTTTATTTCCTGTACTATTGGGTTTACAGAAAAAATTATGAAAAATAATTTGTAGGAGATGTCCCAGTGAATAACTTTGCTCTCCTGATAATTTTCGATTTTTCCATTTGTTTTCGATATATATTGAATTGAAAGGATTTCAAATTTTGATGTTTGGATTTTCATTTGTTTTTCCATTTTTCGATGTATGCACGAGAAAATTGTTAAATGATAATTTGTTGCGTCATCAAAGAGGCATACGGTGCATTTTTCAAATTCGGATTTAGTCTATTTGTTCAGGAGATATATCGTTTTAAATTGAACCGTGTTTTTCGGAAAATCTCCTTGAAAAACCCACTTGGAATTTCCCGACCCTGCTCAATTTCAATAGGCTTCGTCTCTCCCTGATAGAGGTCTTTTTCACAAAAAATAAAATCGATCGGACCACTTTTGCGATTTGTAGAGTGGTTACAAGGAGCTTCTGGTGAAAAATCGAAAAAACCCGGAAAAACCACCTTAGAGTTTTCCGATTTCTTTCATATTTTAATGACATAATATCGAGATCTCATTGGAAGTCTGGTGTACACTCCATTGGAAGTCTTTGGAAGTCTTTGGAATTCTTTGGAAGTCTTTGGTAGTCTTTGGAAGTCTTTGGTAGTCTTTGGAAGTCTTTGGTAGTCTTTGGAAGTCTTTGGTAGTCTTTGGAAGTCTTTGGAATTCTTTGGAAGTCTTTGGAAGTCTTTGGAAGTCTTTGGATGCCATTGACATTTTTTGAAATTTGATGGAAATAATCGAGAAATAATTCATGGTTATTGAACTTTTTTTAATATTATAGGATTGGATATGAGCAAATCACCTCCAATTGGATTGACAATGAGGTACCTACTTCTTAATGACTAGAAAAATCTTGAAAAAAAAGTATCGCAGTGAACTATTTTATACTCGACTATATCTTATAATGCACCTAGAAGCGCATGGGTCCGCAGGTTGTAGGTATACATATACCCTTTAGCAAATTTGAATTCCAGTGACTCCGATGGAACGTGTTTTTGTGATTTGATCGTATATACCGAACCTATACAGTGTGTTGTGATATTTAACAGTCTATTATTGCCCTCGTTCTAGATATGGAAGGAAAATGAACCATTCAAGTAGGTACTTTGATTTTGTGATGCACAGCAGAGAAATACGTAATACATATTATGAGAAAGTATTCTTTCCGAAAAACAGACCTGTTTCCAACCAGAAATAATCGTTTTGAACTCCTCCGAGTTGTATACCTTGTCCTAAGTATAAGTATAGCTTACCTATTTCACTCATCAACACGTTTATTCTCAAGATTTCTTTAATTTTTTTTTCTCGTATGTCAGAATATTCATTTTTATTTGTGGAATACAGGGTATTCGGAGATGAAACCGACGAAACTTATGGGGTTATAGGGACTGCCAATATACTGACATACAGAGTAATTTATGCCAATTTATGGATTTTGACAAAAAAATCAATCTGCCATATTAAATACAGGGATTACCCGATTGGGTTCAAATTTGATATATTAACTGAACTCAAATGCTTCACCAATGAGCCTTCTGAACGAAATCAGTATCAGGACCAGAATATTATTTTTTTCCTATGTTTAGTTATTGAGAGAATAAATCACCTTGTATAATAATTATCAAGAATCTGAGGTCATATTATGAATCTGAGAGGAAAATACTATTGAAACTTGGTGAGAAAGAGATTTATTATTTTAATTTCTTTTATTAATTGTCGGATAAAATATCGGCAAGAATCGAAATAAAATTAATATTCACGAAACCAAGACATAATTGTTGTTATTGTCTTTGATTACTCCGTAGTAATATTTAATAAATTACTCTCATAACCTGAAAAACTGAAGAATATTATTAGGGGTGGAATGAGTCTTACGGAATGACTGAAATTGTGCCGGAAATATTTTTCACAAGTTCCTAAAGTATTTTTTCCGTCGATTCATAATGACCTCAAATTTTTGATAATTATTATACAGGGCGAGTTATTCTCACAATAACTAAACATAGGAAAAAAATAATATTCCGGTCCTGATATTGATTTCGTAGTCTTCGAGTTCAGGGGTAGGGGGTGTAGATGTTCTCATTTTCCGAAATATCACATCGCCTCCTGGGTGAATTAAGAATTTCTCGAGGAATTTCTTCAACACTTACTCTTACTCTTAGTTGTACCTTCGGTTGTATACCTGCTTTTTCATTTTATCAAATATTCTAGATAATCCTTCGCGTTCAAGTCATGTAGGTACAGGGTGATTCACCTGAATTCACCATGAATGTCCCCTCCCCCCCTCTAGCTCAGTTATTTTTGAACCGATTGCAAAATTTCTAAATACCTACAATGATTTTCGATAGAGTTTTTTTCCGCTTCATCAGAAGATCGGAACAAACGATCTACAGGGTACTATTTGATTTCTCAATGGAACACCCTATTTTTCATTGTATTTTTAGATTCTCCCTGAAGAGCTGATGTCATCGATGTATCACACTTAGAGTCTAGCGAAAATGATTACAGAGATATAGGGGGTTCAAAATCGAGATTTTTCAACTTTAAGATTTTCCTGTGAGGAAACTATTTATTATCGGTCAGAATGGCTTTCATGTTCATATCTTAATTTCTGCTTTACTATCTACTGACATTTAATAATTGGAACATATACAGGGTGATCATAATTCTGAATCTTGAACCACACTGTATATGTTCCAAATAAATGTCAGTAGATATTTAATCAAAAGTTGAGATAGGGGCATTGGAGCCGTTTTAACTAATAAATCCAATAATGAATAGTTTCGACACAAAAAAATCCTAAAGTTGAAAAATATCGATTTTGAACACCTGTTATCGTTCCCGCTAGACCCCAAGTGTGATGTATTGATGAAATCAGCTCTTCAGGGAGAATCTAAGAATACAATATAATACAGGGTGTTCCATTTGAAAAAATCAAGTAGTACTCTGTAGATCGTCTGTTCCGAGCACCCTGTATTTTCTCATGCAACGGGAAAAAACGCGAAATTTTAGATGATTTTTCAAATTTTTAAATCGGTTCTAAAATAAGTGAGCTAGAGGGGGGACATTTATGGTGAATCACCCTATACCTGACTATGACATTAGCTCATTAGCATATAGCTAGAAATATTTGTTGTGATATTATTAACGGAAGACTGTGGTATGATATTATACAGTGTGACCCACTTATAATGGAAACACCCCTGTATCTTTCGTAATCGTTGGGTAAGGATCCTGAAATTTGCTGGGCGAGATATATACGAAAAATGCACTCCATGACCAAGTGAAGCAATCTTCAGTGATATACACTGCTCGCCAACAGCCATGGCACCACCCCAATTTCCGGAAAATGATAGTAGGAGTCAAAATATGTCGAAAATCACTTCAGATTCGGAATCAGGAGGCCCAATTTACCAACTATTCATATTTTTCCTGAAAAATTTTCAGTTTTGAAAAATTGACTTTTGTAGCACTTTTTACGGAAGCACCCCCGTATCTTACGTAATTGACTTTATCTTCAGACTTTTCCTTCCTCCTGCAAATTTCAGAACCTATCTCAATAATTACGTGAGAAACGGGGGTGCTTCCATGAGAAGTGAGACAACATTCAATTTTTCTGAACTGAAAATTTTCTAGGAAAACTACGAGAAAACTATCAATAGTTAGTGAATTTGGCGTCCTGATTCCGAATCCGAAGTGATTTTCAACCGATTTTCACTCCTAATATCATTTTCTGGAAATTGGGGTGGTTCCATGTCTGTTGGCAAGCAGTGTATATCACTGAAGATGACCCCACTTGGTCATAGATTGCATTTTTGGTATATCTCTCGCTCCAGCAAATTTCAGGATCCTTACCCAACGATAACGTAAGATACTGGGGTGTTTCCATTAGAAGTGGGTCACACTGTATATATGTAGAAGTGAACATAGTTGATACTGAATTACTAATATGAACTTTTAGTGTCCTAACTTAATTCTTTTTTGGGCTTCAATCAATTAAAGCTTCGAAAATCAATGGAAGTTATTGGAATCAGCTCAAAGTCTTTGGTAGTAGCTGAAAGTCATTGGAAGTCATTGGGAGTCTTTGGAAGTCTTTGGAAGTCTTTGGAAGTCTTTGGAAGTCTTTGGAATTCTTTGGAAGTCTTTGGAAGTCTTTGGAAGTCTTTGGAAGTCTTTGGAAGTCATTGGAAGTCATTGGAAGTCTTTGGTAGTCTTTGGAAGTCTTTGGAAGTCTCTGTTCATTGGAAGTCTGGTGTACACATTTCTCCTGGAGATTAACCCCTCGCATAATATTGTTTTGAGTAC
Organism: Phaedon cochleariae; assembly: GCA_918026855.4. NCBI lineage: Eukaryota > Metazoa > Arthropoda > Insecta > Coleoptera > Chrysomelidae > Phaedon > Phaedon cochleariae. The sequence continues at coordinate 1,116,394 of OU896722.1, forward strand.
AATAAGATGGCAAAATTTCAAGTCGATATGTCAAAGGGTTCCGGAGATATATCGATTTATGATTAACACAGAGTACAGACAGACAGACAGACAGACCACACACAAAAACCAAAGTTGCTCAAAATTCGATGGGGATCATTTTCTCCAAAGCAACTATACCTCTATCTCGCTTAGTTTCCGAGATAGCATTTTTGGCAAGGCCGTAGTATACTCCACTATGTATAGCGTCGTATAACAAGAGTAAAGTTTAAAGATTTTCAGGACGATACAAATAAACATGGTGACCATCAAGTTACAATATAAAATAATTCAAGAATCAGTAAAACTTGAAAAAAGGATAATGGTTCTTCCAATGAACATGAAATATGCCCTTCAGAAAGGTATTTTTATACAACGTGATGTATGGGGAGTATTGTTTTTCAATTATTATGTATTCGTTATTCCAGATTTTTTGGGATTTTCTCTCCTCGTTTCTATAAAATGAAAATATGAATATTATTTTAATATACGTGTAAGGACAAATCAGATGATTTGCCCCAAAATGTCACTGTGTTTAAAGAATTTTCTTATATCAGAGAGCCCAGAAGGAAAAATCACTAGCTAGTCAGTGACAATTTGTAATGAAAGAAGTTTTGAGAAGAGAAATAATAAAGGTATATAGAAAAGATATCAAATTTTCACTTAGCTTTGGACGTTTCGGGACCGAATCTGCTCCCGTTCTCAACATGAAAAATGGTTATTTCAATAGCAAATTTGTATGTCTTGAAACTTTTCAGTTCTCACAGTGACAATTGGTGACGTTGGCAATCCAATGAGTTATACAGGATGTTTTCATTAATTAATCTCGAGTTTACCATTTTTAGATTCATTAGTGAATACCATGTTCTGTCTATATCGACTGAACAAGAAGCGATGCTATTGTCTCCGTTCAGAAGAATTCAAGCAGATTCCTTGATTTTTCTCTTCTGGTTGTTATCTTCTTTTCCAATGATTTTAATATTATTCCACTCTCCCATATGTTGGCCGTCTTCATAGTAAGGATATACAGGCTGATTTTAAAATGAGTGCATATATTCAAGACATATATATGAGAGAGTCTAACAAAAATCACTAAGATATTTGATTTTTCCTAAGTCTTCATTAACGAGAAATTTCATTTTGAAAATTGAACATAAAATGCTTCGAAATTCGAGTACGCCACTGGGAAGCAAGTGAAATCTGCGGAATCCCAGAGAATCCCCAATTCGATCGTCATTCACTAACGTCAAAACAAGACAGTGATGCCAGATTGTTTCAGAGACGAATATCCTGATAAAAATTTGTCACAGAATGAATATGAATTGGAATAGGTTATGGAAACTAATAGAGGTGAATGTAATATGTACAGGAGCCTTATTTTTTAAAGTTTACTGAGAGAACTGTGGGGTGATTATCTCCATGGATCACGAGAGACGGAGAGAAACATGAGGGGAATGATAGAACGTCGCCCTTCCTTCGATTCGAAAATAAGGCCCCAGCGGGTAGATACAAAATTAGCAGACAATAAATAGGTACACAACATACACAAAGTTGAAAATCGACTCACCTAGTAGATTTTCTCATACCTGCTCGAACAGCAAAACTCCCGAGAGCAAACAAATACTAATATCCATTCCAAACTAATATCGTCCTGTGTTCTTGTTGGTTCATATTCGCACTTAAACCATCGAAAACGACTCCACGACGACATATCCTTCCTGGCAATCTCACATTGAAAATCACGATCACGACCATATCACGATTATCACGACATAAGACACAACATCCAATTATTTTATTTTTTATTTTACGTTTACAATTATTTTACAAACCAGCAACCACACAAACAAAACTATTATCATATGATCTGTCAACATCATTTCTCAGAACAGTAGTATCTGTGACCATAGATTTCCTCTTTGCTGTGACCTTTGACAGTACTAACTAGGATTGTTCGCGTTCAGAAAATAAACAATCCGAGACCGTCAGAAGCATGCACAAGTCCACAGAACCCAAAAAAATCATACAGTTCTGTGAAACTACGCATGCTTCTGACCGTTTCGGACGCAAGAATTCAGATGACCATGAATTACTAATAGGCGATTTCTACGGACCAATCAGAAACAGCAAAGTAGCGCCTGCGTGGTTGCGATTCATCCTGATTGGACACAGCTGAGTGGATTTGTGAGATTAGTGTATAGTGAGGAAGTATCATTTCATTGAATTAAACTGATAGATGTTTTTTCCAAATTAGTTTTTTATGAAAATGGTAGTTTCATTTAAAGATATGATCCTTCCTCACTAATAATCTCAATCACCTGTGCCCAATCAGGATGAATCGCAACCACGCAGGCACTACTTTGCTGTTTCTGATTGGTCCGTAAAAGTCGCCTATTAGTAATTCATGGTCATCTGAATTCTTGCTGGTAGCACACCATAAGAACAATCAAAACAAAGATCCTTTCTTGACAGTTTGTTGTTCTGAGAATGTATGTTATTTTGGAAAACGTCAAAACGTGATACTAGTAAATGTAAAGTTTTGTTTCTGACAATTTGCTTGGAATGTGACGTAGCATTTCTCAAACATTGAGCTGAATGATATGGTTCTTATGTCGAGTCGTTATTGTGCGGGGCCCATGAGACTCCTCGAGGGACACGAAATTGTAGCGATGCAAGGAGGTGGAAGGAAGGGTCTAAAGGATTTTTCAGTAAAAGAACTTCCAACCGTGAGGTGTTAAGTTATACGCTATTCGAGCTTATGTGTAGAAATCTTGGGTGAGTCCATTTCAAAGTTTTTGTATTATCTTTCTGAAATTCAAGACCAGAGAGCAGGGTTAACTTCTTCCCCATGTACATTTTCTCGATTATACATTTTATTTAATATCTCCTAATTTTCATGTAGAGTGGCAACGTCGCTTCGTTCATCACGGTCGACTGCGGATCGCAAACGATAGTTGTGACAGAAGTAGAAATCTGGGCGGAAAAAGGGTATTTTGCCCCAAATCTATTTTGATCCTGATAATATTTTTAATAGTGCTATTCGGTAGTATACCTCAAGCTTTCTTAGTGTTTAAAATATATGCACTTATTTTAAAATCAGCCTGTATGTTCAGCTAGTTTCGATTTATCGATGTGTCTTTTCTTTATATTGTATACTTATGTTCCTTCGTCCTTTCTGAAAGAGGTCTCTTGGTTTCACCTGTATCAAACTTTCCACAAACACAAGGTATACTGTAAATACAATTTTTTGACGATTGTTTTTCATTTTTCGGCTTTGTTTGAGTTAGAATTGATCTCATTGTATTTTCAGTTTTGAACACAGTTTTCACTTGAAACGTTTTATTTTTTCAGATATGCCTCGAATGTATGGTATTAGGTACCTATATTTGTCGTTATTGATGGTTGATTTTGTTGTGGTTCATGCACTCTGTTTGTTTGCAATTTGATGAATCGTTCTAAAGACAAAATTCTTCGGATAGGAATTGAGTTGGAGAACATTTTACAGCCTTACACTGAGCCTGAATTGTACGAATTACTGAATAGCAAACTTAAAAATAAAAGATCCTCAGGTTATGACGACTCCCCATGTTTCTCTTGGAGAAGAGTCTCCATGTTTTGATTAAACCTCTACTTCATTTGGTGAATATGTCATTCAATGAAGGTTCATTCCCAAATCAGATGAAAATAGGTAAATAATACCAGTGCATAAAAGTAAGAATCCAAACTTAATGGAGAATTATAGGCCAGTAACAATCCCATCAAGTATGTCGAAAATATTCGAATACGCATTTCTGAATAGACTTCTTTAATTTTCTGATGATCATAGTATCTTTACAAATAATCAACATGGATTTCTGAATAAAAAATCCACTACTACAGCTATACATTCATATCACAGAGAGATTGTAAACTATATTGAAGCAGGCGAGTGCCCTGTTGGGATATTTTGTGATCTCAGCAGGGCATTCGACTGTGTCGATCATAAGATTCTCTTAGACAAACTATTCCGTTATGGCATACGGGGTATACCATTAGCATGGATAACAGACTATCTTTCTTATAGAAAACAATACGTCGCTATTAACAAAGCAACTTCCAGCATGGTCTTCTCTGAATTAGGAGTGCCTCAAGGGCCGATATTGGGACCCATATTGTTTGTTTTATATATAAATGATTTGGAATATTCAATTCCTGGAACATTCATAAAAATGTATGCAGACGACACGCCAATTATAATTTCTGACAGATCAGATTCAGTTTTGAAAGAAAAATGTGACAAAGTTTTTGAAAATATCAACAAATGGTTTTCTGCAAACAATTTGTTTTTGAACGCGAAAAAAACAGATTCAATGAGGTTCCATCATCGGCAACGGAGGTGTGATATCATAAGCTTTAGAGCTAATGATAATTCTGACACTGTAACAACAGAGGTGAGAGCTTAAAATTTTTAGGTCTTCACATTGATGAACATTTAAATTGGCAGAATCACTGTGATTTTCTGATCAAAAAAATTAACTCTACTGTACTATGCTCAGGTGGATTCCAGACTGAGATATGGAGTGTGCTACTGGGGTTTTTACTCTAGCTGATCTGACGTCTTCATAGCACAAAAAAAACTCATACGAATTATTATAGTGGCATAGGTCTTCTAGATTCATGCAGACCAGCTTTCAGAAATTTTAAAATTTTAACTGTCCCTAGTCTTTTAAATTTTGACTTGTGCTTATCTGTGTTCGAGAATAGAAATAAATTCTTTGTACTGAATAAATGTAAACATAATATTGATACAAGACAAAAAAACAATGTTTATGTACCATTTGGAAAAACCAAATTAGCTTTCGAATCTCCTGACCTGATGGCTACACGTGTTTATAATTTGCTACCAGATTTTATAAAAGAATCCAAAACTGTTTCAATGTTTGAACGAACACTCAAGATTCATCTTGTTGATAAGTGTTATTATAGTTTTGAAGAATTTTTGTGTATAAGTAGGTAGTTTCCGTCCTCTTTTTTTCAGGATTGTTCAATCTCCGATCTCCTTCTCTCTTCTTGTTTCTTGACGATTCCTATACAAATTTTGTAACTTTGTCTTAAAGGAAAATAAAGATTATTATTATTATTTTCAATGTGGTAGACTTCGTTATTGAAAATTTATTGGTCAGATGATATTGATTTGGCTCTATCATGGAGTGATTTGATTATTTCTTTCTTAATACTTTTCTGATATGATTTGATTGAAAGTTCAAGATGTTATTTGATTTCTCAATAAGAAAATATAGAAATGGTAACTGATTGTTAGATTCAATTTCCAAAGTGAATTTTATGGTAGGTTCGGCATTGTTCACATAATCCAGAAAGTTATCTACAGCTTCATAAGGTTATGTGGCCAAATTATGAAAATATCATCTATACGTATCGCCACTATGTTTTAGGTTGTTTTTGGTAATTTTTGATGATGTTGTCTTCGAAATTCTCCATAAGTATATTGCTTCGAATTGGAGATAATGGCGATTCCATGGCCATTCCAAAGTTTTGTTTAAAAATTCTACGCCAATGGAAGAAAAGGAGTTTGAGTATGAAATTAAGATTGCGCAACTCATTTACTTTAAAAAAGGTACTCTTGATAAGACACGATTGCTCTCATGGTTTTGACGAAATTTGCAATTTAGTAATTTTAGAACATAAACAATAATTATTAAAATACAAACTCTGTCAAAACCATGAGAGTAAATCGAGTGTTATCAAGGGTACTTTTTTGTAGTAAATGAGTACCCAATCCAAATTTCATACTCAAACCCCTTTTTTGCCATTGGCGTAGAATTTTTAAAGGTGCTATTATTTGAAAAATCAAGTTCTACGCCAATGGCAGAAAAGGGGTTTGAGTATAAAATTTGGATTGGGTACTCATTTACTACAAAAATGTACCCTTGATAACACTCGATTTACTCTCATGGTTTTGACAAAGTTTGTATTTTAATAATTATTGTTTATGATCTAAAATTACTAAAATGCAAATTTCGTCAAAACTATATGAGAGCAATCGAGTCTTATCACGAGTACCTTTTTTAAAGTAAATGAGTCGCGCAATCTAAATTTCATACTCCTCCTTTTTTTTCATTGGCGTAGAATTTTTAAAGGTGCAATTATTTAAAAAATCAAGTTCTACGCCTATCTATCATTATCGGACAAAATTTTAACACCATTTTTCTTGCCACATAAAACTTTATCAATATACCAAATTTCAGCAAAATCGCATATGCCGTTTTAAATTTATATGGGAAAAACGATTTGAAAATTGTAACTTCAAAGCCCTCTGGAGCCCAAACGATGCAACTTTTGTACTAAGGTAATTCTACTTAAATCGACTTATTTTGGTGTAAGGAATATGTGGTATGTTTTTGTAAAGACCTACTACAGACACATCAAATAGACATCTTTATGGAAAACACAGTACCTACCTATACAGATTGATTCTCATCATCATACATATCCTTATTGATTTTTTGGTATGCTACCTCAGGTATGAGATGTTTATAAGTTGACAGACATCTTACTCAGGTATGACGTAATCATAACAATTGTCATTATATACCCTATCAATTATTTTGATAAAAGTATCAGGTTGTCAGTCTATTTCTAATTTTGATCTTATATAGATTCATTAGATTCACAGCAGAAAAAGCTTCCACACAGACATGGGGTAGATTGGACACGAATTTTGAAAAGTCTATATATTTTACTTCCATCGCCGATTAATAAAATATTGGACATCTTTGTCCAAAACGAAATAGTTCGTGTTCACACGTCACAACTTCAGTTCTGTGGTGTCAAGGACTACTTCCACACAACATTTCCTCAACATTTTATTGAATTTCCTCAGTTCCTCAAAATGTCCTCTGGGCTCTGGACCTTGTTGAACTTCCTCAGATCTGAGGAAATTTCTCCAAATCTGGTAACGGTACACTGATTGCTTCTGCATTGCCTAATTGTTGCGTCTCTTTTGCCTCCTGTCTCTAGATGGCACGTCTCCGGTAACTGTCACTGATCTATGTATGCGAATATATAGTTCAGTGGTAACTGTTGGGTTGGCAATACTTCATTGACTTCACACTTCACCACTACGCGGGGAATCACCGGGTATTGATATACGTGAACGACCCAGAGTTGCCGTTTCTAGTACGATTGTACTTTTCTAGTACATTTCATACACATTTAGTACGTCAATACAATTGAAAATAATCTAGTACAAAAACAAAAGTGTGATAGCCCAAGCTATTTTTGCAAACAGCAATTATCAGGAGAAACAATAAATAAATGCGCACTTTCGAATCGCTTATTTGTGACTGACATGACAATTGACACATCTTAAAGTATTGTTCTTTGTTTCCATTAGATAGAAAAAAAATATATTGAGAATTCTTAAGATTCTTGAAAGATTTTAGATGATAGAGTTACTATTAATCAATAAAATTCATATAAAAACATATCAGTCTCTTCTGATTTTGAAGATACATGGCAGACTGCGATGACACACAACGAAATACGACAAAAAAGCGCATCTATCATATAATTGAACTCCTAATAAAAGCTGTTTTATTGATAAAAAGTTCATAATATCCATGTCAAAAACAGAGAAACAATATGTAAGCTATAGTTATTGATGAATTGAATTGTCTTTGGAGTTCGAGTCATTGACTTCATCTTATTGATATATAATTAATATTGTAGTTGATCTCAATCTATGATCTCTATATAAGATCTGTTCTTTTTCATATCATAATAATATGCTTCTTACTTTCTTTTTTCTGCAACCGACACAAAAGTCGTCCATTTTGATACCAAAATTAGCTCTTAAATGGACGTTTCTATTACTGACACAAAAATAGGTATGTTGCTAGGCAACATATTTAGTTCCTAGGAGCTAAAGTTGAATTTTAGTTCCTAGGAGCTAAAGTTGAACTTTAGCTCCTAGGAACTAAAAAGGTCTACTGGACGTCATCAAAAGAATAAACAACATTGTGACGGTTTGGTTATTTGGGTTGAGACGCATACCTGATTTTTTTCCGATTTCAGCAGATTAGGCATTTCATACCCATGCTGGAGATATAAATACACCTCATCATAGTTTAGTATTAGAATTATAAACATCTCAGTGGAGTATTTTTGTTCTGATCAGGGAAGTCTTCAAGATTCAAATACTTGCTTGATCTGTATTTCATTCGTTATTCTCGGGATGGATAACTTGTTTTTGAATAATCACGGTAAGCAATAGTTTTTTTGTCTCAAACAACGATATTGTTCAGCTTCATTAGATTATCAAGTCAAACACAGTGTAGTATGGAGAGGAATAAATAATCACTATTATCATTGTTGATATGCTCATTAACCTAACATTTTCCACGTCTTGTTCCCATAGCTGGCACTGGCGCGGTATTCGCCATTAGAGCACCTGGTCCATACACAAATATGTCACTCTGTGGTTGTATTCATATTGAAACTACAATTCGAACATCCTTGAAAAACTAACCTGCTGTTAATGCAGGTAGAATATTCTCACCACAGGGATTATTTGTCAATATTTGTTGCATTGCATACATATGGCACGACATTGGTGGTTACTTCACATGTTTATTTGAGTTAATTGTTTCGGTTGCAGAAAAAATAGCATGTTTCATTCGGATCAAAAGTGACTTTGTTCGACTCGCAAATTTTGCTTTCGCTCGGCTTCGCTGAACGCTCCGCCTCGCAAATGCAAAATTCGCTTGTCAAACAAAGTGTCACTTTTGATCCTAATAAAACAATCTACTATTATTATATCTTTTCTAATTTTCGACTCACTGCTGTTCCATGACCTCCGTTTTCAGAGGCGTTTCATGTGTTGTATATTTTTAATTATTATTAATAGATATGAAGTTTTCCATCAAAAGTTGGATTCGTAAATTTCAAAGTGTCATTTTTTCAATTTAGCACAATTGACTTGAATTTAGTACAATTTCGGAATGACTTCTAGTACAAACTGAAATTCTGAATCGGCAACACTGGAACGACCACGCACAGCGACCGGGACTTCCCACTTTTTCTTTCGTCTTTCCATGATATACATGATCATTTTGTTGTCTGGTCTGAGTATCAAGAAGGGTTAAAAAAGTGCCGAAAAACTGTTTGATCAAGTTGGCAATCGAATTCAGAGGTAAGGAAAAATTTGAATATTCATATCATCGTTAATGCTGGGTTCATAGATTCAATTAAACTAACAATTTGGAATTAACAATCAACATTTTTAATAATCATGAGGCTGATACATATATCTGATAATAATTAAGAATCAGATATGAAATGTCTTCTGATTGTAGATCAAAATGATGTTCCAATTAAATATCACCAAACTCCACTTGAACAATAAAAATCCCTCCTCTTTCCTAATTTCCAAATTCTAAGTTGTTAAGTTGAAGGTTGACCAACTTTGTAATTTAATTCTTAATTTAATTGACAGATGTGAATGTAAAAACCCTCATAGATGTTTCCATGTAATAAACTTTCTAAGTTCATAGTTGTTAGTTCAATTTTCAATTATTCTTAGTTTAGTTCAATCGTTCAATCTATAAACTCGCAGCATAAATCACATTTATGTCGTTGAATGGGGATTGGGGATTTCAAAACGAAAGCTTTTGGTCCTGACATAAATATCGGGTAATGATTGGTTAGTTAATTTCAGTAATCAATTCTGAATTCACCAATCAAATTCACAATGAGGCTAATTATTTCCTTCCGAGTGTTTCACACGTCGTTTCACATATCTCACGTTATGTTTATGACTTTATCTGATGGCATGTCATAATGACAACGTTATGTCACTCAATTTTGATGACATAAGGAAGCTCATTATGGGACTAAGTACCATAATCATAATGAAATTCTATAAGGAAAACATGTAATGGTTTGAACAAAAAAGTTTATTCAAAATGCATAACTATGTACAAAACTATTTATTATAAATGGTAAAAGAACAATTACTACAATTTGTAATATTAATATAATGGCAAAGCACAGCTCACTCACCTACTAATATTTGAAACTACACAATACTTACTCCTTTAAAAATAGTTGTCATTGTGACATGTCAAAAATGCAGTTTTTAATTTGTCGAAAATGTATTGATATAAATGCCATCAGATAAAATTTTGTATGTAATACGAATCATAAACAATCATTATGGCACACGCCGTGTTATCGGACTCGGCTACGCCTCGCCCGATAACATTCACGACTTGTACCATAATGATCGTCTTTCTGATCCTTATTACATAAATAACTATTATGAATATGATTTATTAATTTATTATTCAGGGTGGTCTTTAGGTAATATAGGTCCCAGCTAAAATGTCCTCTACTGTATACAGGGTGGGGCATTAGTGCGTCACAGCTTGATTGCTCGACATCTATGATAGCTAGAAACTTGATTCAAAAACGAATGTGAATGAGACAACAAGGTCCATGACTAGAAATTATTGCCGCATATACAGGGCGTACCAAAAATAATCAAGAGGGTCGGGATCATTTTTTTAAATGGAATGCCCTGTATATTTGCATATTTTTTGAAGCATCCCTGTGACCTTCATCCACTCCTATGATATCGTTGACTATATCTCGTTCATATCAAAGTTATGAATTTTTTTGTCGAAATATTGTGAAAAACTATTTCAATCCTTTGATTCCTCTGTAACCAAATAAAAAAGTGAGGTTGTGTTTCAATAATTCACAGAAGAGTGAGGTTGTGTTTCAATATTTTGCCTCCAGGCCAACGTCGATAATTTTTAACCGAAAGCTTGACCATTTTCAAAAAATAACATCGTTTCAATTAAAAATTTTGCAGCTCCCAGCACAAATGAGATGATGGAATGGATAAAAAAAAACAAACAAATGTTTAGAATACATCAGAGATTACAAGAAACAGTATGTAAACAAAATTATCCACCTGTTTCCCTACAGGGTGTTTTGACATTTCAACAAAACACAACATTTTTATTTCCTCCTGTATAATATAGCCTAATCGAAAAATGATACTTTATGAAATAATTGAAGAAAAACGTGATAAATGGATCTACAAACTGATAACAAAATCATGAAAATCGGATAAAAAATAAATAAGTTATAAAACATCTAACTTGGACAAAATTTCAGGGTGGCGGAATTTTGTGCCGGTGAGTGTATATATCAACTCACCTTGAATTCCTCTATCCGCCATTAGGCTATGGCTGGTTAGTCATGACTCACCCTGTATATTTCGATGAAAGTTTTCAATAAAATACATTTTTTTGCAACCGACACAAAAGTCGTCCATTTTGATACCAAAATTAGCTCTTAAATTGACGTTTCTATTACTGACACAAAAATAGGTATGTTGCTAGGCAACATATTTAGTTCCTAGGAGCTAAAGTTGAATTTTAGTTCCTTGGAGCTAAAGTTGCACTTTAGCTCCTAGGAACTAATAAGGATGTACTGGACGTCATCGAGAATAAACAACATTGTGACGGTTGGTTATTTGGGTTGAGACGCATACCTGATTTGTTTCCGATTTCAGCAGCTTTGGCATTTCATACCCATGCTGCAGATATAAATACTTACACCTTATTATAGTTTAGTATTGGAATTATAAACATCTCAGTTAAGTATTTTTGTTTCGATCAGGGAAGCCTTCAAGATTCACATACTTGCATCGTCATTCTCGGGATGGATAACTTGTTTTTGAATAATCACGGCAAGCAATCGTTTTTTTGTCTCAAACGACGATGTTGTTTAGCTTCATTTGATTATCAAGTCAAACACAGTGTAGTATGGAGAGGAATAAATAATCACTATTATCATTGTTGATATGCTCACTAACCTAACATTTTCCTCGTCTTGTTCCTATAGCTGGCACTGGCGCGGTATTTGCCATTAGAGCACCTGGTCCATACACAAATATGTCACTCTGTGGTTGTATTCATATTGAAACTACAATTCGAACATCCTTGAGAACCTAAGCTGCTGTTAATGCAGGTAGAATATTCTCACCACACGGAACACGGATTATTTGTGAATATTTGTTGCATTGCAATCATATGGCACGGCATTGGTGGTTACTTCACATGTTTATTTGAGTTAATTGTTTCGGTTGCAGAAAAAATAGCATGTTTAATTCGGATCAAAAGTGACTTTGTTCGACTCGCAAAGTTTGCTTTCGCTCGGCTTCGCTAAACGCTCCGCCTCGCAAATGCAAAATTCGCTTGTCAAACAAAGTATCACTTTTGATCCTAATAAAACAATCTACTATTTATTGTTGTAAGTACTCACCTACATTATTGACATTTGAATTAATTCGAACAGGATATCATCATGGCAGATTCATTGGAACAGCTCATTCAAAGAGAAATGGCAACACTGAAATGCTCTCTATGCTTCAACATCGTGTCAGTACCACCAGTAGACCTGCTTTCCAAAGATGGCAAACAACTACGATGCGGGAGATGCAAATTTGTACCGAAAGAATCGTTGGGTCGGGACTATGCTTTCGAGAAGATCGCAAAACTATTATCATTCCCTTGCATCTACGAAGGCTGCGATGAGGTATTATCGTGGGGTGAAGTGAAAAAGCACGAAGAAGTCTGCAATGAGAGGACAGTCATGTGTCCGATCGACCAACAAGGCTGCAAATCCGCATACAAAATGAAGAATTTGGAGAAACATTGTTTGAACAAACATAGAAGCAATATTTTTTACGAATCTTTCACAATCAAATGCGACACTTCTAAGAATCTGCCTTGCGTCTTGGTATTTGAGAAACAAATATTTTTCATTTTCATCGTTGGTGGTAATCCTTCTTTTGATATTTTTGTTACTTCATCGAATAAGAATACATCGTTCAAATTCAATTTGAAATTGGCCAGTATTTCAAGTGACGCATGTGTAATGTTTGAACAGCAGTATATCATGAAATACGATGAAAGAACCTACTGTTTCAACTGCATTCTGAAAGAATGTACTCTGATTCATCACCATAAATCGAAAAACTATCAATCGCTAGGTATACCACGAATTGATTCATGGGGCAAAAGAATTTATTTAGATCTGATACAACCCTTATTCAAGGATACTAAAGAGATAAATCTCAAATTAGAAATTGTTGCAAACGACCAATCTCTGAACAATGACATAGAACCGAACGATCATATATCTGATCAAACGAATCAGTTGAGGGACAGTTTGCAGTGCCCTATTTGTAAGGAATATATGATCGGAGACATTTTCAACTGCGAACATGGACACGTAGTTTGCATCACATGTAAATCCAAATTAGATTTCTGTCCTTCATGCCGAACTAAATTTGGAATATCCAGAAATTTGCCCCTGGAAAATTTAGCTGAAGTTTTGATGCTGAGCTGTTCATTCGCTGAGAAGGGTTGTAACTTTTCTGGACAAGTTAAGATGCTTTTCCAACACGAAAAGGAATGTGAGCACAAAGAGGATTAATTTTTAGTTTGGAAAGGATTCAACTATACAGTGTGTCCCACTTACCATGCTCACCATGGATATCTTTTTAACGGTGAGAGATACGAGGTCGGTTAAATGACACCAAATGTGGAGTTTGTCAAGGCCAACTATAATGTGAAAAAATATCTTGATGAAATCTATTCGTTTTTGTTTTATACGCAAAAATCAGATTCTGATCATTCTCATGTCTCCTCCGTAACTTCTTTATTTATGAAAATATTCAAATAGGAATTTCACATTCTCATGGCAGTTTTTCAAAGTGATTCCGAAAAAAATATGAAATTTATACAAACTCTTCTAGAATTTGAGATATCAGCACCAACTTTAGTTTTTCAAATGTAGGTCATAGCTCACTATGACTTAGCTACAAATAACTTTTTTTTCTCTCACAGATGATACGTCGCAGTAATAGTTTTGTGTTGATAACAACGGAGTTATCGTCATTTATACAAAAACAAAAAATTATTTGGAAGCCGCCATCTTGAATTTATAAATTTTAACAACAAAATCATCTCCGACCCCAAAAACCCTTACTTACCAATTTTGAGTGGAATAGGACCAAATCTTGTCCGCCATCTTGGAGCAGCCATTTTTTTTAATTTCAACAAAAATTACATAATGTATTGTCACCAAAATTATGAACACCTGCCAAATTTCGAGCTAATCGGAGTTATGGAATTTTTGTTGAAATTAAAAAAATGGCTGCTCCAAGATGGCGGACAAAATTTGGTCCGATTCCATTCAAAATTGGTAAATGGGGGTTTTTGAGGTCGGAAATCATAATTTTTTTGTTAAAATTTATAAATTCAAGATGGCCGCTTCCAAATAATTTTTTGTTTTTGTATAAAGGACGATAACTTCGTTGTTATCAACACAAAACTATTACTGCGACATATCATCTGTGAGAGAAAAAAAAGTTATTTGTATTTAAGTCATAGTGAGCTATGACCTACATTTGAAAAACTAAAGTTGGTGCTGATAGCTCAAATTCTAGAAGAGTTTGTATAAATTTCATATTTTTTTCGGAATCACTTTGAAAAACTGCCATGAGAATGTGAAAGTCCTATTTGAATATTTTCATAAATAAAGAAGTTACGGAGGAGACATGAAAATGATCAAAATCTGTTTTTTGCGTATAAAACGAAAACGAATAGATTTTATCAAAATATTTTTTCACATTATAGTTGGCCTTGACAAACTCCACATTTGGTGTCATTTTTAACCGACCTAGCTCGTATCTCTCACCGTTAAAAAGATACCAATGGTGTGCATGGTAAGTGGGACACACTGTATGTCATATTATCTCTGTTTTTGCATTATATACATTTTTGCATTCCAAAGATTTGCTTGTTGTTTGTTTTTAGAACTTGTTTTACTTTTTCACTTTTTATATTATAATAAACTTGCCTATCGTTGCAACTAGTGATTATTTCGACCTAATAAAAAAATAATATACAGTGTGGTCTACTCAAGGCCGGGAACCCAGTTCAGGAACTTACCATTTGCATGAAGAGTTGAAGAGATTTGTTCACTTACATTCGCATAGTGGTCGATATTTTTCACAAATAGTGAAACGTGAGAATGTGGAGACGAAAATAAGTTTAGTATTCATGTACAGGGTGAAGATTAGAAATACCAATGGCAGCTATATGAATTTGATAATATTAATATAATGTACAGATAGTTAGGTGAATTTTGTTGGTATACAATTTCTGTCAAAATGAAAAACGAACAATACCTAGGAAATGGGAGATTCGGTCTTTCACGCATTTATTTCTAATAGGAAGAGTTGAATCCTGGAATCGACAGATTTTTTCACATTTGTTAACCACTCAGAATCAGGTGTTTCCATCATTTTCATATTTGCTTGCTATCAGTAATAATTAGGGGATTTTATAGAGTTGATCATGAATCACAGGATAATTTCAAAAAAACACGATTTTTTATCATTTTCATCATCGAAAATCTTCATGATCATCATATAATATACACTCTGTCCAAGATAAGGTTGCACAGCATGGGGATCTCGGAAACGGTAGGGGATACCAAGTCGGTTAAATGGGGAAAAAGTTGCGCATACGGAGGCTCATACCAACAGCCATCGAAAATTTTCAATTTTTTTTTTAGTTTTTCAGTTATATCAAAAAAAGTGATTTCATGGAATCTCTATTTTATTTTTTTTCTCCGTTATTATTAGAGATACAGGAAAACCGAAGATACTTTTTCATAGCAACTTTTGATGACGTTAAACGTGGTGATACCGATTTTTCTATGCGACGTTTCGTATTTGTAGAACCATCATCAACTTTTGTTTTTTAAATACGGCCCTGATAATGCTTTCACAGATTCTGAAAGCTTTTTTTATCCTGAATTCAACCATGTATTATACAAGGTGGTTTGAATGTGTTTCGAACTATTTTTAGCCATCATCAATGTTTTTTTTGAAATTCCAAAGGAAAAATGCCATCAGTTTCTCTTATTTCTGATCATTCAGTGTCAAACATTGATGGACTAGTTATTCAATACTGAAAAGTGAAAAAAAAATCCACGAAATTATTCAATGCAGCGCTTCGAATTGTTTATGAATTGTATTCATATTTTAATCCGAAGGAGCTTGTCATAATTGAATTTTTCGAACTAATTATTCCTATAAGTCTATCAATCGGAACTAGTTGATGAGATATTAGTTTGTTGGCTAATTTTCCTTCAAAATAAGTGGAACTGAAGGCATTTTTCCTTTGGAATTTCGAAAAAAACATTGATGATAGCTAAAAATAGTTTGAAACACATTCAAGCCACCTTGTATAATACATGGTTGAATTCAGAATAAAAAAGCTTTCAGAATCTGTGAAAGAATTATCAGGGCCGTATTTGAAAAACAAAAGTTGATGATGGTTCTACGAATACGAAACGTCGCATAGAAAAATCGGAATCACCACGTTAAACGTCATCAAAAGTTGCTAAGAAAAAGTATTTTCAGTTTTCCTGTAGGTATCTCTAATAATAAAGGAGAAGAAAAATAAAATAGAGATTCCAAAAAATTCACTTTTTTCGATATAACTGAAAAACTGAAAAAAAAAAAATTGAAAATTTTCGAAGGCTGTTGGTATGAGCCTCCGAATGCGCAACTTTTTCCCCATTTAACCGCGACTTCGTATCTCCTACCGTTTCCGAGATCCCCATGCTGTGCAACCTTATCTTGGACAGACTGTATATCCCAACGAAATCATGTTCATACGGTATCAGCTATCTTAGGAGGTTTTGGGAGGTTAACAATTCACTCGAATATACAGGATGTGTATGAATAAATCGGTCTTATAGGTGTTACCAATTTTTCAAATCACCCTTTATGAAATGTATGAATTGTGATTCATGATGGAATGAGAATAGTATATTATATTGCATGCCTAAATCATTTTCTCGATATTTCATTATTACATCGAATTTTCACTCTGTGAACAATTACATAATCTGAACCATCTGAATCATATTGAGTAATATAGAGGTACGTTAATGATATGATCGAAAAAAATTGCACTAGGCATCATTGAATTTCGAGAAAATAATTGAATAAAAAAAACCGATTTGTAACTTCAACGCCCGGTATCTCAGAATCTGTTCATCAAAGAACTTAACGATTCTGCAGGTTCCATCAGTTCATCGGATTCAATCGGAAAGGATGAACCATTCGTATTTATATTTCATATCAGCGACATATCTCTCCAAATTCGTGATCACCGTACCCAATTCACCCTAGGTACCAGTTCCAGCCTCCCAGCTCGATTTTAAATCTTAAGTGAGGTTATGTTTCATGTCTTTTCGAAAAACTGGAATATCTCAGCAACGGAGAAAGATAGACCTATCGTGAAATATATCAAATTGAAGGTCTCGACGAGATCTATCGATTGACATCATAAAATATGGAAATTTGCGGATCTTGGTTTTTTCAAGAGATACTAACGATTAGAACAGAAAGTTGTCATCAGCGACCTCAATTCACTCAGAATGAATCTGGGATTTTTGTACAATCCCTAACGACTCAGAAAGTAGAGAACCGCTGGTCTGATCTCTTCCCAACTAGCATTCACACGTCATTGTCACGTCATATACACGTCACCAATTACGTCAAGATCACCAAATTATCGACGTGAAAGAGACGTAAATGTGACGTCAATATGTCTCATCGAAACGACGTCATTTAGCGACGTAGTTACAACGTAATTTAGCGACGTCGTCTACACGTCGAATAGTTACCAAGCAGCAGGTCCAGGTTTCGACATCACCAAGAAACTGTGAAACTCGAAATCACTTTTCCATGATCCTATTCCTTGATGGTTGGCAAAACAGTTCAAATGATCTAGTACAATAGTTGTGGAAATTTTTTATTTGTTTACATAATTATTCTTCATCTGAATAAAACTAATAAGCATAAAATCCACTATATATTCCATAGTATATGCAGACATTAACGAAGATGTCAAGTTTCAAAGAAATTACAATCTGTTGAAAAGGAATATTCTCAGATAAATTATGAACATACAAAAATGGATATAATATATTTATATAAAGCAATACATTGAGAATTCGCATTCTCTATGTGATGAGAATATTTACTCTTTTTCAGTTAATTCAATAGAAAACAACTACTTTCCTGGCTATATGCCACGACGAACATTGAATTATATCTATTGAACACGCACGATAAGAGTTTGAAAATAAAATATAAAAATTTCTGAAATTGAGAATTTGCATTCTCCTTCAGACAAAAATATGTATATACACACATCATTCTGAAAAAGAGTAAATATTCTCATCACATATAGAGAATGCGAATTCTCAATGTATTGCTTTATATAAATATATATCCATTTTTGTATGTTCATAATTTATCTGAGAATATTCCTTTTCAACACTTTCATACCCTATCAGGGGGTTCAAACTTGAACGATGGAAACTTGTGATTTTTATAGACCTCTAATCGCAGATTCGTGATAGAGTCTCAATTCAGAATTCATTTCCACGCCCTGTATGATGAATGTCAATTTATCATACACCCAAAAGCAAATTACAATATAATAACCTCAAATTATTCTCATAGATTACCTTCTTCAAATAACGACCTCACTACATCGAACAACTTCCAATAAGTTTCATTTGTAGATTTCGCTTTCTTGATTATTGACCTGTTGAAAAAGTCTTGTAGTACGGTGTAATTAGACCTAAACCACAACATCCAAATTAAAAGTTTTCCACCAACACCAAATTGCTCTAAATAGTCCCCTGATTCTATGGTAAAAAGTTACACCATTTTGAGGGGGAAGGAAGTTTTTTTAGTTTTTCGTAAATATTTCAAAAACTAAGCGGTTTATCCTAAACATTGTTATATACAAAAATGTTCTACGTTGAATTTGAAATAAGAATGGTCCTTTTCATAATCACTCTAAATTGTACGGTTCAAGAGTTACAGACGGTGTAAATGTTAACTTTTTCGTAATTTTGATAATTTTTTAAAAAAATAAGCTTCGTAAAAGAATGTTGCTATTTCAGTGGCCGGTGGTATGTTAGTGATAAGCCCTTGAAGGAACGACAACCTCACCACCTTATCAAGGGGCACTCTTTTTTAAGGGAAAAGAGGCTTCCACAGGCCTAGGCCATATAAACCTGTGGTGAGTGTGGTGTGGTACGGATCGAGAAACCCGCCACCCTGAACTTTCTACGAACATTGCCACATAAATTCACTTCTTAAGCATAAATATCTTTCAAATTTGGAATGTTCAATGTCTTTATTAACTTCACTCATCCTCCAGCACATTATCCTCCTCCTCTAGCTCGTCGTCTATGTTATTATTGTCCATGTTATCACATGCTTGGCCTGAGCAATTGCTGCATATGCTAGTGCAGTTTAGACCACTCCTTCTGCATTCACAATTACGAACGCATTCATCTTTGCAAGTACACCGTACTAATCACCAAATCACCAGATTGACGAAGAAATCACCAAAGCTGGTGATAAATCACCAACATTGGCAACACTGCACAGTTTACTGTTACTGAAAAGTGCTGAAAAATAGAAGCAGTGCTAGCTGTGGTCCTGTAGTGTTCTTTGTTCTTTAAGGTTATGTCCCTGATTTGGCTGTATGTCATATGACAAGAGAGAAGTTAAGAAGAAGAAGAAGAAGGTTATGTCCCATGTCATTTACATGTAATTTGTAATTTGTTTACTAATGTTTACTTCTAAAATTTGAATAATTCCTTATCCTTTAATAGAAAGTTATACGTGAGTTATACGTATCTATATCTGATATGTGCTGTGTTCAGTAATATTCAATATTGTAGAATATACAAGCCTTCAACTTATGCCTTTTTCCTGGTGAAAAAAATGCGATTTTTCAGTTGTTGATGTAAACAGTACCTTAAGAGTATTGAGTAGGAGTAGAGGCAATTCATTATTCAAGTAGATAATAAAAATACACCAACATACTTTCCCTACTATTGTTTATTTTATGATGATTTTATGGTGTCAATGAAAATTTGTTTCAAATATAATGAATTGATGTAGGACTGTAGTTACTAGGAATATTGATAGAGTCAGAATGTTGTCTTTTTTAGTAAAGTCAGTCATCCTGGCATCTGTGTTCGTAAACGGACGAGGAAGTCAATTGAAAACACTTCAAGTAAGTACATCATAATCATCTAACTAATGTTATGTTCATTGAAATTATTTATATTCAATTTCAACAGCTTAATAGTTACCTATATTTCCCATGAGAAATGTACTAAATTGAAAAATAATGAGTTGAGTGAGACTCCATGAACCCATCTAAAAGAAAAGAATGCTGGAACTCTTATTAAAACATAATGAATTCTATAAAGAGACCATGAATTTTGGATGAATCATAATTATGTGTAATAACTGACACTTCAATTTTGATGTGTTTTAGAGGAACCACCAAGCCATTCAACTATCTAATGCAAACACCCGTTTTATTGCCAGTCTCTCTAACATTACCTATACAAATGAAGTTTTGGACAATATACTCATACCAAGAGTGGTGGGCACCTCCAATCATGAAAAAGTTTTTGATTACATAAAGAAAGAACTGCAAATGCTAGATTGGAGTATAGAGGTGGATGAGTTCGAAAGTGCCACACCACATGGCACTAAGACATTTAAAAATATCATTGCAACACTAAATCCAGAAGCTGAAAGATATTTGGTGTTGGCCTGTCATTATGATAGCAAATACTTTGAGAATGAGGTGTTTGTTGGTGAGTACATATAAGCAAGGTCTTCTTAAACTGTGCTGGGGCCCTTTGGATCAAAAGAATTTAGGGCCCCTATTGAAAGTGAAAATAGCAAATTATACCTACATTTTTTTTATTATGATCTTCTACAGTGTGTCCCACTTACCATGCTCACCATGGGTATCTTTTTAACAGTGAGAGATACGAGGTTGGTTAAATGACACCAAATGTGTAGTTTGTCAAGGCCAACTATAATGTGAAAAAATATTTTGATAAAATCTTTTCCTTTTTGTTTTATATGCAAAAAACAGATTTTGATCATTTTCATGTCTCCTCCATAACTTCTTTATTTATGAAAATATTCAGATAGGAATTCCACATTCTCATGACAGTTTTTCAAAGTGATTTAAAAAAAATATGAAATTTATACCAACTCTTCTAGAATTAGAGATATCAGCACCAACTTTAGTTTTTCAAATGTAGGTCATAGCTACAAATAACTTTTTTTTCTCTCACAAATGATATGTCGCAGTAATAGTTTTGTGTTGATAACAATGGAGTTATTGTCATTTATACAAAAACAAAAAATTATTTGGAAGCGGCCATCTTGAATTTATAAATTTTAACAAAAAAATCATGATCTCCGACCTCAAAAACCCCCATTTACCAATTTTGAATGGAATCGGACCAAATTTTGTCCGCCATCTTGGAGCAGCCATTTTTTTTAATTTCAACAAAAATTCCATAACTCCGATTAACTTGAAATTTGGCAGGTGTTCATAATTTTGGTGACAATACATTATGTAAATTTTGTTGAATTTAAAAAAAATAGCTGCTCCAAGATGGCGGACAAGATTTGGTCCTATTCCACTCAAAATTGGTAAGTAAGGGTTTTTGAGGTCGGAGATGATTTTGTTGTTAAAATTTATAAATTCAAGATGGCGGCTTCCAAATAATTTTTTGTTTTTGTATAAATGACGATAACTCCGTTGTTATCAACACAAAACTATTACTGCAACATATCATTTGTGAGAGAAAAAAAAGTTATTTGTAGCTAAGTCATAGTGAGCTATGACCTACATTTGAAAAACTAAAGTTGGTGCTGATATCTCAAATTCTAGAAGAGTTGGTATAAATTTCATATTTTTTTCGGAATCACTTTGAAAAACTGCCATGAGAATGTGAAATTCCTATTTGAATATTTTCATAAATAAAGAAGTTATGGAGGAGACATGAAAATGATCAAAATCTGTTTTTTGCCTATAAAACAAAAACGAATAGATTTTATCAAAATATTTTTTCACATTATAGTTGGCCTTGACAAACTACACATTTGGTGTCATTTAACCAACCTCGTATCTCTCACTGTTGAAAAGATACCCATGGTGAGCATGGTAAGTGGGACACACTGTATTTATCATGGGTAATCAAATAAACAATATAATATGTCATCCTACTGTTAGGTGCTGTACTTGAAAGAAATATAAATGTGAGAAAAATTGTGGGTCCTTCAGGCCCCCCTGAGGATGGGGGGCCCTGGGCACTGGCCCCCTGAGCCCATATGTTGAAGACAGTATTGTATACATTCATACAAGACTAGCAGACCTCACAAATGTTGTTTTGCTATACAGGGTGGGCCACCAGTAACGCCTAGGTCTCTAGAAGGCTAACCACTTATCTTCTTGGAATTCTTTCTCTCTAGGAAGTTGCATGTCAACATAGGCTACCATTTAAAATTATTTCGAAACATACAGGGTGTCCCCAAAAACCCGCAAAAACCATAAAACACTGAAGTTGAACTTTTTTCTATCGAACACCTTATATATTATTTCATTTTGAGATTCTCCCTGAGGAGCTGATTTCAACGACCCATCATACATGGGGTCTAGCAGTTATAATTACTGAAATATAGGGTGTGAGAAATCGAGATTTTCCAAGTTCAAGAATTGTTTGTGTCTTCTAAACCATTCATAATTGGTCAAAACGGCTCACATGTCCCTATCTCAACTTTTGATCAACTATCTACTGACATTTAATTGAAACAAATACAGGGTGGTGCAGAATTCAGAATCTTGATCACCCGGTAAATGTCCCAATCAAATATCAGTAGATAGTTAATCAAAAGTTGAGATAGGGACATGTAAGCCGTTTTGACCAATTATAAATAGTTTCGACACAAAAAATTCTTGAACTTGGAAAATCTCGATTTTTCACACCCTATATTTAAGTAATTATAGCTGCTAGACCCCAAGTATGATGGGTCGTTGAAATCAGCTCATTAGGGAAAATCTCAAAATGAAATAATATATAGGGTGTTCGATAGAAAAAAGTTTAACTTCAGTGTTTTATGGTTTTTGGGGACACCCTGTATGTTTCGAAATAATTTTAAATGGTAGCCTATGTTGACATGCAACTTCCTAGAGAGGAAGAATTCCAAGAAGATAAGTGGTTAGCCTTCTAGAGACCGAGGCGTTACTGGTGGCCCACCCTGTATACATTATTTCCGAGATTATTTCTATAATATATTTTTTCAGTTCAGTATTCATCAAGATACTATTATTATTTTGTTTTCTACTTCTTTTCAGTTCTGCTATGTATAAAAGCATGTTTCTTTAGTCTTTCAAACTACCATTTATTTTAACTTCTTTTTACTTCACTTGAATTTCCCAGTTTTGATGAAAGAATCATAATATCTGACTCCTAAAACCCCAGATAACAATTTTGTATAGAATCGGAACATAATTACAAAACTCGTCTGCAATATTGGATTTACCATCTTGGAATCCCTAGTTTTGACGAAGGAATCATAATTTTTGATCCCAAAAATGCCCACTTACAAATTTTTAATAGAATCGGTATATAATTACAATACTCGTCCGGTATATTAGTTCCACCATCTTGAATTTCCAAATCCCGCCCTTTCCAAATTTTGACAAAAGAATCATAATCTCCGACCCTGAAAACACCCAGATAACAATTTTGAAGAGAGTCGGATCATAATTACAATACTCGTCCGCCATATTGGTTCCGCCATCTTGAATTTTCTAATTTTGACGAAATAATCATAATCTCCGACCCCGAGAACCACCGGTTACCAAATTTGATTAAAATCGGATCCTAATCACAAAATCCGCCATTTTTGATCTGCCATCTTGAATTTTTTAAATTTTGACGAAGGAATCATAATCCCCGATCACGAAAATCCCTAGGTACCAATTTTGAAAAGAATCGGATTATAATAACAAAACTCGTCCGCCATATTGGTTCCGCCATCTTGAATTTTCTAATTTTGACGAAATAATCTCCGACCCCGAGAACCATCGGTTACCAAATTTGATTAAAATCGGATCCTAATCACAAAATCCGCCATTTTTGATCTGCCATCTTGAATTTTTCAAATTTTGACGAAGGAATCATAATCTTCGATCACGAAAACCCCTAGGTACCAATTTTGAAAAGAATCGGATTATAATTACAAAACCCGTCCGCCATATTGGTTCCGACATCTTGAATTTCGACATTCTGCCGGAATTTTCAAATTCTGACGAAAGAATCATGATCTCCGACCCCTAAAACCCCACAAATAACAATTTTGAATAGAATCGGACCATAATTACAAAACTCGTCCGATATATTAGATCCGCCATCTTGAATTTCCTAATGGTACCGGGATAAAAAGTATTCTATAACCTTCCCCTGGTTCTAAGCTACCTCCCCACCAATTTTCAGCCAAATCGATCCAGTAGTTTCGGAGCCTATTCAATACATACAAACAAACAAACAATCAAATTTTTCCTCATTATAATATTAGTATACCGGGTGTCAACGAATCTATTAGACAAGTCATAACTTCTAGACCATTAGGTGTATCAAAATGAAATTTGGTATAAGTAAATGGTATGTCGAGAGGAGAGTTTTCACATATTTTTCACTTTCCGGTCACTTCCGGTTTCAGCGAAAATGACTCCGGTTCTAAATTTTTAAATGGAACACCCTGTATATTGTAACATTTTTGGATTTCTGAGACAATTCTAGGTCAGAATGTAACATTTTCGAAAGTTTTTATGCCTACTTAATTTTGTCGGAGTCACTTTTGAAATCACGTCTAGGTGGCCATGATCGAAAGTAAACTAATCTAAGGCCTCAGGTGATATCAGAAGATTACAATCGCGAAGTTTTAGTGACAAATATGATAGATATGGATAAAACAAGTTGGCAAATTTACATTTTCGTGTCTAACTATTATTTTTCAAATGGCGACCATTTTTTGACAAGCACTTTCCGACAAGCACTTTCCGAAAAATAGTTATTTTTGTATCTAGAGCGCGAAATGCTACTTTGGTGATCGAGATCTGATTTTTTTAACGAGGCGTAGCCGAGTATATTTCCTGTTGAATTTTCTATATAAAAATGTGCCATCGAAGTACATCATGAGTATATAAAGTGTCCAATGACAAAATAAGAGCAAGTAGCTTCAAATGCCCCCAACACAAGGGGAGAAAGAAGGCGAAATTTCGAACTTTTTCTTGAAATATCTCAATAAATAGTGGTTTGTTCACATTTTCATTATAAAATTCGGTTTATCAGACAAAAATACGTGAGTACCGAAAAAAATTTTCAAAATAAAACCATCGCATGATGAATGCAGTTTTACCCTTAAAAATTACGGTTTCAAGTGTAACGATCCACTTGGGTGAAAAATCCAACAACAGAAAATTGAAAACACTCACTGGTTATTTTTTCAGGTAATAGGAATTCTCCAAGATAAATATAGGTAATTGTAACAAACGGCATGTCAATCAAAATAAAATACATTTTCCACAATTTTCTTTCGATCAATCTCACGATAAGTTTATGTTCTGCGGGCCGTGTATAAGTAGGTGTGAAGTTTACCTTCACCACAATTTTTGCCAATATATTTAATTCGAATGGGTTGCTGTAGGCTGTAGGATATTTGTGTTTTATCCTGGTTTTTGCTTTAAAACTTCGTTTTTCCATCATAAAATCGAATGGGGTGCGAAGAAGGGCTCAGTTGACGACTGGCATCCTTTTTTAACCGGAAGCCCTTCAAAAAACAGCAAAATCGGCTCAATGATGATCTAAAACTGAAATCGAAATACGCGGTCGCCTTATAGCGCTATAATCGCTTGTCGTTTCGAGCCGCTGGTTAGGCCTCACTAAGTGACGTCACCCACGGAGCATGCAGGCCTTGTTGTATCGGTGGTAACGGTTGAACTGGCTTGAAAGGTCTCTCCCTATCCTCCCTAGGTACGCACGATGTTCCACGAACATAATAGGAATTTCCTTTCGTGCGCTCCAAGAGAAAAAACAAAGTTATTGTTGAACATTCAGAAATAAATGATTTTGTGGATGTCTGCTCGATTGAGGACCATAAAGTTGAAATATAAATATCTCATATATTTTATATAACAATGCGCGAAGTAGGTACTTCGCGCATGAAAGACATCCTTATCTTGGACATAGTGTATAGTCCTTGTAAAAAATTCAAATCAGATCAAACGTAATAATTTGTTCACAAATACTTGATTTTTCAATCTTGCATCTATCATATTTCAAATGTGTTGATGTTCCTCAAACATAGTTTCAATCGAGGTTTCAATTGTCTCTTAATTTGACCAATATTTATTCTAAAACTCCCTAAAATGATGAAAACGAGCCACACAAATTCATAGACGAAGTCATCAGACCTTCAGATCAATTTTCATGTGCAAGATGTTCCTTGAACCTAGTTTTAGTAGGTGTCCAAGTTTGTCCTATATATGTTTTGCCGCAGTCCTTACAAAAAGTTGCGTAAATTCCCGATTCTTCAAGTGTGTTCAATTTGTCTTTCG
Source organism: Phaedon cochleariae (assembly GCA_918026855.4). NCBI lineage: Eukaryota > Metazoa > Arthropoda > Insecta > Coleoptera > Chrysomelidae > Phaedon > Phaedon cochleariae. Next base: position 1,143,039 of record OU896722.1, read on the forward strand.
ATTTGCTTGTAGTAATATTGGTTGTTGATGCGTAATGATGCTTAATCTAGCGAACATAATGAAAACGAGCTGTTTGATTTGGGTCGTTACCTACACAGTTAGGAAACTCGTCACACAAAATGCGTTTCCTAACATGTTACGTACAATATTTTTCCTAACATTGATGAAAAATTTCGCTTGAACAAAAATAATGGCCAGTTCTATAGATGAGTTCGACCGATTATGTAAAATAGCTGAGAAGGAGAGAAGAAGAAGAGGGAGAAGCACAAAATGCACTATTCTTTTCATCTATCATCCATATTTTCTTTAGGTAACTGGTGTTTAAATCAGTGGCGTATCCAAGAGGGGGGGTTTGGGGTTTCAACCCCCCAAGAACCGACCGATAGAATACTGAATATTCATCGAGAAATTCCAATAAGTGTTGAAGAGGTCATAGATTTTTTGAGCAAATCAAAGGAGTGAAAATTGAATTTTTGTCAGTAATGTTTCACTCAATATCATTGTTTGGGCTCGTTTCTGTATTACCTTACTGAAGTTTATTTATTGTGATTTCGAAGTGAGATTTCAATTTAATTAGTATGACAATGTTATATGGATTTTTTGTTGTTACAGTTTCTTTTCATGTTGCTAGCAGCTGTAAGCCTGTAGTCCGGGTGTTTTCACAATAAAATGTTTTTTTCTGTGACGCGAAAAAAGTTTGGCATTTCATCTATGTTGGCAGGTTATAAAATGTCACTTTTCATAAATTACTTCTTTCCCGCGGGAAAAAAGTGGGTACTTTTTTCCCGGATATATATCACATATACATGGTGGGCCAAAAGTAACGCCTCGGTCCCTAGAAGGCTAACCACTTATCTTCTTGGAATTCTTCCTCTCTAGGAAGTTGCATGTCAACATAGGCTACCATTTGAAATTATTTTGAAACATACAGGATGTCCCCAAAAATCACAAAACACTGAAGTTGAACTTTTTTCAATCGAACACCCTATATATTATTTCATTTTGAGATTCTCCCTGGTGAGCTGATTTCAACAATCCATCATACTTGGGGTCTAGCAGTAATAATTACTGAGATATAGAGTGTGAGAAATCGAGATTTTCCAAGTTCAAGAATTTTTTGCGTCTAAACCATTCATAATTGGTCAAAACGGCTCAAATGTCCCTATCTCAACTTTTGATCAAATATATACTGACATTTAATTGAAACAAATACAGGGTGGTGCAGAATTCAGAATCTTGATCACCCGGTATATGTCCCAATTAAATATCAGTAGATAGTTAATCAAAAGTTGGGATAGGGACATGTAAGCCGTTTTGACCAATTATGAATAGTTTCGACACAAAAAATTCTTGAACTTGGAAAATCTCGATTTTTCACACCCTATATTTCAGTAATTATAACTGCTAGACCCCAAGTATGAAAGTCGTTGAAATCAGCTCATCAGGGAGAATCTCAAAATGAAATAATATATAGGGTGTTCGATAGAAAAAAGTTTAACTTCAGTGTTTTATGGTTTTTGGGACACCCTGTATATTTCGAAATAATTTCAAATGGTAGCCTATGTTGACATGCGACTTCCTCGAGAGGAAGAATTCCAAGAAGATAAGTGGTTAGCCTTCTAGAGACCGAGGCGTTACTGGTGGCCCACCCTGTACATACACTGTTGATGGCTTTTGTTGTGCTATAGTTCCGAAAAATGGGTCAATAATATCGTCTCCGAGAAAGAACTGCCAAGTCCTTTTATCTTCCATTCGACTTCGCGGTTATGTATATTACTAAACAACCACTAAATTTGGAATTTTTTGAAATCAAATCACAGAATTAGACTTACAGAAGTGACATCAGATATTTGATTACTTCACGTCGATACTTTTCAGATTTCAAAATAATGTAATATCTTCTCAATGTTGATTCGTCCTTTCTGTCTGTCTGTCTGTCACAGAAAAAAATAGGCTATTATACACGGGAAAAATATTAGATTTTTGCAACCCAAACTGGAGCTACAATCTACTACTTTTTTCCCTTGTAAAATAAATAACTATTTTTTCTATGAAACTATTGATTCATTGATTGAACTGATAACCCCCAGAAAAAATCTTGAGCATGCCACTGGTTGAAATGAACATTTCATCACCAGTTATGCAATATTTCACTAGTTACGTAAAGTAAGACGTTTCAAAACTGCCGTCTGTTTTTAAAAATGTCAAATTTCATGTCAAAATTGTTTTCGTTAGAAACCCATCAATTATTTAAGGTGCCACGGATTCTGCCGTTCCATGCGCCATGATGCTAAATCTCGCCAAGGTCATGAAAAGCCAACTGCACCAATTGAAACAAAAACACAATCTGAACTTGAAGTTGATCTTTTTCGACGGAGAAGAAGCTTTCGTCCAGTGGGGCCCCAAAGACTCCATCTACGGGGCGAAACATTTGGCCGATCGCTATCACCGGAGTCGGGGGACGGTTTCTGGGGAGACCGTTTCGGAATTGGAAAGGATCGACGTTTTGGTGCTGCTCGATTTGATTGGTCACAGAGGCACAAGGTTCTACAATTCTTTCGACGAAACTCAGCATTGGTAAGGATCTGATATTGAATAACATTAGGTAGACACTGCGATTTATTGGGGAATCATTGCAAAGAATGGTGGGGATACTAGCACACTTGTACATTTGCGGGAGATTGCTCAGATAGATAGATAGATAGATAGATAGATAGATAGATAGATAAGCTTTATTGTCTAAAATGAGCACATTTTGTCGACAAAGTCAGTATCTTGCGATACATCGATTGCAAGATTATAAATAAATAAAACAGAACAGGAATATATAAAAATAATACAGACCAAAAATATATAAAATAAAATAACATAGACAAGTTTCATTATTATTACAAACAACAATTATCTTCAAAATCAATAATATGAATCTCTAATTATTCTCACATATCATAGAAAGACTAGAATTTGTAGGCAAAGTATTCATCCAAACTGTACAAGCCTTTTCCCACTAACATATCTTTGACAGATCTACGGAATTGTTTCAAATCATTGATCATAGTTGTACATTCTGGTAAATGATTGTAAATCTTTTTACTCCTATAAATTAAGGATTGTCTCGTTAAAGATGAAGTAGGCAGAGGAAGAGCAAGGTTCCTTTTATTACGCGTAATCTTGTCTATGTTTGCGTTCATGAAATTTCTTCTATATTTGTGAAGCAAACAGACTGTTTCTAAAACAAAAATTTCAAAGACCGTCAATATCTTATAGTTGTGAAACATTGGCCTGCATGAGTCACGCGGCTTGAGTTTGAATACAAATCTCAGAGCTCGTTTTTGAAGGACGAAAACACTATTTAAGAGACCATGACAGCTACACCCCCAGAATGAAATTCCATACCGTAGATGCGATTCAATAAGTGAGTAGTATGCTGATATTGAAGCTTGCAATCCAGGTTCACGGGATATAACATTGACTGCGAAGCAGCCAGCTGATATTTTTTTCTTAAGAGCTGATATATGATGGTCAAACTTCAAATTGCTATCTATGTCAGACTAAATAACAATAGACAGACACTGCGATTCATTTAAAATACATCGAAACGAATACGCCAACGATCCTGAGTGCCAAACACGGATAAATGAATGGAACCGCGAATGGTGGGGATAATAACACAGTTGTACATTTGCGGGGAATTGGAAAGGATCGACGTTTTGGTGCTGCTCGATTTGATCGGTCACAGAGGCACAAGGTTCTACACTTATTTCGACGAAACTCAGCATTGGTAAGGATCTCCGATTGATTAACATTGGGTAGACACTGCGATTCATTGGGGAATCATTGCAAAGTATACCTATGCCAACAATCCTAAACGCCAAACATGGATAAATGAATGAAATAGCGAATGATGGGGATACTAGCACACATACACATTCAGACACTGCGATTCATTTAAAATACACATTTGAAATACATTGAAACGTATACGCCAACGATCCTAAGTGCCAAACACGGATGAATAAATGGAACCGCGAATGGTGGGGATAATAACAGACACTTGTACATTTGCGGGGATTTGGAGAGGATCGACGTTTTGGTGCTGCTTGATTTGATCTTGATCGGTTATAGAGGCACAAGGTTCTACAATTCTTTCGACATTGGTAGGGATCTCATATTGAATAACATTGGGTAGACACTGCGATTCATTGGGGAATCATTGCAAAGTATACGTATGCCAACAATCCTGAACGCCAAACACGGGTAAATGAATGAAATATCTAGTGGTGGGGGTACTAGCACACTTGTACATTTGCGGGAGATTGCTCAGACTAAATAACAATAGACAGACACTGCGATTAATTTAAAATACATTGAAACGTATAAGCCAACGATCCTAAGTGTCAAGCACGGATAAATGAATGGAACCGCGAATGGTGGGGATAATAACACGGTTGTACATTTGCGGGAATTTGGAGAGGATCGACGTTTTGGTGCTGCTCGATTTGATCGGTCAGAGAGGCACAAGGTTCTACAATTCTCTCGACGAAACTCAGCATTGGTAAGTATCTCAGATTGATTAACATTGGGTAGACACTGCTATTCATTGGTGAATCATTGCAAAGAATACGTATGCCAACAATCACGGGTAAATGAATGAAATAGCTAGTGGTGGGGATACTAGCACACTCGTACATTTGCGGGAGATTGCTCAGACTAAATAACAATAGACAGACACTGCGATTCATTTAAAATACATTGAAACATATACGCCAACGATCCTAAGTGTCAAGCACGGATAAATGAATGGAACCGCGAATGGTGGGGATAATAACACAGTTGTACATTTGCGGGGATTTGGAGATGATCGACGTTTTGATGCTGCTTGATTTGATCGGCCACAGAGGCACAAGATTCTTCAATTATCTTGATGAAACTTAGCATTGGTAAGGACCTCAGAGGGGGAGGCAAATAGGCTAAATAGGGATTTACTTGAGCGTCGTGGGGACGTATCAGATTGTGAATATTAGAGGCGAAAATGAAAAAAAGTTTTTATGATATATGACCTTTCACTGGTGGGGAGAGCGTGTACAGGTGTTCAAAAATTAAAAAGAAAAGACTGACGATTTGGACGCGACCAAAAGTCATGATCAATTTTTGAAACTGAACAAAAAAAACAGGACCTTGAAATACTCGAGCGCGGCAGATTATTATACAGACGCTGCCGGTTGAATTTTTTTTGTTAACTGAATGTTATAACTAAAATATAAAATATACAGGGTGAGCCAACTTTTGTAGCAGGACTTCAACAGCTCGAAGAATTCAAAATTTTGAGATGGAATAAGGCTCATGTAGACATACAGGGTGGACCAATCGTGTGGCAAAGTGAGATAACGGCTTTGCTGTTTGAAATAGACGAACAAAAATTCTTGAGATGGTCTAGTCTCATGAGCTGTACATTTCTAAAATATTTTGCGTTATACAGGATTACTCAAAAATTGCGTGGCGTATCAAAGTTATACTTTTTCTTATAGCACAACTTGTATTTTATTGTATTTTCAGATCCCTCCTTATGAGCTGACAAGGTTCAAGCATTAATGACAATATACGACGTGACTTTTTTTTTCAGTTTCCTACGTTACCACAATTACATACATAGTTCCCAGTGGCTGCAAGCACCACACTTGTTTGATGATTTTCGCTTCTTCGGCTTGTGCAAATTGACAGATTATGTTTTTTCCGTGATCTGTGACTAATTGCCTTCAAAATGAGAAAAAAATTAATCGCGCTCGAGAATGTACAGGTGACGATTTTTTTTGCAACTTTGTGGCTCTCCCAAATAGATTATTGAAATGCATACTTTTCTGCATGTAATTAACGTACCATGTCTTCTGACGAGCTCGAGTATTTCTGACGATCCATTTTTTTTGTAATAATCTGATCGTCTGCCCTAAACTTTCGACACCATATAAAGGGCCCAGGTATGGTGGGAGTACTTCACAAGTTCCAAGGATACCTCCCTTATGTTAATCTGCCGCGCTCGAGTAAACCCCGAAATCTCCGCTTGGGCTTCCCTACTATAAAGTCGTTTTTCCACGAACCTAACTAGGCAAACTTTATTATGACGTAACGATAACTTTATTATGGCGTCACGGTTCACTTGTGAATATTTCTTTTCAAAACTCTCAATACTTTCAACCAATCAAGGGGTTCGAACTGATGTGGCAGCTGCAGTAATTTTCTGCGACTTTTCCAAAGCATTTGACTGTGTGAATTATGAACTGCTTTTGAGAAAACTGAGCAAATATGGATTCAGGGGTACAGTTTGGGATTGGTTCGATTCATATTTGGCAGGACGCAATCAAATTGTGCGCAGCGACGGTTAATACTCTGATAATAATAAAATACTCCACGGTGTTCCGCAAGGCTCTGTTCTAGGACCATTACTGTTTTTATTATAAACTACTCAACACTAATTTCGTCGCACACCAAAATGTCGCCCCTGTTATAATGTGAATAACTTTTTTCAGTTTAGAACAATTTGAATTTGGTACACACTGTTAGATAGCCCAGTCCTTCAGCTATAATCTGGTACTTCATTGAAACATAAGGGTATCCACATAAAATCTCTACATGGTGTTTTCCGACACTGTGCAAAATTTCGGAATATTCAAAACGCTCTCAAATGGTGAAAAAATTTTTTTTCTCAACTTCGACAACAGAGGCATGAAGATGATCTCATTACCTCGAGATATTCCGCGAATCAACTTCCTATCTCTCTTATTTACAGAGTGATCTCAAAAAATCAACTTTCTGGTTTTGCAGCCATAACTTTTTTCCACGTCAACCGATTTTGGAAATCTTAGGCTCATTTTGAAGATAAAACTCCAGATAAAGAGATCTGAATATCATAATTGACTCAAGATGGCTATCAAAGATCTAGAGTTTTCTTGAAAGTGACCCAAATCTGGAACGCCCTCCGAATCTCGGTTGGGAGGAGAATTGAATGAAAATCAACTCGTTCTCGGAAAAACAATTCATTCTGGATGTGTCCATATTTTCCTCGCTCTCAGTACTCAAGAATGTGCGTGAGAAAACACAATTGAAACATGTTCTTGCAAAAACATCAGACCAATTCTCCTCTGTAATGCATGGCCCGTAACCAACGTTACAAGAATCACAGTAAGTGACTGACAAGTCAGGATAGACGTCGTTTTCGAATCATAAACAGATTTTGATAGTTTCGATGCCGCATCTAACGCCCGACTAGTTGGAACTGATTCCACAAATGTGACAAATGAGGGAACAAGGGTTATCTTCCCTCCAAATCGCGGATCTGCTAAACACGACAGTCCGATCCATTCAAAGGGCTTATCTCCGACACGAATTGTTTGGTTATTACTGTCGATTCGTTCGGCGCATTATTGCGACTGAAAACTTTACGTAATTGGCAAACTGTTTTCGTGAAACTTTCACCATTTTTGAAATGCGTTTTTACAATAAATTAACGTTGTTTGCTTGAATACTTCCTCATATTCTTAAATCGCATGTTATGTACGTGACAACTGGTAAAAAAATCACCTTATTGAAGAAATCAAAATCCGTTGCTCTTGTTGGTACACCATTTATGATGAGCCTCAGCTGGTCGGGTTTGTCAGTCACTCATTGTGATTCTTGTAACGTTGGTTACGGCGGGCCATGCATTACAGAGGAGAAATGATCTAATGTTTTTGCAAGAACATGTTTCAATTGTGTTTTCTCACGCACAATTCTTGACTACTGAGAGCGAGGAAAATATGGACGCATCCAGAATGGATTGTTTTTCCGAGAACAAGTTGATTTTCATTCAATTCTCCTCCCAACCAAGATTCGAAGGGCGTTCCAGATTTGGGTCACTTTCAAGAAAACTCTAGATCTTTGATAGCCATCTTGAGTCAATTCTGATATCCAGATCCCTTCATCTGGAGTTTTATCTTCAAAATGAGTCTAAGATTTCCAAAATCGGTTGACGTGGAAAAAAGTTATGGCTGCAAAACCAAAAAGTTGATTTTTTGAGATCACTCTGTAAATAAGAGAGATATGAAGTTGATTCGCGAAATATCTCGAGGTAATGAGTTCATCTTCATGCCTCTGTTGTCGAAGTTGAGAAAACAATTTTTTTCACCATTTGAGAGCCTTTTGAATATTCCGAAATTTCGCACAGTGTCGGAAAACACCATGTAGAGATTCTATGTGAATACCCTTATGTTTCAATGAAGTACGAGATTATAGCTGAAGGACTGGGCTATCGAACAGTTTGAACCAAATTCGAATTGTTCTAAACTGAAAAAAGTTATTCACATTATAACCGGGGCGACATTTTGGTGTGCGACGAAATTAGTGTTGAGTAGTTTATATCAATGATCTATCCACAGTAGAAACTCATGGTCACTTTACTATTTTCGCTGATGACACCACACTGTTATGGAATGGAAAGGAGGAAGAGATTTTAAAAATCAATATCACTTCTGATATTGAGAAAGTCAAACAAAATGGAACTTTCAGATTTGACTTCGAGGATCTGGCTTTAGGAAACCAAGCAATACTTAATAGTGAATGTAGTAAATACCTCGGGCTACACATTGACCATAAATTGAAGTACGTGGAGCACATTTCAAATCTGAACAAGAAATTATCACCAGGGTGTTTTGCAGTTCGATTAGTATTTCGTGAACTAGGTTTAGATTCAGCAAAAATTACCTATTCGGCGCTTATTGAATCACCTTTAGGTATGGTATCGCATTCTGGGGTTTTTGTAGTGCTCAGTTGATGACTTCGGTCTTTCTTCTACAAAAAAGAGCACTCCGATATATGTGTGGCGTGAAATCTAGAGAGCACTGTAAGTTAGTGTTCGTGAATCATCGAGTAATGACAATAACCTGCCTTTTTATTCTGGAAACTGTTTGTTTAGTTCACAAAAAATATAAAAATGCAGTCTCTACTAACAGATACAATACAAGAACTTGTTTTCATATTCATCTTCCGATTCCAAGATCTACATGGATGGAGGGCATATTCGGACATTCTCTAGCCAACTAAAATATTTTCGACAATGCGGTGTTGCCGCTTCTATTAGAAAGCAGTAGCAACTTTGATTTTTCGAATGGAACACTCTGTATTTTATTGCATTTTTAGATTCTCCCTGAAGAGCTGATTTCATCGATGTATCACACTCGGGGTCTAGCGGAAATGATTACAGAGATATAGGGTGTGAAAAATCGACATTTTTTAACTTTAGGATTTTTTTGTGTCGAATCTATTCATCATTGGTCAAAACGGCTTACATGTCCCTATCTCAACTTTTGATTAACTATCTACTGATATTTAATTGGGACATATACCGGGTGATCAAGATTCTGAATTCTGCACCACCCTGTATTTGTTTCAATTAAATGTTAGTAGATAATTGATCAAAAGTTGAGATAGGGACATGCGAGCTGTTTTGACCAATAATGAATAGTTTTGACAAAAAAAATCCTAAAGTTGAAAAATGTCGATTTTTCACACCCTATATCTCTGTAATCATTTCCGCTAGACCCCAAGTATGATACATCGATGAAATCTGCTCTTCAGGGAGAATCTAAAAATTCAATAAAATACAGAGTGTTCCATTTGAAAAATCAAAGTTGCTACTGCTTTCTAATAGAAGCGGCAACACCGCATTGTCGAAAGTATTTTAGTTGGCTAGAGAATGTCCGAATATGCCCTCCATTAAATTTTCAAAATGATCCGTTGTCTGGTTCATCAGAAACGTCTAATGTGCCATCCACCGTGAATCAGCCTGTATATGATGATAGACAATTCAGAAGAACTCTGGAAGTATTGCTTCTCACTAAAGCATATTATAATATGAATGAATATTACTGTGATAATTTATAAATCTTCATGTTTTTGTCCTAGCTATTTATTTATTTTATTGATTCTGTTAATTTTTGTATATTCTTGTAATTTTTGAGTGACTTATTATATATCTGTATTGGCGTTTACATATTCTTTATGTGTATTGTAACAATGTATTTCCTATCTTCATATACAAATTTGTACTCTGCTTTGTCAATAAGATACCATCTTGGACAATAAAGCTCATTTGATTTGATTTGATGGAAACTTGTTATACGACGCTATACATAGTGGAGTATACTACGGCCTTGTCAAAAATGCTATCTCGGAAACTAAGCGAGATAGAGGTATAGTTGCTTTGGAGAAAATGATCCCCATCGAATTTTGAGCAACTTTGGTTTTTGTGTGTGGTCTGTCTGTCTGTCTGTCTGTACTCTGTGTTAATCATAAATCGATATATCTCCGGAACCCTTTGACATATCGACTTGAAATTTTGCCATCTAATTGTACTCAAAACATTATTATGTCATTGAAATATGAAGGAAATCGGAAAACTCTAAGGTGGTTTTTCCGGGTTTTTTCGATTTTTCACCGGAAGTTCCTTGTAACCACTCTACAAATCGCAAAAGTGGTCCGATCGATTTCATTTTTTGTGAAGAAAAACTCTATCAGGGAGAGACGAAGCCTATTGAAATTGAGCAGGGTCGGGAAATTACAAGTGGGTTTTTCAAGGAGATTTTCCGAAAAACACGGTTCGCTTTAAAACGACATATCTCGTGAACAAATAGACTAAATCCAAATTTGAGAAATGCACCGTATGCCTCTTTGATGACGCAACAAATTATCATTCAATCATTTTTTCGTGCATCCATCGGAAACTGGAAAAACAAATGAAAACCCAAACATCAAAATTTGAAATCCTTTTAATTCAATATATATCGAAAACAAATGGAAAAATCGAAAATTATCAAGAGTGCAATGTTATCCACTGGAACATTCCCTACAAATCATTTTCCATAATTTTTTCTGTAAACCCAATAGTACAGGAAATAAAGTGAAAAATATGAAAAAAAAAATTTTAACGACCCATAGGGTACTATGAAGATATATTGAAAAAAATAGATTATCGATAGATGAAGCTCATCGACTTCCACTGAACCATGAAATATTTTTTCATTTTGTTGATTGGAAGATGGAACAAAAGTGTTGAAAATTTTATTCTCAGATAATTCCAAATATCTCGAAAACAACTGGAAATATCTGGAAATGTTATAGAACCAAAATTATTCCTTTTGATAAAATCTACAAAAAATCTTTATAACATTTTTCTCTGAATTCAATAGTTCGGGAGATACGATGGAAAAACTAAAAAATTTACAAGTTCCTAGATAATCACTTGCCAATAGAAAACGAAACAAGAAACAAAGAAAGTAAAAAAAGCACACTCGACTGTCTTGATTTTTTTTCCCATAAACTACGTACCTAGCTCACTTTACTGTCTTTATTTTTGCCAATAAACTAGGTACGGGCTAAGTACGTAGTTTGTACGAAAAATCTCCAGTTCTATGAACTTTCATAGCGTCGTATACACATCATTGGTGCCCAATGATAGTTTCAATATAAAAATATGCTCATGATATGGTGCCATGGCCTCTACTTCCATCTTACATGAGCAACGATAAAATATTATCTGCTTTTTTAACGTCGTATGAATTATCTGACCTTTATACTAATCTGATACCTTTCAAAAACTACGTACCTCACTTGTTATACGACGCTATACATAGTGGAGTATACTACGGCCGTGCCAAAAATGCTATCTCGGAAACTAAGCGAGATAGAGGTATAGTTGCTTTGGAGAAAATGATCCCTATCGAATTTTGAGCAACTTTGGTTTTTGTGTGTGGTCTGTCTGTCTGTCTGTCTGTACTCTGTGTTAATCATAAATCGATATATCTCCGGAACCCTTTGACATATCGACTTGAAATTTTGCCATCTTATTGTACTCAAAACAATATTATGTCATTAAAATATGAAGGAAATCGGAAAACTCTAAGGTGGTTTTTCCGGGTTTTTTCGATTTTTCACCGGAAGTTCCTTGTAATCACTCTACAAATCGCAAAAGTGGTCCGATCGATTTCATTTTTTGTGAAAAAAACCTCTATCAGGAAGAGACGAAGCCTATTGAAATTGAGCAGGGTCGGAAAATTCCAAGTGGGTTCTTCAAGGAGATTTTCCGAAAAACACGGTTCGCTTTAAAACGACATATCTCGTGAACAAATAGACTAAATCCAAATTTGAGAAATGCACCGTATGCCTCTTTGATGACGCAACAAATTATCATTCAATCATTTTTTCGTGCATCCATCGGAAACTGGAAAAACAAATGAAAACCCAAACATCAAAATTTGAAATCCTTTTAATTCAATATATATCGAAAACAAATGGAAAAATCGAAAATTATCAAGAGTGCAATGTTATCCACTGGAACATTCCCTACAAATTATTTCCCATAATTTTTTCTGTAAACCCAATAGTACAGGAAATAAAGTGAAAAATATGAAAAAAAAAAAATTTAACGACCCATAGGGTACTATGAAGATATATTGAAAAACATAGATTATCGATAGATGAAGCTCATCGACTTTCACTGAACCATGAAATATGTTTTCATTTTGTTGATTGGAAGGTGGAACAAAAGTGTTGAAAATTTTATTCTCAGATAATTCCAAATATCTCGAAAACAACTGAAAATATCTGAAAATGTTATGAAACCAAAATTATTCCTTTTGATAGAATCTACAAAAAATCCCTTTAACATTTTTCTCTGAATTCAATAGTTCGGGAGATACGATGAAAAAACTAAAAAATTTACAAGTTCCTAGTTAATCACTTGCCAATAGAAAACGAAACAAAAAACAAAAGAAAGTAAAAAGAGCACACTCGACTGTCTTGATTTTTTTTCCATAAACTACGTACCTAGCTCACTCTACTGTCTTTATTTTTGCCAATAAACTAGGTACGGGCTAAGTACGTAGTTTGTACGAAAAATCTCCAGTTCTCTGAACTTTCATAGCGTCGTATACACATCATTGGTGCCCAATGATAGTTTCAATATAAAAATATGCTCATGATATGGTGCCATGGCATCAACTTCCATCTTACATGAGCAATGATAAATTATCATCTGCTTTTATAACGTCGTATAAATTATCTGACCTTTATACTAATCTGATACCTTTCAAAAACTACGTACCTCACTTGTTATACGACGCTATACATAGTGGAGTATACTACGGCCGTGCCAAAAATGCTATCTCGGAAACTAAGCGAGATAGAGGTATAGTTGCTTTGGAGAAAATGATCCCCATCGAATTTTGAGCAACTTTGGTTTTTGTGTGTGGTCTGTCTGTCTGTCTGTCTGTACTCTGTGTTAATCATAAATCGATATATCTCCGGAACCCTTTGACATATCGACTTGAAATTTTGCCATCTTATTGTACTCAAAACAATATTATGTCATTAAAATATGAAGGAAATCGGAAAACTCTAAGGTGGTTTTTCCGGGTTTTTTCGATTTTTCACCGGAAGTTCCTTGTAATCACTCTACAAATCGCAAAAGTGGTCCGATCGATTTCATTTTTTGTGAAAAAAACCTCTATCAGGAAGAGACGAAGCCTATTGAAATTGAGCAGGGTCGGAAAATTCCAAGTGGGTTTTTCAAGGAGATTTTCCGAAAAACACGGTTCGCTTTAAAACGACATATCTCGTGAACAAATAGACTAGATCCAAATTTGAGAAATGCACCGTATGCCTCTTTGATGACGCAACAAATTATCATTCAATCATTTTTTCGTGCATCCATCGGAAACTGGAAAAACAAATGAAAATCAAAACATCAAAATTTGAAATCCTTTCAATTCAATATATATCGAAAACAAATAGAAAAATCGAAAATTATCAAGAGTGCAAAGTTATCCACTGGGACATTTTCTACAAATTATTTTCCATAATTTTTTCTGTAAACCCAATAGTACAGCGAATAAAGTGAAAAATATGAAAAACGAAATTTTAACGACCCATAGGGTACTATGAAGATATATTGAAAAACATAGATTATCGATAGATGAAGCTCATCGACTTCCACTAAACCATAAAATTTTTTTTCATTTTGTTGATTGGAAGATGAAACAAGAGTGTTGAAAATGTTATTCTCAGATAATTCCAAATATCTCGAAAACAACTGAAAATATCTGAAAATGTTATGAAAACAAAATTATTCCTTCTGATAGAATCTACAAAAAATTCCTATAACATTTTTCTCTGAATTCAATAGTTCAGGAGATACGATGAAAAGACTAAAAAATTTACAAGTTCCTAGATAATCACTTGCCAATAGGAAACGAAAAAAAAACAAAAGAAAGTAAAAAAAAGCACACTCGTCTGTCTTGATTTTTTTCCTATTAACTACTTACCTAGCTCACTCGACTGTCTTTATTTTTCGCCAATAAACTAGGTACCCAGCTCACTCGACTGTTAAGTTTCTGCCCATAAACTACGTACCTAGCTCACTCGACTGTCTTGATTTCCCACAAAGAAGAAATAAGGCATTGTTTTAATTTTTTTTTGTTTTTGTTTTTTTAGTCCCTATTGGCAATCGAGTGGGCTAGGTACGTAGTTTGTGTGGAAAAACCAAGACAGTCCAGTGGGCTAAGTACGTAGTTTGTGGGAAAAATCTCCAGTTCTCCGAACTTTCATAGCGTCGTATACACATCCTTGGTGCCCAATGATAGTTTCAATATAAAAATATACTCATGATATGGTGCCATGGCCTCTACTTCCATCTTACATGAGCAATGATAAAATATAATCTGCTTTTATAGCGTCGTATAAATTATCTGACCCCTATACTAATCTAATACCTTATGAAAACTACATCTATACTAATCTGATACCTTTCAAAAACTACGTACCCACTTGTTATACGACGCTATACATAGTGGAGTATACTACGGCCGTGCCAAAAATGCTATCTCGGAAACTAAGCGAGATAGAGGTATAGTTGCTTTGGAGAAAATGATCCCCATCGAATTTTGAGCAACTTTGGTTTTTGTGTGTGGTCTGTCTGTCTGTCTGTCTGTACTCTGTGTTAATCATAAATCGATATATCTCCGGAACCCTTTGACATATCGACTTGAAATTTTGCCATCTTATTGTACTCAAAACAATATTATGTCATTAAAATATGAAGGAAATCGGAAAACTCTAAGGTGGTTTTTCCGGGTTTTTTCGATTTTTCACCGGAAGTTCCTTGTAATCACTCTACAAATCGCAAAAGTGGTCCGATCGATTTCATTTTTTGTGAAAAAAACCTCTATCAGGAAGAGACGAAGCCTATTGAAATTGAGCAGGGTCGGAAAATTCCAAGTGGGTTTTTCAAGGAGATTTTCCGAAAAACACGGTTCGCTTTAAAACGACATATCTCGTGAACAAATAGACTAGATCCAAATTTGAGAAATGCACCGTATGCCTCTTTGATGACGCAACAAATTATCATTCAATCATTTTTTCGTGCATCCATCGGAAACTGGAAAAACAAATGAAAACCCAAACATCAAAATTTGAAATCCTTTTAATTCAATATATATCGAAAACAAATGGAAAAATCGAAAATTATCAAGAGTGCAATGTTATCCACTGGAACATTTCCTACAAATCATTTTCCATAATTTTTTCTGTAAACCCAATAGTACAGGAAATAAAGTGAAAAATATGAAAAAAAAAATTTTAACGACCCATAGGGTACTATGAAGATATATTGAAAAACATAGATTATCGATAGATGAAGCTCATCTACCTCCACTGAGGCATGGAATATTTTTTCATTTTGTTGATTGGAAGATGGAACAAAAGTGTTGAAAATTTTATTCTCAGATAATTCCAAATATCTCGAAAACAACTGGAAATATCTGAAAATGTTATAGAATCAAAATTATTCCTTTTGATAAAATCTACAAAAAATCCGAATAACATTTTTCTCTGAATTCAATAGTTCGGGAGATACGATGAAAAAACTAAAAAATTTACAAGTTCCTAAATAATCACTTGCCAATAGAAAACAAAACAAAAAACAAAAGGAAGTAAAAAAAGCACACTCGAGTGTTTTGATTTTTTCTCATAAACTACGTACCTAGCTCACTCGACTGTGTGGAAAAACCAAGACAGTCGAGTGGGCTAAGTACGTAGTTTGTGGGAAAAATCTCCAGTTCTCCGAACTTTCATAGCGTCGTATACACATCCTTGGTGCCCAATGATAGTTTCAATATAAAAATATACTCATGATATGGTGCCATGGGCTCTACTTCCATCTTACATGAGCAATGATAAAATATAATCTGCTTTTATAGCGTCGTATAAATTATCTGACCTCTGAATAAACTAATACCTTATGAAAACTACATCTATACGAATCTGATACTTTTCAAAAACTACGTACCCCACTTGTTATACGACGCTATACATAGTGGAGTATACTACGGCCGTGCCAAAAATGCTATCTCGGAAACTAAGCGAGATAGAGGTATAGTTGCTTTGGAGAAAATGATCCCCATCGAATTTTGAGCAACTTTGGTTTTTGTGTGTGGTCTGTCTGTCTGTCTGTCTGTCTGTCTGTACTCTGTGTTAATCATAAATCGATATATCTCCGGAACCCTTTGACATATCGACTTGAAATTTTGCCATCTTATTGTACTCAAAACAATATTATGTCATTGAAATATGAAGGAAATCGGAAAACTCTAAGGTGGTTTTTCCGGGTTTTTTCGATTTTTCACCGGAAGTTTCTTGTAACCACTCTACAAATCGCAAAAGTGGTCCGATCGATTTCATTTTTTGTGAAAAAAAACTCTATCAGGGAGAGACGAAGCCTATTGAAATTGAGCAGGGTCGGAAAATTCCAAGTGGATTTTTCAAGGAGATTTTCCGAAACACACGGTTCGCTTTAAAACGATATATCTCCTGAAAAAATAGACTAAATCCAAATTTGAAAAATGCACCGTATGCCTCTTTGATGACGCAACAAATTATTATTTAACCATTTTTTCGTACATCCATCGGAAAATGGAAAAACAAATGAAAATCCAAACATCAAAATTTGAAATCCTTTCAATTCAATATATATCGAAAACAAATGGAAAAATCGAAAATTATCAAGAGTGCAAAGTTATCCACTGGGACATTTCCTACAAATTATTTTCCATAATTTTTTCTGTTAACCCAATAGTACAGGAAATAAAGTGAAAAATATGAAAAAAAAAATTTTAACGACCTATAGGGTACTATGAAGATATATTGAAAAACATAGATTATCGATAGATGAAGCTCATCGACTTCCACTGAACCATGAAATATTTTTTCATTTTGTTGATTGGAAGATGGAACAAAAGTGTTGAAAATTTTATTCTCAGATAATTCCAAATATCTCGAAAACAACTGAAAATATCTCAAAATGTTATGGAACCAAAATTATTCCTTTTGATAGAATCTACAAAAAATCCCTATAACATTTTTCTCTGAATTCAATAGTTCGGGAGATACGATGAAAAAACTAAAAAATTTACAAGTTCCTAGATAATCACTTACCAATAGAAAACGAAACAAAAAACCAAAGGAAGTAAAAAAAGCACACTCGACTGTCTTGATTTTTTTCCCATAAACTACGTACTTAGCTCACTCTACTGTCTTTATTTTTGCCAATAAACTAAGTACGGGCTAAGTACGTAGTTTGTACGAAAAATCTCCAGTTCTCTGAACTTTCATAGCGTCGTATACACATCATTGGTGCCCAATGATAGTTTCAATATAAAAATATGCTCATGATATGGTGCCATGGCCTCTACTTCCATCTTACATGAGCAATGATAAAATATCATCTGCTTTTATAGCGTCGTATGAATTATCTGACCTCTATACTAATCTAATACCTAATAAAAACCACATCTATACTAATCTGATACCTTTCAAAAACTACGTACCCCACTTGTTATACGACGCTATACATAGTGGAGTATACTACGGCCGTGCCAAAAATGCTATCTCGGAAACTAAGCGAGATAGAGGTATAGTTGCTTTGGAGAAAATGATCCCCATCGAATTTTGAGCAACTTTGGTTTTTGTGTGTGGTCTGTCTGTCTGTCTGTCTGTACTCTGTGTTAATCATAAATCGATATATCTCCGGAACCCTTTGACATATCGACTTGAAATTTTGCCATCTTATTGGACTCAAAACAATATTATGTCATTAAAATATGAAGGAAATCGGAAAACTCTAAGGTGGTTTTTCCGGGTTTTTTCGATTTTTCACCGGAAGTTCCTTGTAACCACTCTACAAATCGCAAAAGTGGTCCGATCGATTTCATTTTTTGTGAAAAAAACCTCTATCAGGAAGAGACGAAGCCTATTGAAATTGAGCAGGGTCGGAAAATTCCAAGTGGGTTTTTCAAGGAGATTTTCCGAAAAACACGGTTCGCTTTAAAACGACATATCTCGTGAACAAATAGACTAAATCCATATTTGAAAAATGCACCGTATGCCTCTTCGATGACGCAACAAATTATTAATCAACCATTTTTTCGTGCATCCATCGGAAAATGGAAAAACAAATGAAAATCAAAACATCAAAATTTGAAATCCTTTCAATTCAATATATATCGAAAACAAATGGAAAAATCGAAAATTATCAGGAGTGCAAAGTTATCCACTGGAAAATTTCCTACAAATTATTCCCCATAATTTTTTCTGTTAAACCAATAGTACAGGAAATAAAGTGAAAAATATGAATACTGTCTGTAGGTTAATCGAGGAGGTGGTATATTCATTATTCCAAATTTTTTGGGATTTTCTCTCCTCGTTTCTATAAAATAAAAATATGAATATTATTTCAATATACGTGTAGTAAGGACAAATCAGATGATTTGCCCCAAAATGTCACTGCGTTTAAAGAATTTTCCTATCAGAGAGCCTAAAAGAAAAATTCACTAGCTTGTCAGTGACAATTTGTATTGAAAAAATTTTTGGAGAAGGGAAATAAAGGTATATAGAAAGAATATCAAATTTTCACTTATCTTTGGACGTTTCGGGACCGGTTCTGCTCCCGTTTTCAACATAAGGAGAGATTATTTCAATAGCGAAGTCGTATAATGTCTTGAAGCTTTTCAGTTTTCAATGACAATTGGTGACGTTGGCAATCAAATGAGTTACAGGATGTTTTCATTAATTGATCTTGAATTTACCATTTTCATGTTCAGATTTAAGTAGTGAATACCATGTTCTGTCTATATGGCAGAGTGGAATAATATTAAAATTATTGGAAAAGAAGATAACAACCAGAAGAGAAAAATCAAGGAATCTGCTTGCATTCTTCTGAACGGAGACAATAACATTGCTTCTTGTTCAGTTGATATAGACAGAACATGGTATTCACTACTTAAATCTTAACATGAAAATGGTAAATTCAAGATCAATTAATGAAAACATCCTGTAACTCATTTGATTGCCAACGTCACCAATTGTCATTGAAAACTGAAAAGCTTCAAGACATTATACGACTTCGCTATTGAAATAATCTCTCCTTATGTTGAAAACGGGAGCAGAACCGGTCCCGAAACGTCCAAAGATAAGTGAAAATTTGATATTCTTTCTATATACCTTTATTTCCCTTCTCCAAAAATTTTTTCAATACAAATTGTCACTGACAAGCTAGTGAATTTTTCTTTTAGGCTCTCTGATAGGAAAATTCTTTAAACGCAGTGACATTTTGGGGCAAATCATCTGATTTGTCCTTACTACACGTATATTGAAATAATATTCATATTTTTATTTTATAGAAACGAGGAGAGAAAATCCCAAAAAATTTGGAATAATGAAAAATATGAAAAAAAAAAATTTTAACGACCCATATGGTACTATGAAGATATATTGAAAAACAAAGATTATCGATAGATGAAGCTCATCGACTTCCACTGAACCATGAAATATTTTTTCATTTTGTTGATTGGAAGATGGAACAAAAGTGTTGAAAATTTCATTCTCAGATAATTCCAAATATCTCTAAAACAACTGAAAATATCTGAAAATGTTATTGAACCAAAATTAATCCTTTTGATAGAATCTACAAAAAATCCGACTAACATTTTTCTCTGAATTCAATAGTTCGGGAGATACGATGAAAAAACTAAAAAATGTACAAGTTCCTAGATAATCACTTGCTAATAGAAAACGAAACAAAAAACAAAAGAAAGTAAAAATTTCACACTCGACTGTCTTGATTTTTTTTCCCATAAACTACTTACCTAGCTCACTCGACTGTCTTTATTTTTCGCCAATAAACTAGGTACCTAGCTCACTCGACTGTCTAAATTTTTTGCCCATAAACTACGTACCTAGCTCACTCGACTGTCTTGATTTCCCACAAAGAAGAAATATGTTGGCAAAGTTTTAACTTTCTTTCGTTTTTGTTTTTTCAGTTCCTATTGGCAGTCGAGTTTGCTAGGTACGTAGTTTGTGTGGAAAAATCAAGACAGTCGAGTGGGCTAAGTACGTAGTTTGTGGGAAAAATCTCCAGTTCTCTGAACTTTCATAGCGTCGTATACACATCATTGGTGCCCAATGATAGTTTCAATATGAAAATATGCTCATGATATGGTGCCATGGCCTCTACTTCCATCTTACATGAGCAATGATAAAATATCATCTGCTTTTATAGCGTCGTATAAATTATCTGACCTCTATACTTAAATCTAATACCTAATGAAAACTACATCTTTCAAAAACTAGGTACCTCACTTGTTATTTCTATAGACCTCAATCGCAGATTCGTTTTCCCAATTCCACGTACTGTATGATGAATGTCAATATATCATACATCCCAAAACTCCATATGCCAATAAAAGTAACTTTTTCATTTTCGCAAAATGAGCATTTTTCTTGCAGGTTTTCAAAACTTGCAGACACTGAAGATAAACTAGGACAATTATTATTACTAAGGAACCGTAATCACAAATATTTCGTCAGAAGAAGTTACTACGGCTATATCGAAGATGATCATATACCGTTTTTGCAAAGGGGTAAGTGATTTCATTTGTAAATCTAGTTGTGAAATTTTTTCTTGAAAGTGGCTGGTTGCCCGACTGGTGTAAATCTCATATTGTCTATGGAGGAGGTCTCTGAGGGAATATAATGCCGACTTGATTTTTGTTTGGCTAGGTTACGCTTTGTCGGCGGTCTTAGCATTGCTGGCTGGAGACTGCCCTGCACTGATGAGAGTTAAAGTGCTTGAAACCGGTAAGGTATCTAGCGTGGCCTGGATGAATCGAAATCAATAGGCATTCAGGAAAGAATCACTTGAATCAGTATTCGTTTACACGAGTCAATGCATAGATTTTGGGAGGATGTAATTCAATGTTCTGCGTGGTATTAGCCAGGAAACTAGTTGTTTTTTTCCCGAAATCTGCCATTTTTGTTCATTTCATGAACAGTGTATGGAAATGACTTTTTTAGCTTTTTTATTTACAATATTTAATTTCCAGTTGCATCTGTGAATTAGGCAAATGTTCGTGAAAAAAAAAGTTTCTTTAGGATGGCAGTTCAGACGCGTCGTAGACTAACTCCACCAATCAAAAATTTAGAGTTATTTCCTTAGTAACCAATTCATATTGTTACATACAAACAAAGCGCGTCGTAAAATGTCGACGTTTGTTAAGAACAACTAAAAAAATAATCACATCGAATACAATTCGAGCTTCAAACTTTTCCAGGTTATACATCTCAAACTTCCTTCCTAAATTCAAATCATGTCAGTTTAACAGAATAACTATTTCAACTGTCAAACTGACTTGTAATCTTTGTATAACCCGAATATTTTGAAGTATTAATAGTACTACTACTGAGAATATTCCTTTTATCCGGAAGAAATAAAAAGTGTTCCTGATAAGTTTCATGTGAAACCTTTGTTCAAGACTGAAAATGCAATAAGGTCAATTCACACTCGAACAAAACCGAAAGATCGTATCATTTTTCAGATGTTCCTGTATTACATCTCATCTCTAATCCGTTTCCGCGTGAATGGCACACCCCAGCGGACAATAGAGACATAGTTGATATGCATACAGTTGAAAATATCAACAAAATCCTCAGAGTTTTCGTCGTGGAGTATTTGCATATGTTAGTAGACACAAACAGTCAGTGAATTTTGAATAGTTGATTCCAGTACCTCTAATCAGTGTTGCCTAACGTTACCAACCTTCGGATTATCGATTAGGCTTGAAATTGAACAGATTCTTTATCAAATCGTTACATACAGTGTGTCCCACTTACCATGCTCACCATGGGTGAGAGATACGAGGTCGGTTAAATGACACCAAATGTGGAGTTTGTCAAGGCCAACTATAATGTGAACAAATATTTTGATAAAATCTATTCGTTTTTGTTTTATACGCAAAATACAGATTTTGATCATTTTCATGTCTCCTCCGTAACTTCTTTATTTATGAAAATATTCAAATAGGAATTTCACATTCTCATTGCATTTTTTCAAAGTGATTTCGAAAAAAATATGGAATTCATACCAACTCTTCTAGAATTTCAGATATCAGCACCAACTTTAGTTTTTCAAATGTAGGTCATAGCTCACTATGACTTAGTTAAAAATAACTTTTTTTTCTCACACAGATGATATGTCGCAGTAATAGATTTGTGTTGATAACAACGGAGTTATCGTCATTTATACAAAAACAAAATATTATTCGGAAGCCGCCATCTTGAATTTATGAATTTTAACAAAAAAATCATGATCTCCGACCTCAAAAACCCCCACTTACCAATTTTGAATGGAATCGGACCAAATCTTGTTCGCCATCTTGGAGCAGCCATTTTTTTATATCTAACAAAAATTTCATAATGTATTGTCACCGAAATTATGAACACCAGCCAAATTTCAAGTTAATCGGAGTTATGGAATTTTTGTTGAAATTAAAAAAAATGGCTGCTCCAAGATGGCGGACAAGATTTGGTCCGATTCCATTCAAAATTGGTAAGTGGGGGTTTTTGAGGTCGGAGATCATGATTTTTTTGTTAAAATTTATAAATTCAAGATGGCGGCTTCCAAATAATTTTTTTTTGTATTAATGACGATAACTCCGTTGTTATCAACACAAAACTATTACTGCGACATATCATCTGTGAAAGAAAAAAAAGTTATTCGTAACTAAGTCATCTCCACAACATTTATCTGACGATCAGAGATCGATCACATGTTTCGGGCTTATATTAGCTCATCATCAGCCGAATACAAGAATTAGTTCTAGAAAAACTAACAATGACATAGGATATACCGGGTGTCAACGAATCTATTAGACAAGTCATAACTTCTAGACCATTAGGTGTATCAAAATGAGATTTGGTATACTCAAATGGTATGTGAAGAGGAGAGTTTTCACATATACTTCACTTTCCGGCCACTTCCGGTTTCACCGGAAATGGCACCGGTTCTAAATTTTTATTGGAACACCCTGTATATTGTAGCATTTTTGGATTTCTGAGACAATTCTAGATCAGAATGTGACATTTTCGGAAGTTTTTATGCCTTCTTGATTTTTACGGAGTCACTTTTGAAATTACATCTAGGTGGCCATGATCGGAAGTAAACTAATCTCCTATCCCTGTCCTCCCTAGGAATGCACGATATTCTTTGAACATTATAGGGATTCCCTTTTGTGCGTTCCAAGCGATAAAAAAAGGACCTCAGGGGATATCAGAAAATTACAATCGCAAATGAATTAGTATCGTTAGATTCGTCAAAATATCCTTTTTTTGGGAAATGCTTACAAAAGTAAATGAATTATTATTCATGGCACACTTGACAAAAGTAAATTAGTATATTATGTAACAAGTGTTATAAACGTCCTTTTAGTAACGAGTAGTTTAAGCACGAGCGGAGCGAGTTTTTAATAAACGAGTGACTAGAAGAGTTCATAAACGCGTTACATACTATGATTTTTCTAGGAACTCCAAAAATTACATTAATTAACATACCTACTATTCCTGCTAACCTACAAAATAATTCGAAAGAAATGAGAATTGAGAACATAATACATGCAACTGCATGCAACCAGCGAGACACGTATAAGTGATATTGGTTGTAGATATGTCCAGTCCATTGCTTACTAACCTTTGTTTCACGTTTATTGTCATGCTTAGCGCTGAATAAATAATTTGTTCTCAAAGATGGTTGCTTCATTTTTACACTTCTTGGAGGTATGTAAGTACCTGAACATTCTCTTCGATTTCACTCTCGTCTACTTTTCGCATATATTTTTAATGAAGAATTCCGATACAAACGAATATTGTTTGAATAATTCTGATACAAAATATGAAAATAACAGTTGACACTTGATACAATTGACAGGCCAGACATGTCTTAAATTACTGAAGGTGTGTTTAATGAACTGCGTTGCCATGGTAATGTGTTTAAGAAATCGGGTTGCCATGGTAACGTGTTTAATATTTTGATTAAATCACAGATCGACAATCCGGGATTAATCGATCATTTAGCGTGGTACATATCCGTACGCTACTTGTCTTATTCATATCTATCATCCTTGTCACTAAAACTTCGCGATTGTAATTTTCTGATATCACCTGAGATCCTTAGATTAGTTTACTTCCGATCACGGCCACCTAGATGTGATTTCAAAAATGACTTCGAAAAAATTATGTAGGCAAAAAAACTCTCGAAAATGTCACATTCTGATCTAGAATTGTCTCAGAAATCCAAAAATGTTACAATATACAGGGTGTTCCATTTAAAAATTTAGAACCGGAGCCAATGATTTAGATGATGTAAGAGAGAATAAAATGAATCTTACTAGGTATAATAAAATTATTAGTTTTTTATAAAAACATTAAAAAATTTGTTCATTGTAAGGATCGGGTTATTAATTTTATAACCCGACCATTGTTTTCCAGATCATGGTGCATACGTCTTTGTCTTGTGCCATTTTATTGTCTAAATTAACAAAACTTCAACTTTTTCATTTCCATGTGAGTAATTCATTGTATCTATATCCTATGTCATTGTTGGTTTTTCTAGAATTAATTCTTGTATTCGGCTGATGATGGGCTTATATAAGCCCTAAACATGTACCTTCATCTATAGAAAATAAATAGTTTGAAAAACTAAAGGAACACTCTTTTAGAGATAGCCAAAATGAACAGAAGTAGAAAATGAAAAAAATATTCGCACCTCCGTAATCAGTATATTCTATACAGTGTCTTTCAAAAGTATCGGAACGGTCTCATATTTCAGGAGCGGCTTGAGAAAAATTCACGACATTTTTTACAGGGTGATTATTGATGATGTCCGACTCAATGGTGGCATCGGCAATGTTGCCAAGTTCACAGTTTTTCAGATATTTAGGGTAACTCAATTTTTTCAAATGGAATACCCTATTTGTTTTTATTGCAATACATTCAGTGACGCCTCATTACTTATGTCTCCAAATATCAGAAAATGCCATGTTGTCATATTTCGAAAAGCACTTCAATTTAAAATCTGGTATTTGGAGACATAAGTAATGAGGCGTCGCTGAATGTATTGCAATGAAAACAAATAGGGTATTCCATTTGAAAAAATTGAGTTACCCTGAATATCTGAAAAACTGTTGATTTGGCAACATTGCCGATATCACCATTGAATCGGGCATCATCAAAAACCTTCCTGTCGAAGTTTTCATAAATTTTCTCTGAGCCGTTTCTGAAATATGGGACCGTTCCAGAACTTTTTAACGAAAATGCTATGTTGTCATATTCCGAAAATCACGTTAATTACGAATCTGATATTCAGACACTCAAGTAATTAGGAGGCGCTTAATTAATTGCAATAAAAATAAATGGGGTATTCCATTTGAAAAAATAAAGTTACTCCTAATATCTGAAAAGCTGTAAACTTGGCAACATTGCCGATGCCACCATTGAATCGGACATCATCAATAATCACCCTGTAGAAAATTTCGTGAATTTTTCTCAAGCCGTTCCTGAAATATGAGACCGTTCCGATACTTTTGAAAGACACTGTATATCGAAGACTGGAACCTTTGGCACGATAATACACTACACTGTTTTACCACTAACCAAAACGATTTTTAACGCCTCGACACGTGTTTCGCTAACTATGTTAGCATCTTCAGGAGAAGATCAAAACTGTTCGTTCGGAGGTCTTCAAGATGCACATTATTTTGAAGGGCGTTCAATTCTCTTTCCCAGAGTACCCTAGTTTATGATTTTTTGATGAGCAGTTTCCGAAAAATGCCGTTCTAAACTTACAGAAGTAATTGAAACATGCCTGCACTGAAATGCATTCAAAATCTTCCTACCATTTGGACTGAAGGGGTCAATACAATAATACCAACCTGAAAACCATGCATATCAGTCGAGATATCAGTGCAACCAGATGACGTTCCAGTGACGTCTTTTTTACGTCACTTGAATGACCAAGGTGACGTCGGTAGTTGACGTCGCATTGACGTGATAATGACATGAATAAGTCACAGCCCAATGACGTCATATTACTCACGTCGTATTGACGTCATTCATTCACCAAACTGTGACGTCCGACTGACGTCATAATGACGTCAATATGACGATTGAATTTGGTGATGATACGTGAAAAAGATTCCTTTAACATGGTGTGATAAACACCACTAGCCTTTGATGACATTATATGATATTGATTATGCATTGTTGAGTCTGCTTGGTGGGTGTCCCTCCTGTGTCATGTTCATTCAATCGCCTATTCAGCAGCGCCATCCTTCAGTACGCATCTCCATCAGAATGCAATCAGTTACTCGTATTTGTATAAAAAATTATGTAGTTTGTGTCGGCGAGATGTAAGCAAACAAAGAATAGTTTGATAGTAATGGAAAGGATGTTGGCAAATTTGGCTTCACTTTGTTGAATAATGTATGTTGATGCATTCTTTGTCATCCAATAAAAATCTAAATAGCAAATTATTGAAAAATTTCTTAAATGACGAAGCACACCAAATTGGTACGTCACACCGACGGGATTTTCAGACGTCATAGATACGTCACTGCAACGTCATAAGAGTAACGGTTTCAATATAGGTATAGTATAGTGTGTCAACGTTTTTTAGAAAAAAGTTTTTCTACTACTTTTCCGGTATATTAATAATTAGAATAAAACTTGCATGTTGATTTGCTTTCATGAGTTATACTTCTGTTTCACATGATAATATATAAGTCTCCATGGTTTAGAGAAGGTCTGGAAAAAATGGACGTCGACAGGACGTCCCTGAAACGTCATGAAACTGACGTCTCCTTTTACCCATCAAGGTGACGTTCACTCGACGTCGAAACGATGACGTGATTATCACGTCATAGAAAGTACGTCATAGTGACGTCATACATTGGTGTGTGACGTCTCTGACGAAAAATCAGCAATTAGAGACGTCACAGTGACGTGATCATTCGTCATCTGGTTGCCTGGGCAGGCATGTTCTAATTACTTCTGTAAGTTTAAAACGACATTTTTCGGAAACTGCTTATCAAAAAATGAAAAATTACGGTATAGTTGAAAAGAGACTCGAACGCCCTTCAAAATGATGTGCATCTTGACCTCCCTATTCATATCATTGACATTGATGAGAAAACAATTGAGTAATGAATAAAAAAACGATCTTCCAAGTTAGGACACATGTTCATATGAACTTTATTCCCTAAAATATGTTATTTAGATACACCGTCTAAATTTGCAGCTGGCTCTTGGAATATTATGATATGTGATCAAATTTCCAATGTTACGACACATTTTCAGTCTTACTAGTTGGCGTTGCTAGAGCATAAGACCTCATGTCAACGTCAAAAATTCATGTAATTTTGTCGAATAGCCCTGAAGGCTGGGGCCTGATTTTTTTTTCAAATTCTCTGAGAAAAAAAATATGTGGCCTATGTAAACAAATAGAAAGGATCAAATTATGGTTAGACCTGATCAGTATTACGTTTTTCACTCCCATTGGGTCATAATGGTACATGGCAACACTGATTACAATGAAAAAGTACAGTATGCGTTGAGAGGTTGGATATTTCTTCCCCTTGTGTTCTTGTCTTCAGAGTTGCAACGTGGAATGATAAAATGCTATTACAGTAAACTTCACAAACGAAACAGTAGTTCCTTCAAGTGAAATACTCTTATAATATACAGTCTGTCCAAGATAAGGTTGCACAGCATGGGGATCTCGGAAACGGTAGGAGATACGAAGTCGGTTAAATGGGGAAAAAGTTGCGCATTCGGAAGCTCATACCAACAGCCTTTGAAAATTTTAAAATTTTTTTTTAGTTTTTCAGTTATATCGAAAAAAGTGCATTTTTGGAATCTCTTTTTTTTTTTTTTTCTCCGTTATTATTAGAGATAGAGGAAAACTGAAAATACTTTTTCATAGCAACTTTTGATGACGTTTAACGTGGTGATACCGATTTTTCTATGCGACGTTTCGTATTCGTAGAACCATCATCAACCTTTGTTTTTTAAATACGGCCCTGATAATTATTTCACAGATTCTGAAAGCTTTTTTTATTCTGACTTCAATCATGTATTATACAAGGTGGTTTGAATGTGTTTCGAACTATTTTTAGCCATCATCAATGTTTTTTCGAAATTCCAAAGGAAAAATGCCATCAGTTTCACTTATTTCTGATTATTCAGTGTCAAACATTGATGGACTAGTTATTCAATATTGAAAAGTGAAAAAACAAATCCACTAAATTATTCAATGCAGCGCTTCGAATTGTTTATGAATTGTATTCATATTTTAATCCGAAGGAGCTTGTCATAATTAAATTTTTCGAACTAATTATTCCTATAAGTCTATCAATCGGAACTAGTTGATGAGGTATCAGTTTGTTGGCTAATTTTCCTTCAAAATAAGTGGAACTGATGGCATTTTTCCTTTGGAATTTCGAAAAAAACATTGATGATGGCTAAAAATAGTTCGAAACACATTCAAACCACCTTGTATAATACATGGTTGAATTCAGAATAAAAAAAGCTTTCAGAATCTGTGAAAGAATTATCAGGGCCGTATTTAAAAAACAAAAGTTGATGATGGTTCTACGAATACGAAACGTCGCATAAAAAAATCGGTATCACCACGTTAAACGTCATCAAAAGTTGATATGAAAAAGTATTTTCAGTTTTTCTGTATCTCTAATAATAACGGAGAAAATAAAATAGAGATTCCAAAAAATTCACTTTTTTCAATATAACTGAAAAACTAAAAAAAAGTTTGAAAATTTTCGAAGGCTGTTGGTATGAGCCTCCGAATGCGCAACTTTTTCCCCATTTAACCGACTTCGTATCTCCTACCGTTTCCGAGATCCCCATGCTGTGCAACCTTATCTTGGACAGACTGTATTCAATCAACATGAATTTGCCTAACTCATATTCAGGGTATTTTTTCATGATTTTCAATTGACTCGGCCGTTACTTCACTTCACAAACGATAAGATTTCCACAAAATTCTCAAACACACGACATGTTTCGCTAACACAGTAGCTTCGTCAGGTGATATACTGGTACGATGAACTAAACTAGCATTGGCTTGCTTATACAGGGTGTTTCGAAAAAACCTAACCCCCTTGCTAGGGTAGGTAGAACATTGCAAAACAAGTTAGGTTTGCTTAGTAAAAAAATGTCGTAACGCCATCCGTTTTCAAGATACAAGGTGTTGAAACAATTTTTTTTTTACACATTTTTTACGATTATGTTGAAACTACTGGCAACATTGTGTTTCTTGGAATCTGACACATCGCATGCATTTTTTTTTTATATCTGACTCTCATAGAGGGCGCAAGTTACACGTTTCGTACCGAGTAGTTTTGAACACAACATTTTTGAGGTTAGATTTTTCAATCCAAATTTGATGTGAACTTGAACATCATTCAATTTCACACCAAAAAGGTACTCTTGGTAAAACTCGATACTGTGCTGTAGTAGCAAAAGGCATCACGTACACCAATCCATTGATTTTGCGAGGTGATCCTTCACAAGGTATTAAAATATACATTCTGAATATTGTAAGATTCAGACGACGTTCATTAGAATTTTTCAAATGGAACACCCTGTATTTTTCATCACAAATTTATTTCGACATCATTCGCCTTTTCATCGCTGAAAAAAAGTTAAGAGTAATTTCCCTATGTTTATCACTATCTCAGGGCTACCTATAAGGCATGGTTCCTTTATTTGATTTGAGTGTGGGAATATTGCTTGCCACATGACATTCGAGGTTCTCCATAGATCGTTCAGGTATTTTTGCGATATGTGCATTGTCCAAATATGAAAAATTCCGTACTTTTGTTACTTATGATTTAAATGTACAGGGTGGGCCAAATTCGATGGGGTTTGGGGTTTTCTCTGAAACTATCAGTGCTAAACAAAAACCGACCACGGTGTCCTGAGCTTGATTTTCGTGAAAAAAACAATGGCGCAAACCGCGATTGTCTATCTTTTTTGGCTGCCGAACTACAGAGCGTTTTTGAGATTTTACCTTTTATTGGTGACGTCATTATCTCGATCACCGTGAGTCCTGTCAAAAAATGAATAACACTTTCTCATAGCAATCTTTTGAGTTGAATTGATTACTGATAAGAGCAAAATTATTCATCGAACAGTTTTCGAGATATGAACCTAATTTAATTTTTTTAAATGGGACACCCTGTAAATTATTTCACCATTCGATCATAATTTTAATTACCTTTCGAACGATATATCATATGCTATAGGTACTTTGAGAACAAGTGGTTGTTTTTCGAAAATCTTTATATTCAGGGAGTAGATCGATAATAATTTTATCAAGTAAGTATTATTATAAGAATATGAAAAAAACTTGAAAAGAATCATTAAAATAAATTTTCAAATTGTCTTCCATTGACATTTATGCACTTCTGACATCTCCTTTTGACAGCATTCGTGGCATTTCTTATTATAGGAGTTATTTTTCGAAACGCAGCTAACGTTCCGTTTTCCAATTCCTCGATGTTATTAGATGGTTCTCTATATATCATATATTCTGCAAATGACCCCAAAACCAGAAATCGCAAGGGGTGATATCAGGAGATCTTGCTGGCCACAAAATAGGACCATTGTTTTCTACAAATAAAATAATATTTGAATGAGCTAATTATTCTAACGTCTACTTTGGTGCATTAAATAATTTAGAAGAAACTTTCAATGCTATCATGATCGAAATATATATATGCGTTTTACAATAGTTCTGAGTAACATACCTATCCAATTTTCTCCAAATTGAACATTCAAATAATTCCTAGTATCACATGATGTATGGCTTGGCGCC
This sequence comes from Phaedon cochleariae, assembly GCA_918026855.4. Taxonomy (NCBI): domain Eukaryota; kingdom Metazoa; phylum Arthropoda; class Insecta; order Coleoptera; family Chrysomelidae; genus Phaedon; species Phaedon cochleariae. The sequence goes on from OU896722.1 coordinate 1,174,336, forward strand.
CCATCATGTTGAAAATATATTCTTTGGAATTGTCTCACAGGCAAATTATCTATATATGTTTCAACTTCTTGTCGTAGAATTTGAATATATGTTTCGGAATTCAAGTTACCGCGGTGAAAATATGGGCCTATTACTTGGTGTCCCATTAAACCGCACCATACACCAAATCCAAATCGTCCTTGACGATTGACCGTAGCAGGAGCATAGGGATTTTCTTGAGCCCAATGATGGTTATTATGTCTGTTGAAGATTCCGGCACTGCTTACATGGGTCTCGTCCGTCCATATGACAGTTCCTTCAAAACCTGGCGATTCATTGCACTTGTGTAAAAACCAGTGGCAAAAATCTAAACGTCTTTGAAAATCGTTTGGGAACAAGTGGTGGGTGATTCTAATTCGGTACGGTTTGAATTTATTCTTCCGTAGGCAACGTAACACAGTTGTTTTTGACATCCCTAAATTTTCTTCTATTTCGCGGGATGATATATTAGGATTATCTCTGACAGTTTCTACTATTATATTTTGTGCAGCTTCTCTTTCTGGTTTATAATAAATTTTTGGGCGAGGTTTGACAAAAGATCCAAAATCTCTCAAATTTGGCTGTAACCTTTCGAATATTTTTGGGTTTGGTTGTATTTTCTCTGGGTATCTATAAGATGATTTGACTGTTAATTTTGGACAACCGTTTCACTGTCGATTATTCTATCACTTACCTATTGAAATAAAGTTCAGAAGCTAAGTTTTCATCTTCTCCACTTTCGATAAAACACTTGAGCATATCATATTTCTCTTCATTACTAAATTGAACCATTTTTTGTGAACAAGCGTCACAGTTGACAATAATAATTAATGGATTATGGTTGTCATTTCTCCATGGCCTTCTTGAGAAGTATAAGGAACATAATGGAATGCAATTGGAAGACGACAATTAATAGGAAACAATTCGCACCTCAGTTGAACTAAATATTTCGAACTTTCTCACAGTTTTGAATGATAATTATCAAATAAAGGTGAATATTTGTGAATTTGATAAAGCTAGTTAGTTATTATATTTTTCTTCAGTTTTTCATGGACTCATATCAGATTTTTCGAAAAACAATCACTTGTTCTCAAAGTAACTATAGCATATGATATATCGTTCGAAAGGTAATTGAAATTATGATCGAATGGTGAAATAATTTACAGGGTGTGCCATTTAAAAAAATTAAATTAGCTTCATATCTCGCAAACTGTTCGATGAATAATTTTGCTCTTATCAGTAATCAATCCAACTCAAAAAATTGCTATGAGAAAGTGTTATTCATTTTTTGACAGGACTCACGGTGATCGAGATAATGACGTCACCAATAAAAGGTAAAATCTCAAAAACGCTCTGTAGTTCGGCAGCCAAAAATGATAGACAATCGCGGTTTGCGCCATTGTTTTTTTCACGAAAATCAAGCTCAGGACACCGTGGTCGGTTTTTGTTTAGCACTGATAGTTTCAGAGAAAACCCCAAATCCCATCGAATTTGGCCCATCCTGTACCTATGTGAAACAAACAAACATGCCAAAAGCAACGCCTGTCTTTAAATAGTATATTATGTATTATAAACGTCCTTTTAGTAACGAGTAGTTTAAGCACGAGCGGAGCGAGTGTTTAATAAACGAGTGTCTAGAACAGTTTATAAACGCGTTACATACTATGATTTTTCTACGAACTCCGAAAATTACATTAACATACCTGCAATTCCTGCTAACCTACAAAATAATTCGAAAGGAATGGGAATTGAGAACATAATACATGCAACTGAATGCAACCAGCGAGACAAGTATAGGTGATATTGGTTGTGGATGTGTCCAGTCCATTGTTTATCTCTTCGATTTCACTTTCGTCTACTTTTCGCATATATTTTTAATGAAGAATTCTGATACAAACGAATATTGTTTGAATAATTCTGATACAAAATTCGAAAATAACAGTTGACAGTTAATACAATTGACAGGCCAGACATGTCTCAAATTACTGAAGCTGTGTTTAATGAACTGCGTTGCCATGGTAATGTGTTTAAGAAATCGTGTTGCCATGGTAACGTGTTTAATATTTTGAATAAATCACAGATCGACAATTCGTAATTAATCGATCATTTAGCGTGGTACATATCCGTACGATAAATGCCATTTTAGTTATGTAAGTAGGAAAAACAACTTCTACAATACAAACAATGGAGATTTGGATTGCGAGAATAAGGACATTTTTTTAAAATTTGGGCCAATTTTATTGTCGTTAGGAGGTAAACATACAAACAATATATCTTTACTACGCGGGTTTCGGGAGAAAATTCAGCAACATTTTGAATAAATTCAAGATATATTTGATTGTGTCGATGTTTGACAGGTCATTACAGAAATATAAGTGTATTTCGAAAAATTAATTCATAGTCTGTAAAACATCTGTGAAAGTATCATTTTGGATAAATTTGTCAAAACCCACTCTGTTTTGAATTCAAACTTAGAGAGCCTGTAAATGTTCCTATTCCTAAAAAAATATATGAATGGTCAATGGAGAAATCTGATTATACCGTAGCAACTCAATATTTCCACAATACAAATAAATGAAAAAACTACCCAGATAGCAAAATAATATTCATGAGTGATTCTTAGAATATTTTTCGAGAATATTCAATTATTCTATGAATATCCACATAAAAATATAATCATCCAAGAATATTCTCAGATTATAGAAACGGGACACTTTTAAAGGGTCTAAGAATATTCTCAAAATATATCCCTAGACTATTTCTGGAATAAATATGAATAAATATAGTATAAATGGTTCATGCAAATATGATAAAAATATTATTGAGTTATCTTGAAAATGTTCATTGGATAATTTGAGATTATACTGATTAAACATTCTCAACATAACACATGATTTATCTTTTTGCCTATACAAAATATTTTTAGCATATTCTCTTCATGTCATATGTTGGTTAACCTAGAGAGGGTAATAGACGAACTCAAAACCAAAACCAAAATGTATTCTGAAAATTTTATTGGAAAAAAAATAAAACTGAAAAAACATTCAAATGGTCAAAATATGAATGAAACGATAATACAAAGATATATGTATGAGTGATATAATACATATTACAAACAAAAAAAATCTTTTTGATGGAACATACAGGATGTCTCGAAATTACATAGAATTATTTCTAATGTAGATTCTAGGAACAAAAATAGTTTGAAAAAATTCATATAAACAAGTGTCCAAAAATTTGCCCTTTATAAGCCATCTGAAGGGGACCCGAGAGGAAGATTTTTTGTGAATATTCTCGAAACCCTTTGTGATAAAATGACCAAATTTTTTACATGAACAAAATTTTAAAACATTCGTACATGTACAAAATTTGGTTATTTTATCACAAAGGGTCCCGAAAATATTCCCAAAAAAAACCTTCCTCTCAGGGCCCCCTTCAAATGACTATAGTTTCCTAAAGGGCCATTTATGGACACATGTTTATTTGAACTTTTAAACTATTTTTTTTTCATAGAAACTAGTTGAAATATTGCTATGTAATTTTGGGACACCCTGTATAAATGAACATATTTACATAAGTAGATAAATAATAATATAACATCAGGAATGATAGTTATATTAGTAATATACTAACATCAAAATAAAAAACTCTTTCTGAGGGTCAAAAATAAACAGCAATATTGGTTGAAACTTGAAACATTACAAACAAAAAATTTCAATCCACAACAATCTTCTTTTTTATCCTTTCAGATGATTTGGTCAGCCAAAGTGCTATTTGCAACTCAATCTCTTTTATAGTTACGTTTGTACATGATTTCACAGCCTCTGAAAAAAAAGTCAAATGTATCAAAATAGGTTCAAATAAATATTCACTCTTCCCACAAATATAAATAGAACCAGTATGGCACCAGTGATTCCAGTTGCACTGTACATTCTTTATCATCTTTTATCTGAGATAGGAGAATTGAAAATTTTGAAATCCTGTATAAATAATACATTGAGAAATAAACAAGTTTATGGCTACTTCATCTACAATTGTTTTTGAAAGGAATCTCCTGATACATTCTTTATGATTCTTTCCTCCCAATCTTGCTAAACTTCTTGCCTACAAAAAGATTAATACTCTAACAAGATAGCTACTACTGGGCAAAAACATCCAAAAATATAATGTATAATTTTATTTGGAAGTCTAACCTGAAAACAAATGTGAAATTGAATTTAATTTTCAAAACATTCATTTTTTCTGCTCATCCACCCTTTTCATTTCCTTCTGGGAGAAAAATGTCAGGTATCATCAATGTATTATAAATTAAAAATGTCAACTTGAATCTTACCAGGTCATTAAATGTTTCAACATCTTCCAACTTTGCACAAATTTCTTTGAACTCATCTAGTGATTTAGCTGGGAGCTCTGAGAATATTCCATCATTGGTTTGTGGATTTCTGGGTTTTCTTCCTATATCTAATGCTTTGAATTCTTCATAGAATTTATCAATTTTTTTATCGATAGCTTCTATCAGATTCCAATTGTAAACAAGATTCCTGGTAACAAATCTCTGGAAAACTGATTTACCTGAAATAAAAAAATTATTGAATATCTTGAAATATTAATTTTCACAATTTATGCAGAATGAATGTATTCCCCTGGAATCATTGGAATAATTAATGAGGGAAGATTAACAATAATATGTAAAATTTCATGATATAGGTTATTCACAATGAAAACAATAAACAGTCAATTCTGAAATTGTGAAGATAGAGTTTAAGGAACATCACTATATAAATTACCATTGTCATCTTCTTCAGGTAGTTGAGAGAAGGTGCATGTTTCTTCTGGAGCTAAAACATTGAAATTACAATTAAAAATATTATTGGCAGTAGAATAATAATATTTAGTTTGACATTTTTGGTAACAATCAAAATTTGAAATGTTTGTTCAAACACTCACCTTTATCAGAGGTAGGAACTGGTTTAGCCTTTGCTGAGACTGAAAAACGAAAAAGAACATGGATGAAAACATAAACAATCTAGTCAACTAAGGTTACTCTTGGTATTGAGACTTTCACACACCTGCATTTTTTGTTATTAATTTTGGAACGCCCTTCAATGAGGGCTCATCATCACTGTTTTCATCTGAAGTGTCATCAAATCTTTTTTTTCTAATTGGAATTCTTTTAGCTGGCAAGCAATTTGTACGTCATATATGACGTACAAATTGCTCCGAAATAGTAGTAAAAATAAGGAAATTATCCATAACTTGACAACGCCGCAACCGATTTTGATTTTTTTTTTCAGCGATAAAAAGGCGAGATATGTCGGAATGAATTTGTGGATAAAAATACAGGGTGTTCCATTTGAAAATTTCTTATGAATGTCATCTGAATCTTGCAAAATTCTAAATGCAAAATTGAGTACCCTGTTAAAGAACATGTCACAAAATTACTGGATTGGTATACGTGAGACCTTGCTTCCTCCGTATGCCAAAAATATTTTCAAAATTTGAATAAATGAATATACCATGCCCAATTCAACAGTACTCTTCGATAGTGGTAAAAATAGATTCATCAATTATAACTTGGCAACGCTGCAACCGATTCCAATTTTTTTTACAGCGATGTGAAGGTAAACCTCGGCGGAATAAATTCCGAATTAACAATACTGGGTGTTCCAATTGAAAAAACTCGTCTCCGAGTTGTCCCGCTTCTATAAAACAACCAGTAAGGTTGAAAATATTTTTGAAATAAGCAAATTCAGTAACTGAAAAAGTTTTTCCTTCAAAGTTTTTCTCTATAGGTCAAGGCTTTCGGGATATCGAAGAATTACGCACTAAATGGACACACTGTATACACCATATCTACATTGTCGTGTTCTTAAGAATTTTGTGGAAATCTTATCTTTTGTGAAATTTTTCACATCTGCTGATTTTCCATCAAGTAACGGTCGAGTCAATACAAAGTATATATATTATATTCTTGTAACAAAATTAGAAGAAGACCTAACCTAACCTCAATATAAAATTGGAGAAAACAGTCTTCTTGTCAATGTTTTCTCTTTTTTTGTTTCACCAACATGAAGTTTTCATTATTTTAAATTGAAATCATGAAGAAAATAACAAAAGAAGACATATTCTTCCTCACTCTGAGCTAGCTGAACTTCTCACTTTTTATATTCCTCAAGTGTATTGTCTTTCAGAATTTACCTCATATCTGTATTGGAAACATTCATGTTTACATTACAGATAATGCAAGATATTAAATTCACCACGTGTTTTTTGTTTAATAGTAGATTTTTGTACTTAACTAATTTATGCCGCTTATTAACATTTCACCAATTCCTACTTTAGTTATCTGCCCAATACCATAGAAGATAATGTTCCAGAGAAAGAGTTATGACCCCCACAAGAAGAGAATAATTGAATTATTTCACTGTTGAAAGAATACAGGGTGTCGTTTGAAAAACAAATTCCAAGCTAGAAGATTTTTGACCTGTAAACATTTTATATTTTTGATGACAAAAGAGTTTGACAATCCGTAACGTGTGATAGTTTAGGATGAAAACTGACAGTTTAAACATGTTTTTGCTATTGTGATATCATCAAAATGAAACGATCAATGTGATAATTATGTTGAAAACAAATTCATTAAGGTATTTCAATATCTTAGGTAGGTTTATGGTGTTTTAGATTGCTTTTGCTTCTCTAGGTGCAATTATTTGTTGTATTTTCTCTTTTATTTCATGTCATTGCAAAATTGTATGAATAAATATATGCTGCAGCGAAGTTGTGAAAGCGAGTATTTTATTTTTATCTAACTTACGTAAATACATAGTGGAAGGAGAAGATGGTGTGCCTACGCGCATATTATGTGACGTCATCTGGGATACCAATATCAGCTGCTAGTCACAGACAGATACCTTTGCCATGGTCATGCGCAATGAATTCAATCATGTTTATTGAAATTTCTATGAGTACCTCGATCTGTTTAGAAATAATTCAATTTATATAAACAGGTACCTATTCCTTCGATTTTACTATTTCATTGATTCTGGAAATTGTGATCTTGAGGTAATTCGCAATCGCAAAGAGCGAATACATACGAATGGACTTATATCACAAAAAAATTTCATTTCATAATTCGATAGAACTCACCCAAACTAGCTCACCACCGCTAACCGTTTCTTGCTGTGAGCTCCCTACGTTTTATAAAAAATTATTGAAATCCCCGATTTTTCGGACCTCTGAAAACGAGGCGATGATATGACGTCAAAACCCTAATACTGAAACAAGACTATTCCAGACAGAGATGAATGATACATGATTTCTGATAGAGTGAATTAGCGCGAGATCACAGTTGAAAGAATTAATATATCAGTTGCCTCAGTCTCCGTCGGGAGTTTGGTATTTTCTTTTAACTATGGCGAGATGAGGTTTCTACGACATAAGAGGGTCCGTTTTCAGAAGGTACTATTATTTATGCCCAAAAATAAAATATTCCAGTTAATTTTCCGATCGAATTATGTCGTCAATCATTATTAATTTATGTATAAAAGGATCATTATAAACTTGGTTTGAGTTAAAAGTTCTACTAAGGTGTACATGCTCATTATCATGAATTGCCAATCCCATCTGAATGATCCACTACTGTGTCGATTCTGACAGATTAAAATTCAGCAGTTAACGACGTTGACGTTGCTTCTGCTCCGACATCGACAACAGGAGTATCAATTTTTGCCGTTTTGTTATTCAAATCTTTGCTGCAATTTATATTTTGTGAGAAAATAATAGTTTTGAATTCATTTTCAATTATTTCTGACTTGATATTCGACGGAAGATGTTCTGTAGGAATGACATCTTGTTTCAAATATTTGTGATTTTTTGGACTTGTAAGTCAAGAACCGTACTTTCGCAGTTGTTTGGGAACATTTTGCATGGGAATGTTTTGAAGAAATACGTGCTGTAATATGAATGTGATGATAATATGATAGGTGAATACTTTTGAATGAGGATATAAGGAATATAAGGTAGGTACCATTATTTGAGTTTATATTCTGTCGGCTGCAAGCTCCCATCGTTTCATTAGGTCTCCATTCTTGGAAAAACATCAGAAAAATATGTTATAGTTGGAATTTCCATAACCAGAAACGAAACAACTAGGCATTCCGAAATTATTTCATTCAATTTTAGTACTTATATAATATCTGAAGTTCGAGCAGGGTCCTGTTTATACATCATATCATTGCGAATTTCAACGAGTCGTTCTCGAGATATACGAGTTCGAATATGGTATGTTTTTCAATTGTGAGTAAATGAATGTAAATAATTGATTATTGAACAGGTATTCACAAAAGGTGTTGAAAATGGCCTTCATTGACTCCTAGACAGTAGTAGAGTCTATTTGAGAATTCCTCTTGTACGTTCGAGAATGTTTCTCTTGATATATTGCCTGGCATTCAGTTCTCATTCTTCTCTCCTAATCATCGAGGTCAGTAGGTTCCGTTTTATGAATGACCGATTGAAAATGACCCCATTGAAAAAATTCATCGGGTGCCAAGTCCGGCAGACGTGCTGTCCATTCTATTGGTCCTCTACGGACCTCTATATAATGATGGTAATCGAAATCTATTGGCAGATAATATTTATTCCCAACAAAATGATGTGTCACCCCATTCCGTATCAGCTTTCGTGAGAGAATGGCTACTCCAAAATTTCCCAAACAAATAGACAGGTCGTGAAGGACCATTAAAATGGCCAGCACGCTTGCCGGACATGGCACCAAATGATTTTTTTCTTGGGGGTCATCCAAAATCCGTTAGTTTTGTTTCGTCATTTTCTTGTGAAATAATAATTCCGGGAGATATCGGGGGTGGATAGACTTGAATGGACCACCCGGTATTTATCGATTCATATCATATTCATACCGTGTGACCCACTTCTAATGGAAACACCCCTGTATCTTACGTAATCGGTGGGTGAGGATCCTGAAATTTGCTGGGAGCGAGAGCGATACCAAAAATGCACTCTATGACCAAGTGTGGTCATCTTCAGTGATATACACTGCTCACCAACAGCCATGGAACCACGACCCCAATTTCCGGAAAATATGATATTAGAAGTCAAAATCGGTTGAAAATCATATTGGATTCGGAATCAGAACGCCCAATTCACTAACTATTCATAGTTTTCCTAGAAAATGTTCAGATCAGAAAAATTTGATTTTGAATCACATCTCACGTAAGAACCCCCGTATCTCACGTATTATTGAGGTAGGTAGGGTTCTGAAATTTGCAGGAGAAAGGGAAAGTTCAAAGATAAAGTCAATTACGTAAGATACGGGGGTGCTTCCGTGAAAAGTGCGACAAAATTTGATTTTTCAGAACTTAAAATTTTCCAGGACAAATATGAACAGTCAGTGAATTGAGCGTTCTGTTTCCGAATATGAAGTGATTTTCCACCTATTTTGACTCCTAATATCATTTTCCGGAATTTGGAGTGGTTCCATGGCAGTTGGCGAGCAGTGTATATCACTGAAGATGACCCCACTTGGTCATAGAGTGCATTTTTGGTATATCTCTCGCTCCAACAAATCTCAGAATCCTTACCCAACGATTTTTTTTTATCGCATGGAGCGCACGAATGGAAACCCTATAATGTTCAAAGAACATATCGTGCGTTCCTAGGGAGGATATAGGGATAGGAGGTAGGTATTGGAATTTTTTTTGAACTTCTGGAGATTAAATGTTGTTGGGAATACTTCCTCAGGCCATGAATTCCAGAGCCTAGCCGTTCTATGGATGAAGGAGTTTTGATAAAGTGCTGTTCGACATCTTTCGAGGTTGACAACGAAAGGATATGTGTTGCTAGTGAAGGGATGATAGCAGAGATTTCCGAAGAACATTTCCCGTGGAAGTATCGATAAAAAAGTGAAAGGTCGCCGACCTTTCTACGGTGTTCCAATAATGTCAAAGAATGAGTGAGTGTGGCGTCACCCACCAGGCGAATGGCTCTTCTCTGGATGGAATCTAAGAGCATGCTGGTGCTGAACCCCATATGTGGGAACAGTATTCAAGAACAGGCCGTATCTGCGCGTTGTAGAGTCCGACCCCGTTAACTTTGGGTCAGCATGTGACGCAACGCATATGCATATTCAATGCATACGCGACCACGTGCTGTCCCAAAGTTATCGTGGTCGGACTCTAGATCATGAGAAGCTGTTGAGGTGTAAAGTAGCTTCATATATTAATAATTAAATGGTAGATTTCTATAAATATTAAATAAGACTGGATGAACCGACATTTTCGTGTTTTTTTATTATTCGAGTGTAGCCTGCTTTGGGGGAGGAGGGGGCGTGCCCCTCTGCCCCCCCCCCCTTAAACACGCCACTGAACTTCTTTCAATACCTTATAACCAATCTTCATTAGGCGTCGAACCAAAAAGCAGTTGGGGAAAAGAAAGTACCATATAATGCCTTCGAAGAATCCTCTAGAAGTCCAAGGTATTTTCTGACAATTCTGACTATACAGAGCGAGTAGAGACCGTTGAGATAAATGGAATACTAGACTGTCCGAATTTGTATTTCCAAAATTTGATTGTATTTTCTTCCTCTTTCAAACATTTTTGCCCCCAGCATGACTTGTGTAAAGTCTGATTTCCCGTTTGACTAGTATAACTCAATAGCTCCTTTTCAGTTTTTTTTTCATGTCGCTTATTCTCCTTTCCTCATAATTTAGCTCACCCTGTACATCACCGAAAAATGATTCCACATGGTCAAATGACATGCACAGACAAGGACAACTTCTTTCAATTCGCGGGAATCACTGGCGCTCGGTTTTCATCGTTCCATGTCAAATAAGCCACGTCAAAACTGGGGGAAAACAAACTCAATCATGACTCAATCCCATTAGTGCCATAAGCTTGTGTACTGGATACTGATAAGAGTGATAACACTTTATGTCAGTGATAAGTTTGGCAACTACAGCTACAGCAAGATGTATGCAATGTAGTCTATGCACTTTATTCATAGACAACAGCTAGTTTGTTTTCCCCCAGTTTGAAGTTCGTATTATGTAACCTATAGATGTCGCCCACTTCGTGAATCTCGCGAATACCTTATAATCTCAAAAGCAATTGGGGAAAAGAAAGTCCCATAATGCCTTCGAATAATCCTCTAGAAGTCCAAGGAATTTTCTGACAATTCTGACTATACAGAGCGAGTATAGAGACCGTTGAGATTCTAAAATTTGAAAATGTATTTTCTTCCTCTTTCAAATATTTTTGCCCCCAGCATAACTTGTGTAAAGTCTGATTTCCCGTTTGACTAGTAACTCAATAGCTCCTTTTCAGTTTTTTTATATCGTTTCTCCTTTCCTCATAATAGAGCCCGTGACATCAAGTTTAGCTCACACTGTACATCACCGAAAAATGATTCCACATGGTCGAATGACATGCACAGACAAGGTGACAGAATAACATTCGGACATTGATCGATCAAATTACAGGTGACAACTTCTTTCAATACCTTAAAATCAATCTCCTTTAGGCGTCGAACCAAAAAGCAGTTGGGGAAAAAAAGTCCCATAATGCCTTCGAAGAATCTTCTAGAAGTCCAAGGCATTTTCTGACAATTCTTACTATACAGATCGAGTAGAGACCGTTGAGATGCATAACCAGTTTCAGCAACAGAAATATCCGGGGGATTCTCATCAGCTGGATTTGGAGTTTCGGCAAATTCTGTCGGTTATCAAACAGGTAATTTTTCAGACCATTTTGCAATTATTTATGAGTAGGTTTCAGGTAATTTTTGCACTAATCATGAGATGGTTTTTTTTTCGAAAATTTGTCTGGTTACGTACTTAGGAACTTAGGTACGTATAGGTACGTATTTTTCTTTGGTAGAAGTCGATGGTTTCTCAAAGTACTGACTACTATAATAGTACTATAATTAATACTCGAAGTCATCTCCACGACATTTTAATATGATCAACAGATCATAATTACTTATTGGTACATGTTTCGGACATATACAGGGTATTTCTTAAGTTCGTATAAACATATGTCCGAAAGTTATTCTTTTCTGAGATCGAGTGTCACAGTTGAATTAGTTTTTTGTTAATAAATTCCAAAATAGTTGTGATGTTGGAATAAAATTTGGTATCTAGGGGTATTTTTCAATGACAATATCAAATTTTATGCTAGTTTGCCTCTTTCGTGGGGGCGGCCCACCTACATGTCTTTTGAGTCTTTTGAAAAGTCATAACTTTTTTGTGTGTACCTGTATAACGTTTTATAGTAGGAAAATAGATTTCTAGAGCACTTTTTTCGAGTTATTGGGATTTGAAATAATCAATGCAAGTAATTTGAAATGACAAGAAGTTGGAATTCGAAATTGATTTATTAAGAAGAGAAATTATTTTTTTTTCATGTATTTGAAGAATATTAATCGGATTTTATTACCATTCAATAAGTACTAATATTGATAATAACAGTAATTAAGACCGAATTGATACTAAAACAGTTAGTTGAAAAAGCTTGGATCACAAGTACTCACTTGATTGTTACTTTTTTGAATTGGAAGAGTCCAAAAATGTAGATACAAAGAAGTATATATAAGAATAATATTTTTTGAATGCAGAATAATATTTAATGAAAGAAGAAAAATGCACTTGCGTATCTTTTCTGATATTCACTAGAGGCGACTTACGAGCCACATGCAAATAATTCAAATGCATCGACTATTTCGAATCCCAATAACTTGAAAACAGTTGCTCGCAGCGACCTCTACCAGGAATATATTTTACACAAAAGTGTTCTAGAAATCTATTTTCCTTCTATGAAACGTGAAACAAGTTCGCACAAAAAATGTATGACTTTTCAAAAGACTCAAAAGACATGTAGGTGGCGCCACCTCCACGAAAGAGAAAAACTAAGATAAAATTTGAGATTGTCATTGAAAAATACGCCTAGATACCAAATTTTATTCCAATATCACAATTATTTTGAAATTCATTAACAAAAAACAAAAATAAGAATTCAAGTTTGACACTCTGTATCTCAGAAACGAATAACTTTCGGACATATAATTATACGACATTTTCTTCTTATTTTGACGTCAGCAACATGCTCCTGAATTTTCTACACGTACTTATGAGAAACACCCTGTACATAGAGGGTGTCCCATGACTCGATGCCTATAGGTTAAGGGCATATTCCTTGAACAATTCCAAGTCGAAAGTGCCTTATATAGGAACTTTTAATAATGAAGACGATGGAAAGCCCTAATTTCGAGTGACAACGGAAAATGAAAAAAATCCACCGCCCCGCGTGCGAGTCGAACTCACAACCTCTGGGTTACATGCCCAACGCTCTGCCAATAGGCTTATTATGTCACAAAAAAAATGTATCTTATAATTCGATAGAACTCGCACCCAAACTAGCTCACCACCGCAAACCGTTTCTTGCTGTGAGCTCCCTACGCTTTATAAAAAATTATTGAAATCCCCGATTTTTTGGACCTCTGAAAACAAGGCGATGATGACGTCAAAACCCTAATACAGAAACAAGACTATTCCAGATAGAGATGAATGATACATGATTTCTGACAGAGTGAATTAGCGCGAGATCACAGTTGAAAGAATTAATATATCAGAGTTGCCTCAGAGTCTCCGTCGGGCGTTTGGTATATTCTTTTAACTATGGCGAGATGAGGTTTCTACGTCATAAGAGGGTCCCTTTTCAGAAGGTATTATTATTTATGTCCAAAAATAAAACATTCCAGTTAATTTTTCGATCGAATTATGTCGTCAATCATTATATTATATGTATAAAAGGTTTATAAACATGGTTTGAGTTAAAAGTTCTACTAAAGGTGTACACGCCCATTTAGCTAACGGGACATCCGTCGATCAATCGGCAGGAAGGTCGAGTTCTCATCACACACCAGGCGGCAGAATCCTTCCAATGAGTGAGTGGACTGATAATGTATCATTGGCATTCATTTACTTCACTGTGTCGTTAGGAACCTAAACTAATTTCTGCAACACTTCTCACGCTTTTTTGTGTAAATATAATGAGTCTATGCTTTGTTCGATATTGTTGAATCTCAGAGTTCGTTTCAAACGAACATTCATGGCCGCCATTTGGCGATACGTCGAATAAATGGTAACGTCAGTTTTTATGCAGTTTCGTTATTGGTCAGATAATCTTCCATTTCCACGCATGAAGCAAGGTTGTCGGTCACCAATTATAATCAAATACTGTCTGTACCCAGATAGCACGGGACGTCCCGAAGACGTCCATTTTAGGTCCATTTTTGGTCTAAACGTCCAGGACCTTTTATGGACGTTTTCAAGACGTCCATTATTGGACATACTCCGAACGTACAGAAAAAGACGTCTTTAAAACGTCCAATTTACAGACTCACGGTATATCAGTTTAAATTGATATAAGTAGGTAGGTGTATATTAATTTTGAAATTCGAATTATTGAATTGAATATGGACATAAATAATGTCAAAAAATATATTATATATCAGCTGTATCAAAATATTGAATTTCATTTTATTATTAATATTATGAATTTGAAATATTTATGATTTTAACTGATTTGTACCTACTTATATAGTTATGTTGAAGAATCATATTCCTTCAATCACATAATACCTATACAGTTTGACCATTCTTAAACCCACACTGAAGTATTCATACAAGCCGCGCTTTTATAATAAGATTTGATTGAATCACTGAATATGTAAAGCAACCGCAGAACGCATGCGTGCTCAGCGTTGCCAGACTTACTATTTTAGCAGTAGATCTACTGTTTTTGTCTCCGTTCTACTATTCAACTATTCAAGGCAATGGTCTGATTGGTCATGTTTTGATATGACGTAACTACCCAATATGCAACAATGAAAAATTGATGGGACATCACAGTAAGAAGATGTATGATAAAAATATACTGCAACTATCATATTCAGTCTGATTAGTAAAAATTAGCTTTTATTTCCAATCTGGTTGAGGTTTTTACAAATTTTATTTTTTATTTCATCATTTTTTGTTATTCTTCGTTCGATTTTTGATAGGTATAGAGACCGAACGTTTTTTTATTTATGATAGCAATTGTGATGATTATCAAAATCTTCTGTTCAGTTTTGATGATCTACTGTTTTTTCCCCACCCATCTCCGACAAATTTTCATCCGGCAACACTGTGCGTGTTACGTATGAAATGAAAACGTAGGAAGATGGCGTCCGTCAGTTGACCACTGCCGAGTGCCAATCAAACTGTGATTCAGGTCCAAGGACATTCTGAACTTTTCGGGTTATTAGACTGTGAAAGCAGTGAATAAGTGAAATCTTTGCGGATATCATCTATCAACTGGTGAACTTCGATCTCGAGTTCCATCGAGATGTTTATTTGAAGGCAAGTATGGCTATCGACGCTATCGTTTTATTTTCATTCGCATGAAGATGCTTGAGTAAGAACATCAAATCTGTATTCCGCAATACTGACTACTACACGTTGAAAGTGGGTGTGTGTTTATGGTTTATGGTATTCACAGAAGATGTTATTGAATATCATTAGTATTTACAGATCCAGTGAAGAAGACAACAGAAGGCTGCCAATCAGAAAAAGACATCATCGCGCCTGCGTACCTGGATGAATCACGCGAAGTTTTTAGTGGTGCAGCTGCTGATATACGATATGGAAGAGTGAAATTGAAACAACTACCTGAATCTCTGTTCATGTTATCGTTTGCGAATAAATGTTAACTAATATTCAAGTATTTCACTCTCCAGATGGGTCAGAAAATCAATAATCAATATTGTCTGAATGTCCTCAATACGTCCATTTTTCATACCAAAAAGGTCCTAGTCTCGACTTAAACTGGACGTCCCCAAAACATCCTGATTATTAACAATGGACGTCCTCAAAACGTCCATAAGACGTCCGTCGTCCGGAAATGGACGTCCCCAAAACGCCCTGAATGTCCAGAGTGGACGTTTTTAAAACGTCCATAAGACATACTTGTGCTGATTGGGTAGGTTAATCGAGGAGGTGGTTCATTCATTTCACTAAATTTTTTGGGATTTTCTCCTCGTTTCTATAAAATAAAAATATGCGTATAATTTCAATATATTCGTAGTGAAACAAATGAGATGATTTGCCCCAAAATATGTCACTGCGTTTAACAAATTTTTCTATCAGGGAGCCTAAATAAAATCCAGCAGCTTGTCAGTGACAATTTGTTTGAAAAATGTTGGAAATGTGAAGGAAAGAAATATATATTGAAAATAAATATAAAAACACAAACATAGGTACTACCCGTTGAACAATAGGTGTGTTATTATGCAGTTCATACCGTACGTGGATTCGAATTCGCATCTGTCGCTGTACCGCTCCTGGCTGGAGAAATTGAGCTCCACCAACTCGGATAAGACTGAGAGAAACAGGTATTTGTTGGAGCTGGCAAGGCAGATAAAGGAGAACAGCGTTTTCCCGCCCTTCGACCAAAGGCCGCCCATCGGCCACTTGAAAACATTTCCAGAAGTCGACAGTTACGTCATCGATGACTCTAAGGTAAAGGTGGGTTCCCAATGCAGCTATTTTGCTTGTCGCGTTACACGTCATGCGCTGACGCGTAACAGTGGCGTACCTACGGGGGGATAAGGGGGATATATCCCCCCCATGCATGGCCCATATGCCGATAGAAAAACATCAGTTATAAACTTATTATAAAGTGTGAGTATAAGATGGGTTGAACTCAGGTGGGATCATTACATTCCACTTGGCCATAAATGATCAGCAATATTCTTAATCTTTCAGTTTCATTATTCAAATAATTAGATACTGATCTGTGTAGCTAAATTGGTCAATTATGAATATGCCACAGAAATACGTCAACATCTCTGCGAATAGTGCAAGCATGTTTTTTCAGTCTATGTCGAATGATCTTCCGCTGGGATTTTCGGTCTTGGGCGGTGATTCCCCGATATTATTCAGTCAGTTCGTTCATTCTAGGTCATGAGTTCCCTAATAACACACTTATGTCCCATGGGCATCCTTAGGACGTCCTGTCGGGACATTCAGGACGTCCATAGGACGTTCAAATTTGGTACCGTGGACGTCCATTGGACGTCTGTGGTACGCACAAATGTCTCACTTGAGGACCAACTAGGGACGTCCTTGAGGGATGTCCCTAAATCCTACAGTATTCCTCATCAAGCACTACAGAGGACAGACATCCTTAGGACATCTATAGGACAACCTATCAGCAACGCTGAGGGATATCAATTGTATGTCCATGGGATGTCCCAGGGACGTACGAATTATTCTTGAATTTGAATTTTTCTGAAGGTCCCCAAAGAGTTTTCCAAGGATGTCCAATTGACTTACGTGAAGGACATTGACGAGGAGTAATCATTCGTCGGCGAGGTGTAAGTTAACGTCCTTGCAGGGACAACATATTGAAAGTACCGACTGGGACGTCCATAGGACGTTATTTCTAGGACATTGGAAGAGTACAGTTCATGTACCAATTGGGACATCCGACGGATATCCCTAAGGGACATTCGAAGGGCGTCTGTGCAGAGTTATTTGAAGGAATGTGCCATCAGGGACATTTCATGGTTGTCTAGAAGGGACATTATATAAGATCTGAAGTCATGCCAGAAGATTTACTACTCGGGACATCCAATGGATGTCCCTAAAGGAACGATTAAAATCATATCCCATCAGGAACATGCCAAGGACGTTCTTGGCATGGACATTCTACAATATGTACCACGTGGACGTCTAAGGGATGCTATTTCTAGGACATTTGAAATGATGTACCAGCTGGGACATTCCGTGAACGTCCATGCTCGGACATTGCATGAGATGTACGGGATGGGACGTCCCAATTAAGGACACTTATTTTTGGTTCGGGACATTCGGACGTGAATTTTACAAAATAGGGACGTCCCTAGGATGTTGCGTGCTATTAGGGTTGTACGTTCGATAACAAGTGAGAGGTGTAGTTGTTTGAGTGTTCAATGTTTACCTACCTTTAGTGTATAATTAGATAATGATGAAACAAAGTGATTCATCTAGATTTTTCAAAAGAAAATTCAACGATGATGATGATGATAGGGTGTCTTCTACATCAGCAACTGGAACTGATGGAAGTGATTTGCCGTTACTGTTGGAGTTGAATGAACATTCCGCTTCTATTTCTCCCAATAAACATTTTTTCAAATCTCTGGAACAAATCCATCCAGGAAATATTGGAAATTGTTCACACGGTGCAGTTGCAGATAAAATAAAAACAATCCAAACACTTTGGACTCCGCCACCCTTATATATGATGCCTACCCAAATGTGCATAAACTTCTAAAAATATTCTGTACATTGCCAGAGTCCACCGCGACAGCAGAAAGAACATTATCTACTTTGAAACGCATCGAAACCTATTTGAGGCTTAAATGGACTTGCCATGCTATCAATTCATAGAGAGGTAGTCGTATCTGTTGAAGAAATTATTGAAGAAATTGCTCTCAAACCAAGGCGCTTAGATATAATTTTGTAATGTTCAAAATTATTATAGTTACCAATAATCTTTAATGAAAATATGTTTTGAAAAAAAAAATTATATCCCCCCCCCAAGGTACACTTCTGGGTACGCCACTGACACGTAATTGAGAATTGTTGCACGGTTTTTATTATTTTCTTCAATTCCCAATGTACGACGCGTCTGAATTGCCATCCTGAGAAAACTTCTTTTTTTTTCCACGAACATTTGCCTAATTTTCAGTTGCAACTGTAAATTAGTGCTCAGTAGAAGAAACTTTTTTTTCTGAATTCCGCTTTATTTACAGTTGCAACTGTGAATTTGACAGAGAAAACTTTTTTCAAAACACCTCATAATTTACAGTTGCAACTGTAAATTAGGCAGAAGAAACTTTTTTTTCTAAATATCGCATAATTTACAGTTGCAACTGTAAATTAGATCAAGAGAACTTTTTTTGAACATCTCATAATTTACAGTTGCAACTGTAAATTAGAGTCTCAGTTCTCACAATTTCTCACCAGACTACTAGGCATAGGCAGCTTGCTATCGAAGAATCAAAGCTGCCTATATCTGGAGTCTGCTCAGAAATTGTGAGAACTGGGACTGTGAGACTCTAATTTATAGTAGCAACTGAAAATTAGGGGATGTGTAGAAAAAAAGTTCTCTTGATCTAATTTACAGTTGCCACTGTAAATTATGCAGAAGAAACTTTTTTTTTCCAGTTGCAATTGTGAATTAGAAGGTGTTTTGAAAAAAAAGTTTTCTCTGCCTAATTTACAGTTGCAACTGTATCAATCAAAGCATCATGGTTATGGTCGAAAAAAAAAAAAATACAAAATATTTGCTGAAACAGGAACGTAACGACACCACTACTATTTTACACTACTTCAATTATCATCCTGTAGATTGTTCATTTAGAATATTCATAGTCTCATATTGCTCTGACGAGTAACTGAAAGATTGAGCTGAACAACTCTGAAAGCCGAATTGAACTTAGTTATGGGATCCATGAGTAATTCGATTTTGAAATCGGCCAATATTTTCGACCACGACAATTATTTCGTTGATCAGTTTATATGTATATCATTTCAGGCAAACAACGTTCACTTGCGATACCCAAACTTCAGTTTACAAATGACAGGAGAATTCAATAACATACCGCAACCGATGCTTTCCAGCCCATTGAAAAAACCAAACAATTTCCCACGCCCGTACAAAACCAACAATGACATGTCAGAGCCACCTACAACCTATCCATTCGAAACTAATAAATTCTACGTTCCTCAATTACACGAAATGAAACAAGCTTATAACGACAACAATTTCAACTCGAGAGAACCAAAGTTTTATTTGCACAACGAACGGAAAGCCATTATTAACGCTCCCCAAGACATTAGTGGCAGTTGTGACGTCACGGCAGTGGAAAGAGACGATAACCATGCCGTACCGACGAAAGGCAACGCTGCATCGAAAAATGGCGTCCACGAAGACAGCTCGTGGTGCGATTTAACAGATACCAGTACTACTTCCATTGTTGCCGAATGTTTAGGTCGTGGGGATGCTATGGAGAGGGTTGCGGCTGCTGGAAACGGTAAACGAGTTGGGTCATTATCGCAGCTAGATGGAAAATGGTAGTAGTAGTAGGTCGTGGCACCACCGAATTTGAATGCAAAATATTCGAGTGTTCTTGTAGCTCAGTAAAACGGTAACGATCAGGACCCAATCCGGGAAAAAATTCAAATAGTCGGTTTCTCTGTGATTTAATATGTTATTGGAGGTGCTGAATTCGAATCTGAATTTTGGAAACATAATTTCCTGGAGCGATCCGAGATATTAGCAAAAAACAGCGAAATTTTCGGACTTTCTTAGTTTTTTTGGCCCGTACTTCGGAAATCATACATTATATCCAAAAGACCGCCCTATAAAAAATTGAAGTAGTTAAAATTTCCTAGATAAAATTGTTCTTGCTCATGAATGTAGGACTGAAGGGTGCGGAGATTGTAGATTTTGTAGATTGTAGATTGTAGATGGGTCGTATAGGCTGGGAGACCTCTCGATCACTGCGACCTAGAAGATCTATTGTGATTCCCCCGATCTTGTTTTGGTCCTCTAACCCTAGACTTCTGATGAAGCCTACAATTTTCCTGGCGGTTGAATTTTTCTACCTCAGCAGGGGTGAGATATAGACCTGTTCTAGGTGGTTCAGCCTTTGGCGGACTAATACTTCACATGAGCAAAGTATAAGGCGGCTGCACAATTGCCCGGGAACGAGAACGTGAACGAGAACGAGAACGGAAACCAGAACTGAAATATTTTATCAGATGCACAAACAACGAGAACGAGAACGGAAATAGTAGGGATATTTGACATTCTTCCATTTATTTTTTAAAATTTCAAAACACTGTCAGCGTGTCAGCTTGACTTTAGAAATAATTTTCAACATAATGGATGTTATTAGTGATGAGATGTTGGAGTTATATATGTATTTTCTTCTAATTCTATGCAGTTATTACAAGTCAGTTACTTTACAATCAGATAGAAGGTATGTATGAACAAATATTCAATAATATTAATCATTGATTTTATATTTTTTAGATGGTGGGTTAGACCTATATTTAGAGAGAGGAAAGAAAAAGGGGCCTTTGTTAATTTATTTACCTATATGAAGAGCAATGACCATGAGATGTTTTATAAATATACCAGAATGCTACCTGAACAGAATTTTAGTTCTGGTTAGAATAGTTTGTAAACTAGGTTATCTTCTTCTTCTTATGGCATCCAATATCTGTGCTGCGATTGGTTCCGGGAATGCAACGGGAACGGGAAAGTTGAAACTTGGCCAACTTTCTAGTTCTCGTTCCCGGGCATCTTCTCGTTCTCGTTCCCGGAAATCGGTTGTGCATGGGTACATTAAAATATGTGTAGCTTAATTTTTTTCCCGTTCTCGTTCTCGTTCACGTTCTCGTTCCCGGGCAATTGTGCAGCCGCCTTAGTGTTCCGCGGTTTCGGTCGCATTGTTACAAAAGCGGCAAGTGTCAGTCTCCGCCAGGCCCATCTTTTTGAGGTGGTACCTCAGAGGGCCGTGTCCTGTGAGAAAGCCTGTGATCAGCTTTAGCTCTGGTTTGCTGAGGCTGAGAAGCTCTCTGGCTCGATTCTGCGAATGGTTGATGGACCTTTTCGCTGGTCGTTGACCTGGAGTTGCTCTCCAGTAGGAGGACTTTTCAATTTCTTCCCATTTCCCGAGTTCTCCCTTTGGTGACATTTGCTTATCCCACAAAAAGGCTCAGGACCAAAAAGTGCAGATGCTGCACCTTTTTTTGCAAGGCGATCAGCTGCCTCATTTCCTTTGATTCCTTCATGCCCTGGAACCCGTGACTTTGTTGTCCTTTCCCAGTTGGATGAGTATTTCAAAGCAGTCCCATGTGATCTTTGATGTGAAAACGAATGATTTTAGGGCTTGTCTGAGCAGATATATATGTTGGCACCCTTCAGACCTTTGCTCAGGCACCTTTGGGCGCAAAGGTTGATGGCATGTATTTCAGCTTGGAAGGGTGCGGAGATAGAGCCAGTTGAAAATTGACCAAATTTGGGTACTTTTCAAAAAATAGCGTTTCTTGTCGGTTTTCACAGATAATTCATATTTTACGTATTATTCAGAGACAGAGCATCATGCACATATTGGCAAAGCAACAAATTTCCTATCGAGCTCATGTAAATTTCGTCATTATGAAAAAAGATGAACGGCTGTTAGAGCGCTCGGACTTGGAGACGTCTTTTAGTCGTAGTTGCCACACTCATGTTTATCCTTTCAACTTATATGATTTGGATCATATGAACCTATATTCATTAAAGCTCTAGAACGTATAAATAGGTCATTGTTTTGTTTTTGTATTCTGTGGGGTGGGGGACAAACAAAATTAAAATTCTGTACGCTGGAATTATAGTTGTACTAATTGCGATACAATAATTCTGAATGCTATAGGGTATTCTTTGAACATTTCGATAAAAAACTGAAAAACTATTCAAACTATCAGAATTGGTACCTTTTTTGTGATGAATAAGTGTCAGAATCAATTCTCGCTCATGTGGGTTACAATGCGTCAAGGAGGCAGCTGATCGCCTAGCAGAAAAGTGCAGAGCTCACATTTAACCTTTCTGTGAGACAAGCAAATGCCACCTTATCACAGAGCTCGGAAAATGAGAATGAAGTGAAAAATCCTACCACTGTTGAGCAACTCCAGGTAAACGAGAAGAAAAGAGTTATTTAACAATTTGTAAGTTTGGTGAGTCTCTGCAAACAAGAGCTAAAGCACCATACCCTCTGAGCTATTATTAAAAAAAAATGGGTCTAGAGGAGACTGACACTAAACCGCGGAGCACCTTTGTTCATGTAATGTACCAGTCCGCCAAAGGCTGACTACCCTACCCAATCAGCCAAAGTACGTCTTAAAGGCGTCTTTAAGACGTACATGTCGGGACATAAGTAGGTTTCAAAGACGTACATATTACGCCCAAGAGACGTCTTTAAGACGTCTTTAAAACGTACATTTTCCACTAATATGTACGTCTTTAAGACGTCTTTTTTAGGTGTTTTTGGTCCATGACCTCAAATTGATCTTTCAAATTACGGAAAAATCACATAGTTTCAGTTGATTTTCACCTGTGCACTGAAGTTAGCAGCAAGTGCAGACAAGCAAAAAAAAGGGAAATAAACGACTTCATCAAACGGTAGACACAAGCGGTCACCCATTCAAGTACTAACCGCGCTCTTTGTTGCTTGACTTCGATGATTATACCATACACACTTCTTCTGTTACTCTGTTTGTTCTATATATCACATAACAAGCTTTTACTTAGTTTAACATGTCCTTGTGTCTGTTTGTAATGAAAACGTTAAATTTGACTCACTTTAAATCGTCCGATTGATTTGAAATCTGGCAAGTAATTATTATTCTGGTGACAATTCGTTGTGATATTATTATTGAATGGGAAAAACAGAATGGCGGATCCAATATGGCGGACGATTTTCTCATTGATTAGGTTCCGATTCGAATCAACATTCAATATTCAAGATGGTGAATCCAATGTGGCATATGGTTTTCTGATTATGGTCTGATCTGATTCAAAATTGGCATCTGAAGGATTTCGGGATCAGAGATTATGATTCCTTCTGTCGAAAATGAAAAATCCAAGATGTCGGCTTCAAAATGGCGGACGAGTTTTGTGATTATAGTCCGATTTTATTCAAAATTGATTACTATAGGACTTTTGGGGTCGGAGAATATGATTTTTTTGTAAAAATTCGAGAATCCAACACGAAGGCTCCAAAATGTCGGACGAAAGAATTCAAAAACATCACTTTTGTTGAAAATATGTAAATTTTAGAACTCGAACTTATCTTGGAAATAAACTGTTTGGACCTTGATATTCGCATCTGATTGCTCAGAACCTTTACAACTTCAACTTTCTATAGGACGGTCTTTTCGATAAAACGTATAATTTCCGAGTTACGGGCAAAATAGTTATTTATTATACAAGGGAAAAAAATAGTAGATTTTAGCTCCAGGTTGTGTTGTCTCCCGACGCGTAGCGGAGGGAGACAAAAAACCGTGAGCTAAAATCTAATATTTTTCCCGTGTATAATACACTATTTTTTTCTGTGACAGAAGAAAGGACGAGTCAATATTGAAAAAAGATATTACATTATTTCGAAATCTTCAAGTTTTTAACAGCAGGGACACCTGCGTTGTAGGCATCGTTATCATTCTTTTGAAGTAATCAAATATCTGATGTCAATTCTGACAGTCTAATTCTGTGATTTGACTTCAAAAAATTGCGAATTTAGTGGTTGTTTAGTGATATACGTAACCGCGAAGTCGAATGGAAGATAAAAGGACTTGCAGTTCTTTCTCGGACAGGGTATCATTGACTCATTTTTAGGAACTATAGCACAACAAAAGCCATCAACAGTGTATATTATATGTGATATATATCCAGGAAAAAAGTAATCACTTTTTTCCCACGGGAAAAAAGTAATTTATGAAAAGTGACATTTTATAACCTGCCAACGGAGATGAGATGCCAAACTTTTTTCCCGTCACAGAAAAATAGTTATTTATTATACAAGGGAAAAAAATAGTAGATTTTAGCTCCAAGTTGTGTTGTCTCTTGACGCGTATAATACACTATTTTTTTCTGTGACATATAAAAGGACGCATCAATATTGAGAAAATATTACATTATTTTGAAATCTGAAAATTATCGACGTGAAATTTTGAATTTTTAACAGTATAAGGACACCTGCGTTGTAGTAGAAAGTGAAGTCTAATTCTGTGATTTGATTTCAAAAAATTGAGAATTCAGTGGTTGTTTAGTAATATTATCGTGACCGCGAAGTCGAATGGAAGATAAAAGGACTTGCAGTTCTTTCTCGGAGACGGGATTATTGACTCATTCTCCGGAACTATAGTACAACAAAAGCCATCAACTATATACAGAGATCTAAGTGTGTGTATTTAGATCTATGGTATATATATGTGATATATGTCTGGGAAAAAAGTACTCACTTTTTTCCACGGGAAAAAAAGTAATTCATGAAAAGTGACATTTTATAACCTGCCAACAGAGATGAAATGCCAAACTTTTTTCCCATCACAGAAAAAAAAACGAAAAGTCCGAAAATTTTGCTGTTTTTTGTTTAAAACTTCATGCAAAAAATATGACAGAAAGTTTGAATAATGACAATCTGCATTCCTTGAATTTTTCCGAAAAATATGTAGGGTGTTCCATAGAAAATAACGAAGTTGGTACCCATTTCTTATATCAGCGATTTTCAATTGTTTCACCTCCTACAAATTTCTGGAGATTCGGAACAAAATCCTACAACTTTTATATTTAAAACTCTTTTTCATCTACATTGATGAACCCTGTAGAAGCTATGTAAATATACTCAATATTTATTTGAATGACTTACTACAACTAAATTCAGCTGGTACTATACATTCTTTCGCAGATGATACTGTTATCTTTTACTCTGCGAAAGATTGGTGTGAATCGAAAAACAAAGTAATTAATGATTTTCCTATTATTAAAGAATGGTTTGATCAGAATTTATTAACAATTAATTTTGAAAAAACAAAATATATGACATTTATTTCCTATCAAAATTCTCAACCAAATTTAGGCACTATCAAGATAAATGGAGAAATTGAAATTCAGGAAACTGACTGTATCAGATACCTTGGTATAATGGTGGACAATAATCTGAAATGGGATCATCATATTGATTATGTCACTAAGAAAATAAGATGCCTCATTCCTAAATTCAAACATTTGAAAAGCTTATTGAATATTCGAAATTTAGAAATGATGTACTATGCTTTAGTTCAATCTCAATTAGTTTATGGGATATTAGGATGGGGTGGAGTGAAGCAGATATATTTGAGAAAATTGGAAATTGCACAAAAATGGATTTTAAAAATTATTTATGGAAAAGATTATTCGTTTCCAACTGAACTTTTATATAAGGAATCTATGAAAATGGATATAAATCAACTCTATATTTACAATTTACTGATTCATATTTTCAAAAATAAAAAGGACATTCAGTTCAAAGAACATATCTATGACATAAGAAATAAAAATAACATAACATTGAAATATAAAACAAACAAGTCAATTGGACGTAGAAATTATAAATTTTTAATTCCTTACCTATATATAATAAAATTCCAAATGATATTATAAAAACAAAATCACTACAATCCTATACAATAAAAATAAAAAACTGGATATTAAACTCCCATAAAAATTATTTTATTTCCTTAATTAACATTTAATAATATCATTAGATAAATTTTAATAATAATTTTGAATAAGTATGTATGAATATAAATAATTATGCGTATTGAATGAAATGCTGCACATAAAATCACGATGCATGGCCATCACCTGTCAAGAAGTTCGCAACACCCTGTTTACCCGACCCCAACCTACTCTACTACTTTCCAACTAGTCTGCACTGCTAAGGTCTGGTAAAGTCTGATTGAATTGGTTATCCGTTACCTTATTGATATTAGGTACAGGGTGTGATTCAATATAAATGTCCCCCCTCCTCTAGATCAGATATTTTTATACCGATTTCAAAATTTGAGAAATCATTTGAAATGATTTTAAATAAATTCTTTCTCGCTATATCAAAAAATACAGGGTGCTCGGAACAAACTATCTACAGGGTACTAGTTGATTTTTTGAAATGGAACACCCTGTACTTCATCGCATTTTTAGATTCTCCCTGAAGAGCTGATTTCGTCAATGTATCACACTTGAGGTCTAGCGGGAATGATTACAGAGAAATCGGGTGTTCAAAATCGAGACTTTACAACTTGAGGATTTTTTTGTGTCGAAACTATTCATCATCGGTCAAAACGGCTTCCATAAACCTATCTTAACTTTTGACCCACTATCTACTGACATTATATAATTGGAACAGAGACCATAGTGATCAGAATTGTGAATCTTGAACCACCCTCTGTATCTTTCTAATTAAATGTCAGTAGATAGTAAATCAGAAGTTAAAATAGTGATATGTGACTTGTTTTCACCAATAATAATTAGCCCTAATAGCACACTGAATTCACATGGATGTCCATAAGACATCCCACCGGGACATCCATAATATACGTCCATGGAAACTACAAATGTCCCGACTTCTCACCAGAAAAGTATATACCTCCAGGAAATACATTTTGGACCTCTTTGGGAAATCATCCAATGGACGTCCTTTCAAAAAAATCATCAAACGTCACCTAGAAGGTCCATAAGACGTCCTCTAGAACGATCATAGAACGTCCCTGGAACTTTCATAGGACGTCGTCTGGAATGTTCATAGGATGTCCCTGGACGTACGAATTAATCCTGACTTTGAATTTATTTGAGTATCCCTAGGACCAAATCTTGCATAACAGATGAAAACATCCAGGTGAGTTGATGGTCCTTAGAAGGTCCTCAATAGATCCTGAAGAAGGTTCCCAATGGATTTGCGCAAAGGACATCGACTGACTCGACTGATGTCCCTTAAGACACATTCCAAATCGTATTCAGGACATTCTGAGGACATTCTTGGGACGTCCATAAGACGTTGTAGTCATGACTTCTCATGAAACAATATTCTTCGAAGAATTTTCTTATACCTACTTATTACTCGGATGAACATATGAATTATCTATAGGTGTTCCATACGAAGTCATAACAGTTCATGAACCAATTGGGACATCCTAGGGACATTTCTGGTGTTATACGATCCTCGGAATATTGAAGGTCATTATATAAGTACAGAAGTCATTCCAGAAAGTGTACTTCTTGGGACATCTGATGGATGTTCCCAAAGGAACGTTCAAAATGCTTAGGACGTCCTTGCATGGACATTCTACTATATGTACCATGTGAAACGTCTAAAGGATGCTATTTCTAAGACATTTGAACTGATGTACCAGCTCGGATATTCCATGGACGTCCTTGTTCGGACAAAGCATGAGACGTACGAGATGGGACGTCTCAAGGATAATTATTATAGGTCTGGGACATTCGAACTTGAATTGTACCAAAAAGGGACGTCCCTATAGGACGTTGCGTACTATAAGGGAGACAAAATTCTCAAGTTGAAAAATCTCGATTTTGAACACCCTATATCTCTTCAATCATTCCCGCTAGACCCCAAGTGTGATGTATTGAAGAAATCAGCTCTTCAGGAAGATTCTAAAAATGAGATGGAATACAGGGTGTGTATCCTATTCGAAAAAATCAACTAGTACCCTGAAGATCCTTAGTTCCGAGCACATCGTATTTTCTGATGTAGCGATAAAAAAATTCTGAATAATCATTTCAGGTGACCCAAAAAATTTCGAAATCGGTTCAAAAATGAGTGAGCTAGAAGGGGGGGGGGGCATTTATGGTGAATCGCCCTCTAACTACTTTTCGAACTTACAGAGCCGCATGAAGTTGTACAGGATGATACAATTGATATCACTTCGAAATCACCGGTAAGTTGATGAAAATAATAATAATAATAAAATGTTTTCTTGAATCTGAACTGAGGTGACAGCTAATACAGGGCTATTCAAATTCGTGTCTCATAACGTATTCCAGAGGTCAATTATATGGATAGGAAAAATCTGATCTAGCTTGTTTTTGGATGTATGACAAAATTATATTTATCATACAGGACGTGGAAAGAAATTCTGAATTGAGAAAACCTGAAGACGAATCTGTGATTAAAGTTCTATAAAAATAACATCGTTTCCATCGTTTAAGTTTGAACCCTTTGCATGAGTGAGTGAAAATATTGTAAGGGAATATTCTCAGATAAATTATGAACGTGAAAAAATGGATATATATATATACAAGGTGTTTTCGAAATAAGTGCACATATTCAGCACATTAATATGATACAGTCTAACGAATATTCCCATCATATTAGATTTGTTCTAATTCTCTTCTAATTAACGAGACATTTTATCCCAAAAATCGAACAAAATACGAAATAAAATCAGGTACGCCACTTTAAAACAATTTGAATGATTGAACTCCGCGTGCTTGTGCCTACCGCATGGAAATTTGAACAGAGTGGAGTGCCTCAAGGATCCCGCCTTGGGCCACTATTATTCAACATTTATATTAATAATAAATCTCAATGTTTTCGATTCTCCAATTTTGTAATGTATGCGGATGATCTAAAAATATACCACTCAATTGCCGATGCTGACGACATCAAACTATTGCAGCAGGATATCAATCGTTTTCATGATTACTGTGAGCTGAATAGTCTATACATTAACATTGAGAAGTGTTACCACATTTCGTTCGGACGCGGGAAAAGCATTTTAAATCACTCTCATCAAATATCTTCTCGTCCCTTACAAACTGTCACAGAAATTAAGGATTTAGGAATAATATTCGATTCAAAAATGCTTTTCGATAAGCATATATTTTACATTGCTAAAAAAGGTTATAAAATGCTAGAGGTTTCATAATGAGAACTCGTGAACGCAAAAATACACAGTCACTCCGTACATTTTATATGTCACATGTCAATAGTGTTCTGAGTTATTGTCAAATTCTATATATTGATATTGATATTTTCTCTTACTCACTTTCCAAATTTTCTTAAATTTTGAAAAAACATTTCCTGGCTTCACCTACTTGAATATGTCCTGAAATTATTTCACCTTTGTTTGTATCAACACACTACAATCGCTACATGTTGTACCTACTCAATCATTAATTACTCCAATTATTGATTATCATCAACTTTGTAATTGATATTCGATTTGTTTAGTATTAATATATCTGTATGATGAGATATGACTTATCTGTGAATACTGCTTTTGGGTTAGTCCCGTTTGTATTCCTTTTCGTAAATGAAGAAATAAAGAGGTGACGTCAGATTTGCTACAGTGTAGAACTTTGGGTGCAAGAAGGGGTATAACCTCCAATTTCATTTTGATCCCTAAATTATTTTTATTAGTGCCATTCGATAGTACACGTATAGTCGAGCTTTCTCAGTGTTTGAAATATTTGCACTTATTTCAATACCACCCTGTATATATATATATCCATTTTTTCATGTTCATATAATTCATCTGAGAATATTCCTTTTCTGATCTATCTTCTTTAGTTCTGGAGTTATACCGGCAAAATCGAAAATTTCGGAATTGTTTTTCCTAAGTATATCTTATCGTTTCACAAAGCTTTTTCATAAAATTTTGCTACTTTGCATAGCAACTTCTTGTAGCCGTCCCAAATATCTGACTCTTAATTTTCAAATATTTTGTTAGTTATTATGTTAGCCCTGTACATAGCTGTTGCCGCTCACGTATTCGAATTAGTGACATTTATACAGGGTAGTAATGAAACAAATACCTACATATTGAACACAGCAATATAATTTAGTCTTACCGAAAATTCTCAAAATATTTGATTCCTCTTAAATTTCGAATTATGAGACTATCAGTTGCATTTTAGTCGTTATAGTAGTGATTTTGGTATCCATTTTTGTTATTTTAGCGATTCAATGTAAGTACCTCATTGATTTATCGAAAATATTGAAAACAAGAGCAATTTTTATGTTATAGCCGTAGAAAAGAAGGATTTGTCTCATTTTAATCGCTATTCTATTTCAATTGTGCCTTTCGATAGTATACCTTGGGCATTCTTAAGGTTCAAATTTGAAGTATTCATCTCGATAACACCCTGTATTTTATTAATTAGGTGTACATTTTTTGGTAGCAGACAAAATGGCATGTTTCATACGCATGAAAAGTGACTTCGCCTCGCAAATGCAAATTTCGCTAGTCGCAACCAATAAAGTCATCTCATTTATTCCTAGTAAGACAACGTACTTTTATATCTAGGATGAAGTGGACACCAAGTTTCCATTGAAAGACACCCATTTCATATCAGCCGACTGGAAGAAAACGATCGAGTCTCTTCAAATGAGACTGACCGAAACGTTGAATGAAAATAACGAACTGAAATCGGTGATCCAGGCTTTGAAAGCGAAATCGAATTACGAGAGCTCCAACAAGGTTCGTTCAATGACATTGCCATTCATGAATTGATAAATATGATTATACATTTCGCTGGAGAAAAACACTACACCGGGTGTCCCAAGTTATCGTATACAGGCAATATCTCGCTTATTTGACAAGATAGTTGAAAAATTCAAAAACTTCATTGAATGGTATTGAAGTACCTTCCTGATGACATACCGGGTGACACAGGAGACATGTAGCAGCCTGTAGTTTTTTGATTTGGAGAGACAAAATTTTGAAATTCATAAGGGGTATATAATAAATGGTAGCGCACTTTACGAACTTAAAGACAATTTTTTTCAACCACCTGTTTGACCGGAAGTGACCCCAACTTTTTTTTTGTGAATGTCACCCTGTAAATTTCTTCAGTCTATCTTCTTCGCCTTGAAATTTTCTATCCAAATGGGAAGATCATGTGATAGGTACATGGCCAAAATAAAAGACAGATAGTTTCTGTACGAGTAGCTGAATTCGAAAAAATATGTTCCTATCTTAGATTCCTCAATATCATGATTTATTTTCGAAGGTTTTCATCTTGACTCAAACAAGCTATTGACAACCTGCAGACACTGATCAGAATATCAAAACATCTCGAATAATATCGGTTTACTATTGATATTTAAATTTCAAAGCCTACCAAGTGTCGATATATTGTCACGAGTGGCTCTAACGCCCACTATCGCAACTCGAACTTACTCGCTTCTCGCTTGCAAGAGGTTTTTTTGAAAATGATAACTAAATAATTTAACTCCACTTCACAAGTTTATTTATTTTGAATAAAAACAATTAGGGCATGAAATATACTGACCATTAATTATCCAGCAAGATACATCCAACTCAAATCGAAACAAAACAGGAAAACTAAAGTAATACTCAAAAAAGGTACTTACAGAAGGGCTCGCTTTTCGTTGGAGGATTGAAACTGCCACTCACGAAGTACACCTCGATTAGGAAAAATCCAAAAACCAGCAGTTTCTGCCCGTCAGCGACTTTACTTGAATAATAATAAAATTGAAATCCGAACTGTAATTTCCTTTGAATATCGTGAATCTCTACTGATATCCTGTAAGCTAAATAATTCTAAGAATATGATCTAGACTAGGTTATTGTACTGTTCTTGAATGAAATGAGAATTTCATATATTCTCAATAAAATTATAGTTTTTATCCATTCTTGACACTTTTAGCACTAGTGCTGAAAGTGATTTATTTTCAACACCAGTGTCATAAACTGACATTTTAGACACTGAGCATGCGTCAAAAATTATACTTTAACTGACGTTTGTAGAAAAAAGCTATTTTAGTTGAAATTCATACTTCATTGAATGATGCTGTTTTTGTAATAATAATAAAAAAATACCAAGTTTATGCTATCGTTGTATTCCAAATTGAATGACACGTAATTTCCATCAGTGACAATATACAGGGGGTGCCATTTGAAAATAAAAAGTGGGGGGTAGCTGCCAGAGAACTGTCAAATGTAATAGATTTGTTTGCATATCATGAGGAAGGTGCTTCAATGCCATTCAATGCAGTTTCTGAATTTTTCAATCATCTTGTCAAATAAGCGAGAAATTGCCAATACCTATATACGATAACTTGGGACATCCTGTATTCGCGATAAAAAATGACACGTTGCCCACCTGACGGTAACAACCTGAACACTTCTGAGCGTTTGTTTTGATGATATGACCAATAAGCACAAACAAAAAACAACTGTGAATCAATAAAAACAGATAGTAGACAGACTGCTTTGACTGCTTTCCAAGAACTTCAATAGGTGGCGTACGCTTATTTTCTATCGCGAGCTATATCACATACGTTGATACGGTTACCTATAGCAACCAAAAATACCAAGGAAGATTCAGTATAAACAACATGTAGATTTGGCAACGTTGTAAATGGTATTTTTAGATCAGACTTGCTGAAAACTTCCTTATAAATTAATTTTTATTGTCATATCGCCACGATTTCTCAAAATATTGAAATTTTGTGATATTTTTTGACGAAATGTTCATTTGTCATATTAACAAAAATGAAGGGAATACAAATTTGATATTATAGGGTCATAGTAGTTTTGAGGCGAATGCGCTAAAAATAAACATAGCATTACATTTAAAAAAATAAAGTTGAGGGCTCTATAGGAAAAACTGTGAAACTGGCAACGTTGCAAATATTATTTTCAGATCCGGCACAACTGATTACCCCGGTATACCAAATTTTATAACTTTATGTCAAGCAGTTGCTGAAATATTCGGCCGTTCCGGTACTTTTGAGGAACCCTGTAGTTATATAACAATCACCTCAAACGAAAGTTGCAGTTACATAGCAGCCAATTTTGAGCAAACTACAGTTACACTTCTGTATCATTCTGTACATATATTTTGAATCAGCATAACCAAATAGACTGGTTGCCCAAATTTCAAATAATTCACTCATGCGGATGATTATCCACAGCGCGATACATTTTAGCTGTGACATACTGTATCTACGGTTACATAGCGACCATATCTCACAAAATATGTAACTAGCTAGCAGCCATATTTATAAATACCTACTTATTTATGGTAATTACATTACAGAAAAATATGATTACATAGTAACCTTATACCTAACTTTAGATTTTTTGCAACCATAGGCCAAACAGATAATTATTTAGCACCCACATACAAAAAATATGATGAACCATTAATCACATACAAAAAATACAATTACTCAGCGTTAACACACGGGAATTCAGTATCTCAGCGTTGACATTTGAAAAGCAACTAAATACGACTTTAATACCGCAATTATTAGCAGCTACATTCGGACAAAACATTACATACAGGGTGTAAATTTAAAAACTTCCAATGCGAATATCTCGCGAAATAAAAAAGTTTCAAAAACGCCGCTTGGCAAAAATGCTAAAGAGTTAAGGGGAACTAGAACCATCATATTTCAGTGAAGGGATGAGTCACCCTGTCAGCGCAACACACCCCAACTTTGAAATGTCAAATGGCACTACCTTTTTTGTGATGCCTCAAATGAACAGTCTCAGTCAGTAGTACTCACCTGTACAAGACTTTTTTTCCACCCACTACAGGGTGTACGAAAAATATAAAGTCGAATAAAATAAAATGAATTGTGTTAAAAGGATATTTTATTAGATCAGATGTTCAAAATGCATTCCATTCTTTTGTAAGCAATAGTATAATCGATGTTCAAATGCCATTCTAACATTTTGGAACACATCTCTTGGAATATATCGGCATTCTGCATGTTATATTATTCGACTTTATGTTTTCCGTTCACCCTGTAGTGAGTGAAAAATAAGTCTTGTACAGGTGAATACAACTGACTGAGACCGTTCATTTGAGGTATCACAAAAGAGGTAGTGCCATTTGACATTTCAAAGATGGAGTGTGTCGCCCCGACGGGGTGACTCATCCCTTTACTGAAATATGGTGGTTCTAGTTCCCCCTAACTCTGTAGCATTTGTGCCAAACGGCGTTTCCCTAACTGTTTTATTCAGCGAGATATTCGCATTGAAAGTTTTCAGATTTAGACCCTCGAATTAATGTTTTTCGTACACCCTGTAGTGGGTGGAAAAAAGTCTTGTACAGGTGAATACTACTGACTGAGACCGTTCATTTGAGGTATCACAAAAGAAGTAGTGCCATTTGACATTTCAAAGTTGGGGTGTGTTGCGCTGACAGGGTGACTCATCCCTTCACTGAAATATGATGGTTCTAGTTCCCCTTAACTCTTTAGCATTTTTGCCAAGCGGCGTTTTTGAAACTTTTTTATTTCGCGAGATATTCGCATTGAAAGTTTTCAAATTTACACCCTGTATAGCATCAACATACGTACTTTACATAACAATGACCTCACACGAAAGATCTAGTTACATAGAAACTAGTCGATATTAATACGTTGTCATAATCAGGAGCAAACCGAGATGAAGCAAAAAATGACGGCCGAAGTTCATGCAAAAGAAATGGAAATGTTGCGGAAAACCAAAAGCGAGCAATTGAGGAAACTGGAAAGATCTTACGAATTCCAAATCGAACAAATCGAAGACAATTATAAACTGAAAATGGAAGAGATAAAAGCAGATTCTGAGATGAGGCTGAGGGAATTGAAGCTAGAGTATGAGGACGACAAAAAAGAGAAGGACAAGGAAATTTATCGCCTTTCTGACATTATTCAGCAACAGTGTATAAGGTTTAACTTGATTTTTCGATTATTTTTTCTTTTGGACGAATTGTCTGTTCGATTCGAAGGCGCTGAGCGGACATCGTTCGATAAAAATTGCTAGTTGCAGAATACACCTTGCAATTATCTATAATTGCATGTTACAATTTGCAATTAACCATAATTGCATTTTTCAACTTGCAATTAGCCATACTTTTATGCAATAACTTGCAATTATCTACAATTGCATGTTATAACAACTTGCAACCGATGCCATAATTGCAGGTTATAACTTGCAATTAGGTGTGGCTAATTGCAAGTTTTAACATGCAGTTATAGCTAATTGCAAGTTGAAAAATGGAATCATAGATAGTTGCAAGTTGTAACATGCAATTATAGATAATTACAAGTTGTTACAAACAATTAAAGATAATTGCAAGTTATAACATGCAATTATAAATAATTGCAAGTGGTAACATGCAATTATATCTAATTGCAAGTTGAAAGATGCTATATTAGCAATACATTATTTGCTTGTAACAATTTGCAATTATCTATAATTGCACGTAACATATCTCGCAATTATCTATAATTGCATGTTACAACTTGCAATTATGGCTAATTGCAAGGTGAAAGATATGCAATTATAGAGAATTGTAAGTTGCAACATGCAGTATTATAGATAGTTGGAAGTTGTAACTTTCAATGAGTACTTTTTATTTAACGATTTCCGCTGAACGTCTTCGTAGTACTCATTATTCCAAATTTTTTGGGATTTTCTCTCCTCGTTTCTATAAAATAAAAATATGAATATTATTTCAATATACGTGTAGTAAGGACAAATCAGATGATTTGCCCCAAAATGTCACTGCGTTTAAAGAATTTTCCTATCAGAGAGCCTAAAAGAAAAATTCACTAGCTTGTCAGTGACAATTTGTATTGAAAAAATTTTTGGAGAAGGGAAATAAAGGTATATAGAAAAAATATCAAATTTTCACTTATCTTTGGACGTTCAGGACCGGTTCTGCTCCCGTTTTCAACATAAGAAGAGATTATTTCAATAGCGAAGTCGTATAATGTCTTGAAGCTTTTCAGTTTTCAATGACAATTGGTGACGTTGGCAATCAAATGAGTTACAAGATGTTTTCATTAATTGATCTTGAATTTACCATTTTCATGTTCAGATTTTAGTAGTGAATACCATGTTCTGTCTATATCAACTGAACAAGAAGCAATGTTATTGTCTCCGTTCAGAAGAATGCAAGCAGATTCCTTGATTTCCAATAATTTTAATATTATTCCACTCTGCCATATGTTGTCCGTCTTCAGTAAGGATATGTTCAGCTAGTTTCGATTTATCGATGTTTCTTTTCTTTATATTGTACTTATGTTCCTTCGTCCTTACTGAAAGAGGTCTCTTGGTTTCACCTGTATAAAACTTTCCACAATGAGATCAATTCTAACTCAAACAAAGCCGAAAAATGAAGAACAATCATCAAAAAATTGTATTTACAGTATACCTTGTGTTTGTGGAAAGTTTTATACAGGTGAAACCAAGAGACCTCTTTCAGTAAGGACGAAGGAACATAAGTACAATATAAAGAAAAGAAACATCGATAAATCGAAACTAGCTGAACATATCCTTACTGAAGACGGACAACATATGGCAGAGTGGAATAATATTAAAATTATTGGAAATCAAGGAATCTGCTTGCATTCTTCTGAACGGAGACAATAACATTGCTTCTTGTTCAGTTGATATAGACAGAACATGGTATTCACTACTAAAATCTGAACATGAAAATGGTAAATTCAAGATCAATTAATGAAAACATCTTGTAACTCATTTGATTGCCAACGTCACCAATTGTCATT
Organism: Phaedon cochleariae; assembly: GCA_918026855.4. Classification (NCBI taxonomy): domain Eukaryota; kingdom Metazoa; phylum Arthropoda; class Insecta; order Coleoptera; family Chrysomelidae; genus Phaedon; species Phaedon cochleariae. The sequence goes on from OU896722.1 coordinate 1,211,531, forward strand.
GAAAACTGAAAAGCTTCAAGACATTATACGACTTCGCTATTGAAATAATCTCTTCTTATGTTGAAAACGGGAGCAGAACCGGTCCCGAAACGTCCAAAGATAAGTGAAAATTTGATATTTTTTCTATATACCTTTATTTCCCTTCTCCAAAAATTTTTTCAATACAAATTGTCACTGACAAGCTAGTGAATTTTTCTTTTAGGCTCTCTGATAGGAAAATTCTTTAAACGCAGTGACATTTTGGGGCAAATCATCTGATTTGTCCTTACTACACGTATATTGAAATAATATTCATATTTTTATTTTATAGAAACGAGGAGAGAAAATCCCAAAAAATTTGGAATAATGAATATACCACCTCCTCGATTAACCTACAGACAGTGTCTTCGTAGTACGTCCTCCAAATTCACAAAAAAGGCAAACACAAAAAATTATAGTTTAATTTAACACCACATAAAATAATATGTCAGTATAGATATCTGGGTTATCTCACGCAAAAAAAATGTATCTAGGAAAACAGGAGTTCACTAGAAATAACGCCTAATTATGAATTCATCTTGATTTAATTTGACTTGCTACATGTCGAAAGTTACATTATTTCGAATTATTCGCTGAAAACAGTTTAATAATAATACTCATTAAATAATTATTATAGTTCATTAACATAAGCGATGCTAATGACAACGGCCTTACTCAAAAGTGTGTCCTTACTCTGGTATGTCAAATGTCAATGTCATGGAATACATAAAACACTAAAGATGATCAGATCTCTACTTGAGTCTAAAATGTCCTTTATTATGTGAATTAATATAATTATCAACACAAATTTATTATAACCAATATAGGCCACATATAAGGGAACATTTCAAGACAATTGCATTCTCATTGCAAATTAGGAATATTACCAATAGTCAATTGAGAATTTATGAATTATTGAATAACAATATTCCTCAAGTTCCCAATCGTATTTCAACACATGGCAACTGTGCTTTGGTCTACCTCTACTTACGAAATCGTGACGTCAGTTTTTACTGGCGGTAAATTATTGTCCATTTGAAAATTATCGTGGCATTCCCAGCGAGCACAAAAACATCTCAGAGATGTTGAAAGTACGAGATTTCGAGACATTGAACCTCCACTGCGATGTTCTGTTTACACATGAATAGAATATACTATTACAGAACAGCCAATGTCCGCTGCAGGCGGCAATTATCGAGATGTCCTTGATATGTCACAAAACTACCTTCTCCCTAGTTCTTTTTAAAGCCTTCTCATGGACACAACAAAACATTTTCAACGCGTCTTGCGCACATAAAATCGCTGTAAAAAAACCATTTTCGAGGTACTTTTCTGAAGCCTTTTGTCAAAATGAACTTCTGCATTAGGATTCCATCCCCCTTGAAAGAAAAAATGCATTAAAAGTAGATTGAACATAAAAATATTTTCTTGATATGAAATTACCTTCTTAATCGGTTATTTCTGAGTAGTGCTTACTACACACAGACATATAATTGGAAATAGGTTTCTCAATTTTTGAAATGTTCTCCACAATGCATAATTTTGCAACTGCAGAGAACAGAGAAGCTGTGTATTGATGAATTCCTACTTTTATATATTGATTACACTGAGGCACCGAACAACACATCTTGCATCTGATGGTCATTATATTACAAACTAAATAAGTCTTCTAACACAATAAACTTCACCAAATTCCTTTTTGTTCGTTAGCAGCGTGATGTAAGCGTGACACGCTGCAAACGCGAATGCCAATTGCGAACAAGAAGAACAAAATCGAAAACAAATCAGAATTCATCGTATTGTGACGTAAGCATGAGACGACGTTGTGGTGGGGCAAACAAAGGAAGGGCACAAAAGAACAAAAACAATACTTTCAATATCCTCCTAAGACCCCTTTGGGAAGTGCATATTACGCCTGAAAAAAACATCCTCATGCCTACATTTCTAAAACATCCCAAAATATCCCAGGGATACCTCTCATAGTAGGCAAACAAAGAAATGCCACAGAAGAACAAAAACAATATTTCAATATCCTTCAAAGACCTCTTTGGTCAGTGCATATTACGTCTCAAAATATCATCTTCATGCCAATATTTCATCCCAGGGATGTTTGTGCTCGCTGGGTTATTGATGATTTTAGCACCTTAAAATCTACCAAAAAATTCCTGAAAAATATGATATTGAAAGGTATTCGACTGTGATGATTCTATTTAAGAAATAAAAGAAATTATAGTCCATTCGCCTATTGTCCCTACAATTTTTCCTGTGAAATGACCCAGATATCTCTGCTGGTGTTGAAATGGGACACCCTGTATACGATTTCAGGATGTCAAACGAAATAGCCGCTTTGAGGAAACAAATAGAGAATTCCATGCCATGCAACAACAACCACAACCACAACCATAATAATGTACCCGAAGAGAAAGTATTTGTATTGAAGAAATGTGTTTCGAAAATGGACAAACTGTTTCACAAGTCCGAGAAAGACTATATGAAACAAATTGAAAAATTGAAGCAAGAGTTGGAATTGAAAGATAAGGTGGCACAAGTACGTTCATTGGTTATTTTATAATATTAGAACTAGAACTCAATAATGAACTTACTATTTTTTCTACCCTTTTACACTAAGTACATTGTAATAAATCCCTTACTGTTCACATTGTACACATTGTACGTTCTAATTTCCGAACGAAAAACCGACTATTTCCGAAGGCAAGTACTTTTCGACATAAGCTTGGAATCACTATGAGCAATAACCTTTCTTGGGAAAATCACGTGAGATCAATTGCTAAAAGTGCATCCCAAAAACTTGGTTTTCTGTTTCGAGCCGAGCTATTTCACTTCCAGTCAACTGCTTATGATCTATAAGGCACAGATCCGACCTGTCCTGGAATACTGTTCCCATATTTGGAGTGCAGCCCTCAAACATACCCTGAAACTGTTGGATTCTGTCTAAAAAAGGGCAATTCGTCTCGTGGGTGATGCCTCGCTCACAAACTCACTCACTTCTCTGGAACACCGTAGAAAAGTTGGCGATCTGGCTCTTTTTTAAAGATATTTTCATGGGCGATGCTCTTCTGAAATATCAACAATTGTTCCTCCCTTAGCAGTCCCCGCGAGATTAACCGGTCGAGTTGAGGCTTCGCACCCCTTCGTGGTCACCTAGCTCGTGGAGACCTGCAGAACATATCTCTTTCCAAAGACTCGTTCATCCAACGAACAGCGAGGCTCTGGAACACATTGCCAAGGGAGGTGTTCCCCGAGGCACATAACCTCCAGGAATTCCAGAAGAACACCAATTCCTACTTTATTTCCCTTGGTTCTCACGATGTTCTCTGAACATTACAGGATATCCCTTTTCGTGGAAACGAGAACAAACAAAAAATGAAACTTTTCTTCCGCAAAGACTCTTCGTCTGCTGCAGGGTTGTCAGTTCTACTGAATTTTCAGTAAATCTCCTGATTTTCATATTGATCTAGTGATCTACTGAAACACTTCATGACCTACATGAGTACTTTGACCCTTATTCATTATTATAATCACATATTACGAATTAATGATATGTATTAACCAAAAAAGTTCAATACTTTATCTGATTATGAGATCAGTTCAATTTTTTCATTTGTTTTGTATTTTTGTTGTTGATTTTTAATATTCTACCACTCAAATCTTATAAGTACCTATGTAACTTTCGTGATATTTGTGAGTATTTCTAAATTGAGAATAAGGAATATGGTTATTTATTCACGAGAATGTTTTTGATTACTTTTGGTACACACCCTGTATAGCTAGAGGACTGAAAATAGTCCAGGTAGATTGAAAACAGTCGAGGAAATAGTCGATTATAACAGCATACTGATTTTAAAATTTTCAATCCAACTGTAAAACCTGTTGTAAAACTTCTATGTGGCCTTGATCAATTCAACTTTTAGATTCAGTTGAGAACTCAGCGAGCCGAATTAATATCGAGAACGAATGCCGATAGACAAAATCAAATCGAGGAGATCGTCAACAATTTGGAGGTGAAATACATCAAAATGTTGGAATTCCACGAAAATCAAGTTTCGGAAAGTAAAAGGCAAGACGAAGAAAAAATTGAGCACCTCAAAGAATTACTGGAGAAAAATAATATTCCGTCTATGGTTTAGTGATCGTTATAAATAATAATTGAAGTGTGTCAGTCAACTAGGTACCTATGTGAAAATAAAAATTGTCTAATCAATCTTGCTGCTCTGAATTTCATAGGGAAAATAATAAGAACACGAAAATGAAGTTGTCTACGATCTATAATATGTTCTTAGATTTGTGCATCGCACACATATATGGAACAACCTGTATTTATTTTCTGGGTGGTTGGAATTCGAGCCTCCCCATTATGGGAATTTCGTAAAATGTGAGATGTACAGGGTCAGTTATCGGCTCAGTTAGATTATGGCCTAGATGCGCAATTTTTTCAGGATCCTGAAGATTACTCTTAGTCCAATAAATGAAGGAGGAAAAAAAGGCAAAGTTAACGTTAATTACGCACTATTTTCATCTTTCGGTTGGAAGTAGCTTTTGGTACCTCATTAAACATGAGACAGAGTTTGACTGGAAAACGCGTGCGATGGCGGAGAAAATGACCCCAAAAGACCAGAAAAATAGGTTTTCAGCCAATATCTCCTAAAATATGGCAGTTAGAGATTTTCGGTTCAGATAAAAATTGAAGTTCAGTTAATTTTCTACAAAAATGGTCCCCATCATTTTTCTCGAAAATTTGCCCGGTTTCGAGAAAAACGGCACGAAGCGCACCTCGAATAATGAGCTTCTGTTGTATACCAGAGAGCACAGTCCGTGTATTTACACATCGGCGGGGGGACAAATTATTCAATAACTTTGTTAAAAATGCATATTTTCTCATGATTCAAAGTTCATGTGAAAGAGGAATTCTGCTGCTATGGTTGGTTTTTTATATTGGTTTTGGTCCTAACAACATAAAAGACTTTCAGAATGACCAGACCTTTTGCAAGCACGGATGTACATCTTGATCGGACTAAAAAAGAATAAAACAATATAGTTACACCGTCTATTGTTGGATCATAAAGCGGTTTCATTACAAATTGGTATTGATATTAGTTTTCTTGGTGACCGGTATCGGTCCATCAGCCACTTTGTGTCTCCTTTTGAAGATGAGGAAAATCGTGTTTTTGCTGGTCGTGTCCAAACCAGGATTTCCTAGCGGTTTGCTGATAATCTCCTTTTTGGTGGGTGGAAACATCCATTTGGACAGCCTGGTCGATTTGAAGGCTGTGAGGAATTTTTCGTTGGTCACCCCGTAGATCAGCGGATTGATCGCCGCGTTAATGAATATCAGGTATTTGGAGGCAAACCACAGGGAATGGTAGGTTCCGTTGACCTGGAACAGAAATCGAATTGAAATGTTTCATATATAAGAACAGCGTGTCACTTCATTATTATCATTTATTTATTCAGTTAAATATTGACATAAGCAATCAAAGTTGGTTTCCCAAAAAAGTAGTCACCCAGTGGCGAATTTACCAGCAGGCTGCACTGAGAAAAATTCCTATTAACCATAGTCAGAAATCGACTTACCCCAGCAAGAAACTTCAATAGCATAGGGGACAAGCGAGTTTTTACTTGTGATTATAAAGTCGACTTTGCTGATTATAACACACCTGCGATTATTAGATATAGAAACCTTGCTGCCATTAGCGAGTGCATCTGTATATTGTTATATTAGACGATGTTTCTGTAGTAGGTATCTGACTTTGCTACCGCTATAGTGAGTGCATCTAATAATGGGAGTAGGGCAACGTTATAATCGTAGGTAGGAAACTTTGCTACTCTTAATGGGTGATTATATAGATCATAGATTAAATATAGATAGTTGCATCACCTTCCTACTGTAGTTATTCAAATATTTTCCAGAATTGTTGTCATAAAATTTTGACTGATATCCAACTTCACTTTCCATAATTTAATGAATAGCAATTTATTGATTCCTAAAGAAAATTTCGGACCAATGATCTTTGAAATTCAATAGATCAATTGATTCATGCACCGTCAGCCAGAAGTGTTTGAGTAATTGATGAAAAAAAGAATTTTTCTGAAATTTTCTGCAACCATTGTATTTCGGAAACTAGGCATGTTATTACAGATGCGTACAGGAAAACAAAATGTTACCAGTAAAATCATTCAAATAATTTCATAACCTGGACATTTTTGCCCACATTTTTTTCATATTCAACGATACTAGCCTTGATTCATGAATGACACTGTATATATGTTTTGTGTATGTGTGATTCCTTCTCAATACATCCATTCTTTTCTTCACGTCAATATCTTCTTTTCAAGAGAAGATACAAATGTTTCAAGAAAGTATGGCATTTTTTAATTTTTATCAACAATATTCCACAACCTACGTGAACTCATTCATCACACCGGTCTTTGGTTGTGTAGTAACATTAAAAGTATTGTTTAACAAAGTGTCAGTATTCTGCCATTCCATAATTAACTGTTTTTTTTTGTGTGTTGAAAATGAGACCCGAGGATGTTGCACGTGCTGTTGCCTTGAATAGTGATGGTCGTAGTACTGTACAAGATGCGATTAGTCGGTTTCGTCAGACTGGTGAGTACATTTGACGTAAGGGATCAGGTAGACCACGTGTGACCCATCAACGTGATGACCATCTCATCAATCTAACAGCATTACGAGATCGTGACACACCATCTACAGTTATAAGTCATAGAATACGAGATGTACGAGGTACAATATAGTTTCTGCACGAACCATTGCGCGTAGATTGAAAGAAAGAGGATTAATGTCCAGAAGACCCGCTGCATGTCCTCTGTTACTTCCTGCACATCGCACAGGGCGTTTTAATTTTGCTCGTGAACATAGCTGCTGGAGAGCCCAAGACTGGACGAATGTGTTATTCACGGATGAATCGCGTTTTTGTGTATGCTCCCCTGACGGACGTGAACGTGTCTGGAGGAGGCCGGGTAAACGACTTGCTCAGTGTTGCATATCTCCAAGGACGCCATTTGGAGGCGGTAGTATCATGGTATGGGGAGGAGTATCATTAAATGCTCGTACGAACCTGGTGCTCATAGAAAATGGTTCTTTAACTGCTGATCGTTACATCCGACAATGTTTAGCTGAACATATGTGGTACCCTTTGCCGGCTTTGTTGGGCAAAACTTTATTTTAATGCAAGATAATGCCAGGCCTCATCGGCGAATCGTGACAGAATACTTGGACGAGGTAAATATTCGGCGTTTAGAGTGGCCCCCGCGTAGTCCCGACCTGAATGCTATTGAGCACGTTTGGGATATATATGCTGGGTAGACGTGTTCGCAATCGCCAAGAAACATTACCGGATTTGCGGACAGCCCTCCTAAAATAATGAAAGTATTCCACAAGAGGCCATCGACAACTACATTGAGAGTATGCCTCGTCGCATAGAAGAAGTACTAAGAAATAAAACGCGGTGGCAATACGCGATATTGATTTTTAGTTGTTTGTTTTTCACTCCAAGTTGTTAATGTTTTTGTAAGTTCTGAATAATTGTTGATAAATATAAAAAATGCCATATTTTCTTGAAACACTTGCATCTTCTCTTCAAGGAAAGATATCGACGTGATTTATGAACCATTTTGTTAAGATGGAATCACACACTTATCAATACTGAACATAATGAAACTGATTTTGATTGCTTACTTTTGCCACAGGGCGTTAAGAAGTTGTGGGTAAAAAAATTACTTTTGTTTTTCCCTGTATAATGATTACGACAATAGATGTTTTTCGGAACAAACTATCAGGCTGATTTTGCGAAACATAATTCTACGCTTTGGTTGAAATTTCATCGAAATCAGAAGAGGATTGCGAAAGTTACAGGGCGAACAAATTTGCTAAAAATTTCACTGTCCGGAATTTATTGTCGGGGAGTGTATATCATGTCTGGTACATTTCACTTGGTTTTAGTACAATTCAATAGTGATTTCAGTACAATTAGCTTTTCTTCTTTTGGCAACACTGTTCGTGGTTTTGTGGCGGGAAGCCTAACCTCAAACTTTTGAGTGTTTGGAAACATTTTGACTTCGAATTTGCAACAACTTTTTCTAGTAGTAATTACTAATTAGTGTTTGTTGATAATATTTCGAGTTTTGATAGGGCAAACAGAGAAACTATTACCCTTACATTGATCTTGATGATGCAATCTCACATGAGATTAGTTTGAAACTTTTCCTTATCCAACGAAACTACAAAGATGTATCGGCCAGGATCGATTCGAAAAATAGAGGTAAGGAACTTCGTCACCTACTCCCATGTCGAACTATATCCAGGCCCGAATTTGAACATGATAATCGGCCCTAATGGCACTGGCAAATCCACAGTGGTGGCAGCAATTATCCTAGGCCTGGGGGGCAATCCAAAAGTGGTTGGCAGAGGCACCAGAGTCTCTGAATACGTCAAACACAACTGTGAAAGTTCAACAATAAACATTTTTCTGCAAGAAGACCAAGATGATCAGTATCTCAAAGTTACTAGAGAATTTGATACTCATGAAAGGAGTACATGGAAGCTGAATAACAGGAAAGTGAAGCTAGAAGATATGCTGGAGTATATAAAGAAGTTCAATATCCAAGTGAACAATTTATGCCAGTTTTTACCACAGGATAGGGTGCAAGATTTTGCTAAGTTGAATAAGCAAGACCTGTTGAGAGAAACACAAAGAGCACTTTGTAGATTCGATCTGATTGAAAAACAAGATTCCTTGATCAGAAACAGAGAGCAGCACAAGCAAATGCTGGGCTCATTAGAAACCCAGCAAAAAAGGCTTCAAGAGGCGCATGACCTCAACAATAGGCTAGAAGGTAGAGTCCAAAGCTTCAACAAAAAGAAAAAATACAGTGAAAACATTCAGCACATAGAGAGAAAGATAGCTTGGACTTTATATGAAGCTATAAGAGTTCAGCTTACTGACATCAAGAAAGATAGGAATAAGGCTCAGGAGATTTATGAGCAATTCAAGAATGCCTTGAAGCCCAAAGAGCAAGGGATTGTGAGGAAGAAAAAGGGCATAACAGAGTTTCAAGAGAATAATACGAAAGTTGTGCAGGTTATAAGGAACACTGAATCCAGTATAAACAATAATGTTGAAAGAGTAGATGCACTTAAAGAGTCTATAAGAAAGATTAATGATGCTATGAATTCCAGACTGGCTGAAATTGAACAGTGGGATAGTGAAATTGAAACTGCAAATAACAAGCTAGAGGAGATGAAAAGGTTACAGGCTGAAATGTTTGCCAAAACCAATGATAGTAAGTTAACAAACTTATTTAATGTTGATATTGCATAATTATTTCCTTACTATATGTTTACCTCCATCTAGACCTATATTATGTTTTTAACTCAAAGGGTGGAATTCTGGTTCAAAAACAGCTGGAATTACTACAAAGCTCTTGGATTTTTTTTCAAATTTTGCTGGAGTTCTAGCCTTCAAGCTTGAAATGAAACAAAAAGAACTTGACAATTCATTCAATCTGCTGGAATTCCTTGTTAAAGTTAAGCATTACATCTGATAACAGGTTTCAGAATGAAATTTGATGAAATGATAATAACATAAAAATTTGATTGATTGATTGATTGTCTTTATTACCCCAAGAAACATAGTTGTTTATAATAGGGATACATAAACAATATACATAATGTTATACATACAATTATGAAATTATAATAAGATATAACAAGTAAAAAAAAAATGCAAATAATCATGCAATATCAACCTTGTCTTTCATAAGTAGGTATTCAAATAAGAAATGGAATTATTAAAGTCTCTGAAGCAGATATTTTTTCAAGTTAAGTTAATTTTGAATCTAGTTGCTTCCTGTATATTCCTCAATTGACTTGGTAATGAGTTGTATAGAATGATTCCTGTGTGAAAACTGGATTGTTTGCCGATATTTGACTTAAACTTTATGTTTACTTACAGTGTGGCCCACTTAATAAACCTTATAAAACATACTGTTTTCAACCAAATATATTTTTTTTATTTTAGCAGAAATAATATCACAAGATCTACTAGGAGATCCACATTTACAGGAATGCTACAACATGAATCAAATTTTCTCATTCATGTTGAAAATTGCAAAATATAAGCAATTTTGTTCAAGAAAATTCAATTCCACTGGAAAAAAAATTTAATTGGTAAAAAAGTTATAACATGAATTTTCATTAGATACCCTTTTTTATGACAAATTTGTGAATCATTAAAGTTTCTGGTAAGCATTCTAATGCATAACACAACATTAAAACATCTATATAGAATAGTAGGTGGAATGAGGTACCCTTTTGGAATAAGTAAAGTGAATCTATTCCAGAGAATAATTATTTGTGCTATAGATTTGAATGTCTTCCAAAAATCACAAACATTGAAATGTCTGAAATGTTCATAAAAAATAATATAAACGAAAATTAATGATGTTAAACTTTCTTGCCAATAAAAATTGTTGAATGAAATTTCATGATCAACCTAATTAAAGGAGTGGTTTTCTTGAAAAAAAAACGCTAATAATATTTTGGAATTTTCAACATAAAAAAGGGCGGGGCAGTCTTTGGCAACTGCCAATACAAATGAAAACTAAGTAACTTGTGAATTGTATTGTCCAGCTATTAGATTATTATTTTTCTACATCATTCTAACTCGCCTGCATATCCCAATTTTGACGGATGATTTATAATCTTCGAATCCGGATATACTTATAAAACTCGTCCGCCATATTGGATCTGCAATCTTGAGTTTTCCAATCTTGACTATGGAAACTTAATCTCCGACCCCAAAAACCCCCACAGATACAAGTTTTGGATAGAATAGCATCATAATTACAAAACTCGTCCGTTGTATCGGTTCCGCCATCTTGAATTTCCAAATGCTGACGAACGAATCATTATCTCCTACCCCGGAATCCCCAAGATATTAATTCTGAATAGAATCAGATCATATTTAAAAAACTTGTCCGCCATATTGGTTCCATTATCTTGAAAAGAATCATAATCTCCTACCTCAAAACCCCCAGATACCAATCTCGAATAGAATCTGATTTTAATTAGAAAACTTCCGCCATCTTGAATTTCCAAATTTTGTCGAGAAAATTATAATCTCCGACCCCCAAAACCCCTAGATACCAATTTTGAATACTATCGGATCATAATCACAAAACTCGTACGCCATATTGGTTCCGTCATCTTAAATTTCAAAATTTTGACGAAAGAATCATAATCTCCGACCTCAGAAACCCCCGCAGGTACCAATTTTAAATAGAGTCGGATCATAATTACAAAACTCGTCCGCCATATTGGTTATGCCATCTTGAATTTTCAAATTTCGATGAAAGAATCAAAATCTCCGACCCCGAAAACTTCCTGATACCAATTTTGAATAGAATCGGATCATAATTGCAAGACTCGTCCGCCATTTTGAGTTTTCAATTTTTGACGAAAGAAACATAATCTCCGACCCCGAAAACCCCCAGATACCAATTTTGAATAGAATCGGATAATAAATACCGCCATTCTTGAATTTTCAAATTTTGCCGTAATAATCATTATATCCAACTCCGAAAACCCCCAGATGCCAATTTCGATAATAATTATTACAAAAGTCGTCCGGCATATTGGATCCGCAATCTTAAATATCCCAACTTTCACAAAGTAATCATAATCTCCGACCCCGTAAACCGCCATATACTAATTATTTTGAATGGAATCCGATTATAGTTACAAAACTCGTCCGCCATTTTGAATTTTCAATTTCTGATGAAAGAAACATAATCTCCGACCCCGCAAATCCCCAGACACCAATTTTGCATAGAATCGGATCATAATTACAAAACTCGTTCGCCATATTGGTTCCGCCATTTTGAATTTCCATATTTTGATGAAATAATCATAATCTCCGACCCCGATAACTCTCAGATGCCAATTTTGAATGGAGTCGAATAATAATTACAAAAGTCGTCCGCCATATTGGATCCGCCATCTTGAATTTCCAAATTTTGATGAAACAATCATAATCTCCAACCCCGAAAACTCCCGGATGCCAATTTCGAATAGAATCGGATAATAATTACAGAAGTCGTCCGCCATATTGGATCCGCCATCTTGAATATCCTAATTTTCACGAAGTAATCATAATCTCCGACCCCGAAAACCGCCATATATACTAATTATTCTGGATAGAATCTGATCATAATTACAAAATAGTGCATGGGAGATTCCCTTCAGAATTTTTGCTATTCAGTTAATATTTCGGTGACGTGGCAATGACGCGAAATCCAATGTTTTTCTTCGCCAAACAAACTTGCCGAACGCGCCTAAAGAAGTTTAAAAAAAACATGGTATAACTTTGAAATTGAAATTATATTCTGCAATTTTGTGTGAACGTAGACCTAAAGATACTATTCTCGAGCTATTTCTGCTAGAACAAAAAATAATAGATTCTGTTGAAAACTGTAATTTCATAGTGATGTTCCAGTTATAAGTGAGTCACACTGTATAACCTGTATTATGCCTTTAACACGAAAGGCAAAGCAGTGGTAGACTTCTGGTGCGAAGAAATGTATTCTGTATGCTAAGAATCATTTCACTGAATTCTCTAAAAACCAAGATTTCCAGAACCATTCAACAAGACATATTTTTCTACTAACATAACTAAAATGGCATTTAGCGTACGGATATGTACCACGCTGAATGATCGATTAATCACGGATTGGCGATCTGTGATTTATTCAAAATATTAAACACGTTACCATGGCAACACGATTTCTTAAACACATTACCATGGCAACGCAGTTTATTAAACACAGCTTCAGTAATTTGAGACATGTCTGGCCTGTCAATTGTATTAACTGTCAACTGTTATTTTCGAATTTTGTATCAGAATTATTCAAACAATATTCGTTTGTATCAGAATTCTTCATTAAAAATATATGTGAAGAGTAGATGAGAGTGAACTCGAAGGGAATGTTCTGGTACTTGCATATCTCCAAGAAGTGTAAAAATGAAACATCCATCTTTGAGAACAATTTATTTATTCTGCGCTAAGTATGACAATAAACGTGAGGTTCAAGTTTCGTTTAGCTGAAATCAGTTATGTAAAATTTGTTGCTATGGCAACCATTGTCATGGTAACAGGTAAAAACAAAACAAAATCCCGTGGGGGGGAAATGCATGGTTGCCAAGTTGTATCGGGTTTAGTATAGCTGAAATCAGTTATGAAAAAACTGTTGCCATGGGAACGATCGCCATGGTAAGGAGTAAACAAAAACCCGATTCCTGTGGTGAGGAAATGCGTGGTTGCCAAGTTATATCGGGTCTAGCTTGACTGAAATCAGTTATGGAAAAACTATTGCTATTGTAACGAGTCAACAAAAATCATATTCCCGTATATTTGTGTCCCTCAAATTTGGACTTGCAATAAGGTTTTGCTGGCACCAAACATTGACTCAGAGCAAATTCATAACTTTTTCTGATTTCTCGGAAGAGTAAGTTCGCCGAACGAAGACATTTTGAACTGACACTCTTGTGACATTTCTTGATCAATAAATGGAAAAATCAGCGCAATCTCCGATCCTCAAATTTTGTTTCACAAAAGTTCTTGCTAGTATTGAAACAATTACTTGATTCGAATGAATACCCTTCTTATCAATTTCTTGAAGACTGTTCGTCGTTGATTAATTCCCAAATTACTACTTCTCTGACAATCATATATGGAAATAACGTCAGGAAAAAATAGGCTTTGTTATTGAACAGAGCTAGACAAAATAGCGAGCGACAAAATATTGCGGAACAAATAGCGCATAAGGAAGGATACTACTTTTTCAAAACAATCTAACCTAACTCGGCTTAAATGAACCTTCTTAGGAAAAATATACTTTTCAACATCGATCAGATTTGGTAGCAAGGCATCGTTCGTGTGTGTTTGAAGACTGCATTAAATAGGACACTACTTTTTCCAAACAATCTAACCTGACTCGACTTAAATCAACCTTCTTCTTGAAAAACTTTTTTTTTACAACATCGTTCAGATTTGGTAGCAAGGCATCGTTCGTGTATGTTTGAAGACTGTTGCTGAATCAAATGTGCGCGTGAAGAAAGGTATGAGTGAATCTAAATGAAGGCAAATGGAAATGTGAATATTCCAAAATGGCTCTGTTTCTTTTTGATTTTGTCGAATAGCTCGGCACGCGAAGGATAGTTACATTGAAGAGTGTTCTTGAAATTGATGAATGAAGCAATATTTCTCCGATACAACTTGGCAACCACGCATTTCCCCACCACGGGAATAGGATTTTTGTTTACTCGTTACCATGACGATCGTTGCCATGGCAACAGTTTTTCCATAACTGATTTCAGCTATACTAAACCCGATACAATTTGGCAACCACGCATTTCCTCACCACGGGAATATGATTTTTGTTTACTCGTTACCATGACGATCGTCGCCATGGCAACAGTTTTTCCATAACTGATTTCAGCTAAACGAAACTTGAGCCAAACGTGAAACAAAGGTTATCAAGCAATTGGACTGGACACATCTACAACCAATATCACTTATACGTGTCTCGCTGGTTGCATGCAGTTGCATGTATTATGTTCTCAATTCCCATTCCATTCGAATTATTTTGTAGGTTAGCAGGAATTGCAGGTATGTTAATGTAATTTTCGGAGTTCGTAGAAAAATCATAGTATGTAACGCGTTTATAAACTCTTCTAGACACTTGTTTATTAAACACTCGTTACTAAAAGGACGTTGATAACACTTGTTACATAATATACTATTTCGGATATCAGGTATCTAAGTCTTGTGTATTGCAAGTTATTTAGTGCTGAAATTGTTATTTCCCCCTTCATGGAACAATCAAAGGAAATATTCCTTCAATTGTAAATTTCTTTATATGAAAATCCCTCGAAAAACCCATAGCCCACTATTAAAATTCAATGTTTTAGTGATTTTTGAACATTTTTGAAAATGTAATATTCATACATCATATATCATTTCGAAGGGAAAAAAATAAGGAATTTAATGAGCTTATGAAATACAGTGTTCAATTCAAAAAATCATAAGTTTGAGTCGTATCTTCAAAACCACACCCCGAAAAAAAATTTTTTTGCGCCACTGGATTTTGCATAAAATTCTCTATGGGTTAAGATTTCAATTTGACATTTTCGCTGATAAAACTTCGTAGATATCGAGGGGGACCAAAGAGTATAAATTTTCGAAATCGCCCTGTATCTCATAAACGGAAACAGTCCTGCAAAATCTGATTAGGCCATCTTGAGTTTCACAAGAAAGTGGCACAGGACCGCGAAAACCGCAAGGTTCTATCTCCACAGATAACTGAGATATCATGCAAAAGCATCGAAAACTGGACACACTGTACATAACTCGCTACGTGACGTTGTGCTAAATATCGTGCGATATATGAGTTATGCAACATACTCTCAGGGATTAAATATATTCTATTTATTTCGATACCACCCTGTATAACACCGTAGAGTGTCGGGGTTGAAAAATTCCGTGCCTCACCTACAAACACATCGACTGCATATGAAACGACTGTCGTTTCCATTCGAGGTGCACAGAAAAAGCAGGCCCTCTCCTCCGAACTGAACAAACTGTCCATGCACCACAAATCGTTGCAAGACAAGAAGGAGGAATTGCAACAGCACAAGCAAGACGAGACCCTGAGGATGCACGCCTTGGAAAACGAGTCTGCCAGATTGGAAAACGTCAAACAGGTAATAGATATTTACGATACGAATATCGTAAACACTCATATTACGATATTATACAGGCTGATTTTGAAATTAGTGCATATATTTTAAACACTAAGAAAGCTTGAGGTATACTACCGAATAGCACTATTAAAAATATTATTAGGATCAAAATAGATTTGGGGCAAAATACCCTTTTTCCGCCCAGATTTCTACTTCTGTCACAACTATCGTTTGCGATCCGCAGTCGACCGTGATGAACGAAGCGACGTTGCCACTCTACATGAAAATTAGGAGATATTAAATAAAATGTATAATCGAGAAAATGTACATGGGGAAGAAGTTAACCCTGGTCTTGAATTTCAGAAAGATAATACAAAAACTTTAAAATGGACTCACCCAAGATTTCTACACATAAACTCGAATAGCGTATAACTTAACACCTCACGGTTGGAAGTTCTTTTACTGAAAAATCCTTTAGACCCTTCCACCTCCTTGCATCGCTACAATTTCGTGTCCTTCGAGGAGTCTCATGGGCCCCGCACAATAACGACCCGACATAAGAACCATATCATTCAGCTCAATGTTTGAGGAATGCATCGTCACATTCCAAGCAAATTGTCAGAAACAAAACTTTACATTTACTAGTATCACGTTTTGACGTTTTCCAAAATAACATACATTCTCAGAACAACAAACTGTCAAGAAAGGATCTTTGTTTTGATTGTTCTTATGGTGTTCTACCAGCAAGAATTCAGATGACCATGAATTACTAATAGGCGACTTTTACGGACCAATCAGAAACAGCAAAGTTGTGCCTGCGTGGTTGCGATTCATCCTGATTTGGCACAGGTGATTGAGATTAATGTATTAGTGAGGAAGGATCATATCTTTAAATGAAACTACCATTTTCATAAAAAACTAATATGGAAAAAACATCTATTAGTTTAATTCAATGAAATGATACTTCCTCACTATACACTAATCTCACAAATCCACTCAGCTGTGTCCAATCAGGATGAATCGCAACCACGCAGGCGCTACTTTGCTGTTTCTGATTGATCCTTAGAAATCACCTATTTGTAATTCATGGTCATCTGAATTCTTGCGTCCGAAACGGTCAGAAGCATGCGCAGTTTCACAGAACTGTATGATTTTTTTGGGTTCTGTGTACTTGTGCATGCTTCTGACGGTTTCGGATTGTTTATTTTCTGAACGCGAACAATCCTAGTTAGTACTGTCAAAGGTCACAGCAAAGAGGAAATCTATGTCACAGATACTACTGTTCTGAGAAATGATGTTGACATGACAGATCATATGATAATAGTTTTGTTTGTGTGGTTGCTGGATTGTAAAATAATTGTAAACGTAAAATAAAAAATAAAATAATTGGATGTTGTGTCTTGTGTCGTGATAATCGTGATATGGTCGTGATGGTGATTTTCAATGTGAGATTGCCAGGAAGGATATGTCGTCGTCGAGTCGTTTTCGATGGTTTAAGTGCGAATATGAACCAACAAGAACACAGGACGATATTAGTCTGGAATGGACTCGATATTAGTATTTGTTTGCTCTCGGGAGTTTTGCTGTTCGAGCAGGTATGAGAAAATCTACTAGGTGAGTCGATTTTCAACTTTGTGTATGTTGTGTACCTATTTATTGTCTGCTAATTTTCTATCTACCCGCTGGGGCCTTATTTTCGAATTGAAGGAAGGGGGACGTTCTATCATTCCCCTCATGTTTCTCTCCGTCTCTCGTGATCCATGGAGATAATCACCCCACAGTTCTCTCAGTAAACTTTAAAAAATATAAGGCTCCTGTACATATTACATTCACCTCTATTAGTTTCCATAACCTATTCCAATTCATATTCATTCTGTGACAAATTTTTATCAGGATATTCGTCTCTGAAACAATCTGGCATCACTGTCTTGTTTTGACGTTAGTGAATGACGAATTGGGGATTCCCTGGGATTCCGCAGATTTCACTTGCTTCCCAGTGGCGTACTCGAATTTCGAAGCATTTTATGTTCAATTTTCAAAATGAAATTTCTCGTTAATGTGAAGACTTAGGAAAAATCAAATATTTTAGTAATTTTTGTTAGACTCTCTCATATATATGTCTTGAATATATGCACTCATTTAAAATCAGCCTGTATATGGGGCTATCTATAGACTGAGGAGTGGACTATGGTAATGTATGCCGGTGTTCTAACAGGCGAGACTGCAGCACCTGCGCACGTTCAGTGCCGATGCCCACACGGCCGTCCATTGGCTCAGGAACAACAAACACCTTTTTCAAGGGGAGATCTACGAGCCCATCATGCTGGAGGTCAACGTGCTCGAAACTAGGCACGCCAAGTACATCGAGAACGTCATCCCTGTCAGAGATCGGCTGGCTTTCACTTGTACTCGCAAAGAGGACATGAACAAGCTCATCAGGTATAGGTCGCGTGCACGATTACCGACCCTGGAGGTAAAATATTGGAACACAACCCCACTCTTCTGTGAATTATTGAAACACAACCTCACTTTTTTTATTTGTTTATAGAGGAATCATAGGATTGAAATAGTTTTTCACAATATTTTGGCATACGATTCGTGTTTTTTGCACCATTCATTAATTCAAGCATGCCTTCGCATTGTGCTGTTGTACAATGCACAAAAAATGCAGCGAGAGACGAAGGAATATGATTTTTCAGGTGAATAGTAATCTCACATAGTTTTCATTATGAAATGTTGTCATTCCTTATTAAAATTCCTTCTGCCACTTCTGCAATACAAGCTAATACTGCTAATAAATTGAAAATGTCTACAAAACACACGATCATATTTTGTCAGCATGTCAGACCAGTCCTCCCGTTTGATTGCATGAATCCAATCTTCTTGCATTATTTCAGAAATTTCATGAGTATTTCTTTTAGCTCCTATTGCCGAAGGATTTCCGATGAGAAATCAGAGAAATTACTAAATTTCATAATTGAAAACTATACCGGGTGACACAGGGTATCGGGCCACCCCTGTACCTTCTGCATGCGTCAACGGATTTTTCTGAAATTCGGTACAGTTATATAAGCAACTATTTCGGATTTGATCACATTACAATCCAATATGGCGGACTTCCGGTTTTTCTGGAAATGCTAGCAATTTTGTTTTTTCAAATGGAACATCCTGTATATTTTTACATATTCAAGTTCAACAGGTCAAAACAAGTGCAATCTTGATGTCAAATGTCATTTATTCCACAGCCTACCTAGTTGAAAAATTATTCTAACTGCAAGGAAATTCATAAACTAGTTGTTGATTTCTGAATGTATACAATTTGTTACTGCACCGAAAAACAAAAATGATATGTCATTTTGTTCCTTAATGTATGTTCTAGAGAGACGGTTAGGGGGCCCATAGGGGTTCCATTTGAAAAAAAATAATTTTTGATCAAAAAGTGACGTGGCTGAATTGATTCCTGGATAAGTGACACAAAAAATAATTTTTCAGAAAAAATTATGTTCTTCTGTTATGTGTGACTCATTGTGAATAGTCTTGACCACATCTCATTTATCCACGAGGTGAAATGAAAAAACAATTTTAATTTAATTTCTTTCGAAAAAATGACATTTGAAATAAAGATTGTACTTGTTTCGACCTGTTGAACTTGAATATGTAAAAATATACAGGGTGTTTCATTTGAAAAAACAGAGTTGCTGGCATTTCCAGAAATACCGGAAGTCCGCCATATTGGATTGTAATGTGATCAAATCCGAAATAATTGCTTATATAACTGTACCAAATTTCAGAAAAATCCGATGACGAAAGCAGAAGTTACAGGGGTGGCCCGATACCCTGTGTCACCCGGTATATGTGAGTGATTATAGTAGGTACTTACTTTCAAATCATAATGTACCAACCGGATTCCTTCGTCTTCCACTGCAGTCTTTGTGCATTGTACAACAGCACAATCTGATGACATGCGCGAATTAATGAATAGCCGAAAAATACAAATCGTATGCCAAAATAATTGTGAAAAACTATTTCAATCCCTGGTAAACAAGTCTCCAGGGACGGTAATCTGACATTTCTTGCACGCAGCCCATAGTGTCCCTTGATGTAAATTGACGCATTTGTCATCTTAACAGGGTACGGACAGATCCTCGTCTCCTCTCACTCTAAAGTGTTTGTGAACCAGTTATATAAGCTGAGTTCGGAAATGGAAAAGTGTCTACACTTTTGACACAGTGTTCACCGTTCCGTTCGTTAAATAATTAGGTGTAAGTGAAGGGTGCACTATTCACCGTTCTCAATAGAAAGATAGTTGCGGTTAGTGTTCACACTTTTCACTCCTCAGTTTTTTTCTGTGGATATTGGAAAACCAAAAATTTTAACCCCAAATTTAATGGACAAGAGTTATTTGAAGTTCAATCCAAATAATAATTATCAAAGTGCACATTATCATTTCCTGTGAATATACTAAAAATATGCATTATTCCTTTATAAAAGCTACAGAGGAGAACCAGAAATGAAGATGATGAATGCTATTTCCCAGTTATCATAACTATTTGAATGTGGAAAATTCATTATCTTGCTCAGTGAACAGCTAATTGTTTTTCTGTAGATTGTTATTCAACTTAGATGAAAATAAAGCAAATGATTTAAGGTACAACATAATTTTATTCACAATGGTAGTAGATATCGTATAAGGTCAAGGTGATTTACATCACTATACAATATACATCACCTGAAACTTTCAATTCTCGAAGCTTTTTACATACTTTGTGTGTATGCCGTGTATTGAAAATCTGAATAATACTCGTATGTGTTTCGTTGAACAATCCATCATTTGATGAAGATCCATCAGTTGGTGAATTCAGCAAGACAGTGGATATGTATTTTTCTACTCACATAACTAAAATGGCATTTAGCGTACGGATATGTACCACGCTAAATGATCGATTAATCACGGATTGTCGATCTGTGATTTATTCAAAATATTAAACACGTTACCATAGCAACACGATTTCTTAAACACATTACCATGGCAACGCAGTTCATTAAACACAGCTGCAGCAATTTGAGACATGTCTGGCCTGTCAATTGTATTAACTGTCAACTGTTATTTTCAAATTTAGTATCAGAATTATTCAAACAATATTCGTTTGTATCAGAATTCTTCATTAAAAATATATGCGAAAAGTAGACGAAAGTGAAATCGAAGAGAATGTTCTGGTACTTGCATATCTCCAAGAAGTGAAAAAATGAAGCATCCATCTATGAGAACAATTTATTAATTCTGCTCTAAGCATGACAATAAACGTGAAACAAAGGTTAGTATGCAATGGACTGGACACATCTACAACCAATATTACTTATACGTGTCTCGCTGGTTGCATGCAGTTGCATGTATTATGTTCTCAATTCCCATTCCATTCGAATTATTTTGTAGGTTAGCTGGAATTGCAGGTATGATAATGTAATTTTCGGAGTTCGTAGAAAAATCATAGTATGTAACGCGTTTATAAACTCTTCTAGACACTCGTTTATTAAACACTCGCTCCGCTCTGCTCCGCTCGTGCTTAAAATACTCGTTACTAAAAGGACGTTTGTAACACTTGTTACATAATATACTATTATACCATATTTATAAAATAATTTGACATCCGATGTTCGTTGTTGTTGTTGTCTATCAGACGCGCATCATGACGCCAGCGTTCGTTTATTTTCCGTGCAGTGCTATGAGCAAATGACACCAAAATCACATGACTTTCACACTACACCAAACAACACTACACCATCTTGCCTGACACCGTGATTTCCGAACTGACCTATAGTTCCATCTTCATTCATTACTGGGGATAAACACTAGATATCTGTCAATTGTTGTTTTTTAGGTTATATTGAGGTCATTGGCGTATCATACGTAATTTCCACATGTAATTTCTCATTCAACTCTACATATTATATCTAAATGATGATGATAATTTTCGAGTTTTTGATTTTTCAACTCCAGCATAATCTTTGTGAGGCAGTGAGCAAATTTTTCTCAAAGTTGATACGTTTTTCCAAATGGGACTGTTCTTAGGCAGTAGGCAGTACCTATCAATAAATTAATTTTGACTTCAGACTAAGCCTTATGGTTGAGAAATGGTGAAAAATGTTATGTAGGTATTCAAACTAATGTGCTCATATGTCTTGTGTGCTGTATATATTCATGTTGGGAATCATTTTTGCAGTTTTTCACGAACACCAAATATTTCCTGAATGTAGGTATAATTTTTCAAATGGTAGGGCATATGCCTTTTCTTGTAATCCTCCGTTTTAATCGAAACTGTTCCTACTAGAATGCATTCAAAAACTTGTGGAGTAGATAATTATAGGCACAATGAGAAAGTATAATATGTGATTTTTTATTAGTTTCACCTCGAATATTTTGGTAATGTATTTACCAATTTTTCCCATTCGGTCACTTCACTTTCCATTTTCTAAGTTTATTTGCATTTGATAGAAAGCTGACAAATTCGAATTTGCCATCCAACTGATTGATACAGCCTAACGCAGCACATTTTACCATCCTTCCAGAACAGAATTGAATAATGTATCAAGATCAAGTATGAAATTGAAATTTTGTAAGATCTCTTTTAACGCCTATGAATGTGACGTGACAGCAATAGCATGTCAGGGACGCCAATACACAAAACCAAAGGCACTAGATGATCAAAAGAGAAAGGAGCTATGATCTGTCCGTACCCTGTTAGATGACAAATACGTCAGTTTGCATCAAGGGACCCTAATCAGGTATTATTTCGTTGGCTTGCTTACTTACTGTTTCGTTCGCTTCATCAACATGTACATATTTTTATTTCATTCGATAACTCATTCGCCCACACTCATAGTCATTTTCTAGTTTATTTACTCATCACTTATTAGGGAGCTAATTTTTTCATTCATTAAATAGAATCATCACTCAACTACCCTCAAATTCCATATATCGCACGTTGAGAACAATAGTGTGATAATTCAAAATTCTTAGTTTTAAGAAAATTGACTTTGAACATTTTCACTTCTTTATGATGATGAATTTTTCCGTGGTGAACCTCATTCATTGCCAAAAGTATATTTAGTTCAAATCATATCATAAGATTACATGGGAAATTTTTAGTTATAATAGGTATTTTGGAATATTTTTTTCCAATTTTTCAAGAAAATGTTTCGACATGTTACAGTTTTGATTCATCATATTCGACAATTTTTAGAGATGTCACGCCTGAAAAGAAGCAATTTTCTGAGATGCTACATCTAAAAATAATGACGTATAACATGTATTATAGGTATTTTCCTTCATTTGTAGACCCCATTATATTCATGACTGGATTTATTGAAGTTATGCTCTGAGTTCCTATCATTTCAGCAAAATCCAAATCGTGCCCTTCCGTTGCTGAACATTCCTCTTGTGGCATTTCGATAACGCTATCGTCATCACAGTGTGTATAATGACAGAAATATTCACCAAAGTTTCTCCATTTTTGCATGGACTATGATTTTTGTTGGTCAAGAAATTAATTTGCTTGTGAGGTTATGTAACGGATTTCATAAGTGCGCTCAAAAAATCAATAGTAGCCAAAGCGGTGATAATATGCACGTAGGCACACCATCCATCTTTTTCCACTATGGGCGTAGAGTACATATTATACAGTCTGTCCAAGATAAGGTTGCACAGCATGGGGATCTCGGAAACGGTAGGAGATACGTGCGCAAGACGTGTTAGTGAATGCTCTCTGCAAAAAGTGTAAATCAAAGGTTATTAATGGGTTGAAATGCAAGAACTGTAACTCTGTGTTTCACCCTAGTTGTGCTATCAAGTACAAAGGTCTCAAACAGTCCGAAGACAAAAAATGTGTGATTTGCTGTGATAACAAAAATGATATCATTGTGGAATCAAGTGAATCTAACTGTGACAAGGAATTCTATGATGCGCTAGAAGAACCGGAAAAAAAGTTGGATGCTCATATGGTGAGTTATTTAATGAAACAAAAAGATATAATTATCACAGAATTGAGAGATAAAATCAGATTATTGAATATACAAATTGACCTTCTGAGTAAACTGAACAGCTCGAATATCAATGAAGATAAGGAACCACATAAAATCAAACGTACAAAAAACGATGAGAGTTTTTCAACCAATTCTGCCTATTTACAAGTGAAACGAGGAATCCCTGCTGTAGAACCAAAAAAAGCAGGAATCTCCAATACTAATGAGAAACATATCAGTGCCGTGGTTGACTCACATAAAGCAGGAAACTCCAAAATAAACCAAAATCTTGTTGCAGCTGAAATACACGAAATAAATACCTTGCAAAAATGCACTGAAATTATAAATTTAGTCGATGACACATCTACAAATGATGATGGCAATAATTGGCAGACAGTGAGATATAAACAGAAGCCACCCAGAAGAAGAATGATTGTTGGATGTAATGTGGAGTCCTCGGTGAAAGGAGTACCTAAACATCTGACTTTACATGTTTCTAGAGTGGAGCATTCCACTACTGCCGAGGATTTAACGAAACTATTGACGCCCGCTTTTCCCGAAGTAAAATGTGAATTGATGACATATCAAAATTCCCAAGTATATATTCATCATTCAAGGTAACAATTGACGACAAAAACTTTCGCAAGGCTATGAACCCAAAACTGTGGCCTAATGGTGCCTGCATCAGTAAGTTTTTTCAGAAGAGAGGACAGTTAACCCATGTAAAGGACTGATGTTCAATCCTCAAATACTGATATTAAACGCACAAAGTCTTAACGCAAATACGATCAACAATTTAGAAGTTGATATTGACGATAATGACCTTCAATTCTTATGTTTCACGGAAACTCATTTTGATAATGATTCTATACTGTACAGTAATATCAAAGGATTCCATCTTACTGCTCATTATTGTAGAAATCATTTCGAGAAAGGTGGAGTTGCCATTTATTCAAAACTTGGTTTGAAATGCAAAGTAATTGATCTAAAAAAATACTGTTTAGATAAAGATTTTGAAATATGCGGATTGTCATATAAAACTGGCGAAAATAATAGCATTATTTTAACCTGCTATTCTCCCTCTGGGAATATAAATAAGTTTTTAGACAATATATTGAACGTTTTAGAACAAGTATATAAACCAAACTATCATATAACGATGGTGGGTGATTTGAATATTGACTCATCTGACAACTCAGCAGATGTGTCTAATTTTAATAAACTCTGTAACATTTTAGACAGTTTCAATATGACTTCCGTTGTTGGGTCGCCCACAAGAGTAACATATCATTCAGCCACTATAATAGATCATATATTTACTACCTGGAACGACACTGTTGTCTGCGTCGTTGATAATAATTTATCAGATCACCGTACTGTACTTTTTGAGATTCCTGAACAAACCGACGTGGAAAGTGGTTCCTATCTTTATAGAAGGAACTACAACGAGCAGGCGATTCATCGTTTTAACACAGCACTTCGGAAAGAAAATTGGTCTGAACTTTATAGTATGACCGACTTGAACAATGCTTTCGATTTCTTTCTGGAAGTTTTCCTGTTCTATTTTGAGATGTATGTTCCTTTGAGAAAATATTACAGCATGAAAAAGAACAATAAAAAATGGGTCACTGACGATGTAAAATCGTCCAGTATCAAGTTGAAGGATTTATATCACCTCCAAACAGAATTCCCTGAATTACGTAACACATATAAGGAAGCTAAGAAAAGACACGAAAGGTTGGTGAAGGATTCAAAAAAATCTCACTATCAAAATATTATAGCTAATTCGACAAACGTTAACAAAGCGGCGTGGAAAGTTATTTCGGAATTGAGTGGAAAAAATGTTGTGTCCCGCAATGATATTGAAATTATTGAGGATGGAGTAATATATAGAAATGCTGGGATCTTTTGTGATCTCAGCAAGGCATTCGACTGTGTTAACCATCAGCTCTTATTATCAAAATTAAATAACTATGGAGTTAGGGGTCCAGCACTTCGATGGATTTCTTCATTCTTAGTTGAACGAATGCAATATGTAAACATACCAGAACGCATTTCGGGTGTAGTCACTCATATAAATTCTGAAACTGAACTGGTTAACATTGGAGTCCCACAAGGGACCATATTGGGGCCAATTCTATTTCTGCTGTATACCAACGATCTTGATAAGCATTTAACAGATACCTATTTAACGATGTATGCTGATGATACCTCACTGATAGTATCGGATGTGAATGAAGCTAAAACACAACAGAATAGTGAACAAGTATTGAACTCTTTATATGAATGGTGTAGCTTGAACTTTTTATATCTGAATGCCTCTAAAACACAAATTGTGAAATTCCACAACTGGCAAAGAAAATGCTCCCCATTAACTGTCTGTGTCAATGACGTGTCAATTGACAATGCCACTGAAGCCAATTTCCTGGGTCTGGTGATTGATGAGAATGTCAACTGGAAAAATCACTGTATAAGTCTAACCAAAAAATTAAATTCTTTATGTTATTTGTTCAGGAATCTCAGACAAGTCTTGGAGGATCCTCCATTATTATCCTTGTATCACTCGCAGGTAGCGTCCCGAATTAGATATGGTATTTGTTTATGGGGCAACTCAACTTCTGTTAATGACGTATTTACTCTGCAAAAAAGAATATTGAGAATAGTGGCAGGCGTTCCTTCTACCCACTCTTGTAGAGGATTGTTTGTGAAATACCATGTATTGACACTTTTTTCGTTGTATATTTATGAAATATGTACTTTCATTTTCATGAACAAAACAAAATTTAATCTCAATAGAAATCTGCATAATGTCAATACACGACAAAAAAATAATTTCCATATCCCATTTTATAAATATAAAGTCTCGCAAAACTCATCTTCTTATATGGGTGTGATGATCTATAACAGATTGCCGAATGAAATTAAAAATTATAGTGATATTAGAAAGTTTAGCACAGCTTTGAAATGTTTTCTTACTAAGAATTGCATTTATTCTTTGGATGAATATTTTAACGTGTAAAATAATGAATATTTATGTAGAATCTTCGTCGTTCTGTTCGTATTTTTTTTTCCATGTTTTACATGTTTCTTTTTCTTACTGTCTTTGACCATTCCTATACATATGTAACTATGTCCTATTGGAAAATAAATATTATTATTATTATTATTATTATTATTATTATTATTATTATTATTATTATTATTATTATTATACGAAGTCGGTTAAATGGGGAAAAAGTTGCGCATTCGGAGGCTCATATCAAGAGCCTTCGAAAATTTTGAAAATCATTTTTAGTTTTTGAGTTATATCGAAAAAAGTGAATTTTTGGAATTTGTATTTTATTTTTTTTCTCCGTTATTATTAGAGATACAGAAAAACTGAAAATACTTTTTCACGTGGTGATACCGATTTTTTTATGCGACGTTTCGTATTCGTGGAACCATCATCAACTTTTGTTGTTTAAATACGGTCCTGATAATCTTTTCACAGATTCTGAAAGCTTTTTTTATTATGAATTCAACCATGTATTGAACAAGCTGGTTTGAATGTGTTTCAACCTATTTTTAGCCATCATCAATGTTTTTTTCGAAATTCCAAAGGAAAAATGCCATCAGTTTCACTTATTTCTGATTATTCAGTGTCAAACATCGATGGACTAGTTATTCAATACTGAAAAGTGAAAAAAAAATCCACTAAATTATTCAATGCAGCAATTGTTTATGAATTGTATTCATATTTTAATTCAAACTATTTATTTCCAATCAATTTTTTTTTCTACAAATCAACATAACATCGTATGTATGTATTTTAGTGGAATATTTTTCTGTTTGGTATTTTCATGCAACTACAATAGGGATAAATTAAGAATTTGTAAACTAGGAATCTATTGATACCGAAACTGCAACGCAAACCAAATTTGTTCATGAAGCTATATAGATATCAAATAAATAAATGAATGAATAGGTAAATAAATAAATAGATAAATAGATGAATACATGAATAAATAAATAAATAAATGAATGAAGAAATGAATAAATGAATCAGTAAAAAATAAAATTACTTCATTTTCAAACAAAATCTGGTGTGAAATTATTTTCCGGAATTTTTATCGAGCTCATTGAATATTTTGAAAATTATTCCTAGTCGAAGACGACGGATACATTTCAAAATACTCATGAGCGATATTACAAGTGAAAATACTCTTCCGAGTGTTCTGTTATTCACGAAGAAGTGCACTTTATCTCACGATTGTTGCTAGGCGACGATGCATCCGAGTTCGCGGGTAAGATACTCGCGTTCTCGCGGATCATGGTTTTAGCGAGTCAGCAGGGAAACAATAATAATCTCCGACCCCGAAAACCCCCAGATACCAATTTCGAATAGAATCGGTGCATAATTACAAAACTCGTCCGCCATATTGGATCCGCCATTTTGAATTTCCTAATTTGGATGAAAGAATCATAATCTCCGACCCCGAATATCCTCAGATACCAATTTTCAATAGAATCTGCTCATAATTAAAAATCTCGTCGGCAATGATGGATCTGCCATTTTGAATTTCCTAGTTTTGACGAAAGAATCATAATCTTCGAATCCTAAAACCCCCAGATACAAATTTCGTATAGAATCTGACCATAATAACAAAAGTCGTCCGCCATATTGGATCCGCTATTTTGAATTGCCTAATTTTGATGAAAGAATCATGATCTCCGACCCCGAAAACCCCCAGATACCAATTTTGAATAGAATCGGTGCATAATTACAAAACTCGTCCGCCATATTGGATCCGCCATTTTGAATTGCCTGATTTTGGCGAAACAATCATAATCTCCGACCCCGAAAACCCACAGATAACAATTTTGAATAGAATCGGTGCATAATTACAAAACTCGTTCGCCATATTGGATCCGCCATTTTGAATTTCCTAATTTTGACGAAAGAATCATAATTTCCGACCCCAAAAACCCCCAGATACAAATTTTCAATAGAATCTGCTCATAATTAAAAAACTCGTCCGCCATAATGGATCCGCTATTTTGAATTTCTTAGTTTTGACGAAAAAATCATAATCTTCGAATCCTAAAACCCCCAGATACTAATTTCGTATAGAATCTGACCATAATAACAAAAGTCGTTCGCCATATTGGATCCGCCATTTTGAATTGCCTAATTTTGACGAAAGAATCATAATCTTCGACCCCGAAGACCCCCGGATACCAATTTAGAATAGAATCGGTGCATAATTACAAAACTCGTCCACCATATTGGATCCGCCATTTTGAATTTCCTAATTTTGACGAAAGAATCATAATCTCCAATAGAATCGGTCCATAATTACATATTCGTCCGCCATATTGGTTCCGCCATCTTTGATTGTTTCATATTTTTTCACCTAAACCACCCCTGAACTATAACGAAAAAAAAACAAAAAAAATTATCGAGCCGTTAACGATTTTATCGAGGACATACAGATAGACAGACAGACAGACAGACAAACATTCATTTTTATATATAGAGATTACATTATCACCAGTATTAGGAAAATCTTTCAAATTTCAAGTAAATCGGACAACTAGTAGTGTGTCAAAATACACTTCTAAAATTTCACCCGAATGTACTAACAAGTGGGGTACGTAGTTTCCAAAAGGTATCAGATTAGTATAGATGTAGTTTTCATGAGGTATTATTTTATTTAGAGGTCAGATAATTTATACGACGCTATAAAGGCAGATTATATTTTATCATCGCTCATGTAAGATGGAAGTAGAGGCCATGGCACCATATCATGAGCATATTTTTATATTGAAACTATCATTGGGCACCAATGATGTGTATACGACGCTATAAAAGTTCAAAGAACTGGAGATTTTTCGTACAAACTACGTACTTAGCCCGTACCTAGTTTATTGGCAAAAATAAAGACAGTAGAGTGAGCTAGGTACGTAGTTTATGGGGAAAAAATCAAGACAGTCGAGTGTGCTTTTTTTACTTCCTTTTGTTTTTTGTTTCGTTTTCTATTGGCAAGTGATTATCTAGGAACTTGTAAATTTTTCAGTTTTTTCATCGTATCTCCCGAACTATTGAATTCAGAGAAAAATGTTATGAGGATTTTTTGTAGATTCTTTCAAAAGGAATATTTTTGGTTCCATAACATTTTCAGATATTTTCAGTTGTTTTCGAGATATTTGGAATTATCTGAGAATTAAATTTTCAACACTTTTGTTCCATCTTCCAATCAACAAAATGAAAAAATATTTCATGGTTCAAAGGAGGTCGATGAGCTTCATCTATCGATAATCTTTGTTTTTCAATATATCTTCATAGTACCCTATGGGTCGTTAAAATTTTTTTTTTCATATTTTTCACTTTATTTCCTGTACTATTGGGTTTACAGAAAAAATTATGGAAAATGATTTGTAGGGAATGTTCCAGTGGATAACATTGCACTCTTGATAATTTTCGATTTTTCCATTTGTTTTCGATATATATTGAATTAAAAGGATTTCAAATTTTGGTGTTTGGGTTTTCATTTGTTTTTCCAGTTTCCGATGGATGCACGAAAAAATGATTGAATGATAATTTGTTGCGGCATCAAAGAGGCATACGGTGCATTTCTCAAATTTGGATTTAGTCTATTTGTTCACGAGATATGTCGTTTTAAAGCGAACCGTGTTTTTCGGAAAATCTCCTTGAAAAACCCACTTGGAATTTTCCGACCCTGCTCAATTTCAATAGGCTTCGTCTCTTCCTGATAGAGGTTTTTTTCACAAAAAATGAAATCGATCGGACCACTTTTGCGATTTGTAGAGTGGTTACAAGGAACTTCCGGTGAAAAATCGAAAAAACCCGGAAAAACCACCTTAGAGTTTTCCGATTTCCTTCATATTTTAATGACATAATATTGTTTTGAGTACAATAAGATGGCAAAATTTCAAGTCGATATGTCAAAGGGTTCCGGAGATATATCGATTTATGATTAACACAGAGTACAGACAGACAGACAGACAGACCACACACAAAAACCAAAGTTGCTCAAAATTCGATGGGGATCATTTTCTCCAAAGCAACTATACCTCTATCTCGCTTAGTTTCCGAGATAGCATTTTTGGCACGGCCGTAGTATACTCCACTATGTATAGCGTCGTATAACAAGTGGGTACGTACTTTTTGAAAGGTATCAATTAGTATAAAGGTCAGATAATTCATACGACGTTATAAAAGCAGATGATATTTTATCATTGCTCATGTAAGATGGAAGTAGAGGCCATGGCACCATATCATGAACATATTTTTATATTGAAACTATCATTGAGCACCAATGATGTGTATACGACGCTATGAAAGTTCAGAGAACTGGAGAATTTTCCCACAAACTACGTACTTAGCCCACTCGACTGTCTTGGTTTTTCCAGACAGTCGAGTGAGCTAGGTACGTAGTTTATGAGAAAAAAATCAATTGTTTTGTTTTCTATTGGCAAGTGATTATCTAGGAACTTGTAAATTTTTTAGTTTTTTCATCGTATCTCCCGAACTATTAAATTCAGAAAAAAATGTTATGAGGATTTTTTGTGGATTTTATCAAAAGGAATAATTTTGGTTCTATAACATTTCCAGATATTTTCAGTTGTTTTCGAGATATTTGGAATTATCTGAGAATAAAATTTTCAACACTTTTGTTCCATCTTCCAATCAACAAAATGAAAAAATATTCCATGCCTCAGTGGAGGTAGATGAGCTTCATCTATCGATAATCTATGTTTTTCAATATATCTTCATAGTACTCTATGGGTCGTTAAAATTTTTTTTTTCATATTTTTCACTTTATTTCCTGTACTATTGGGTTTACAGAAAAAATTATGGAAAATGATTTGTAGGGAATGTTCCAGTGGATAACATTGCACTCTTGATAATTTTCGATTTTTCCATTTGTTTTCGATATATATTGAATTAAAAGGATTTCAAATTTTGATGTTTGGGTTTTCATTTGTTTTTCCAGTTTCCGATGGATGCACGAAAAAATGATTGAATGATAATTTGTTGCGTCATCAAAGAGGCATACGGTGCATTTCTCAAATTTGGATTTAGTCTATTTGTTCACGAGATATGTCGTTTTAAAGCGAACCGTGTTTTTCGGAAAATCTCCTTGAAAAACCCACTTGGAATTTTCCGACCCTGCTCAATTTCAATAGGCATCGTCTCTTCCTGATAGAGGTTTTTTTCACAAAAAATGACATCGATCGGACCACTTTTGCGATTTGTAGAGTGCTTACAAGGAACTTCCGGTGAAAAATCGAAAAAACCCGGAAAAACCACCTTAGAGTTTTCCGATTCCCTTCATATTTTAATGACATAATATTGTTTTGAGTACAATAAGATGGCAAAATTTCAAGTCGATATGTCAAAGGGTTCCGGAGATATATCGATTTATGATTAACACAGAGTACAGACAGACAGACAGACAGACCACACACAAAAACCAAAGTTGCTCAAAATTCGATGGGGATCATTTTCTCCAAAGCAACTATACCTCTATCTCGCTTAGTTTCCGAGATAGCATTTTTGGCACGGCCGTAGTATACTCCACTATGTATAGCGTCGTATAACAAGTGGGGTACGTAGTTTTTGAAAGGTATCAGATTAGTATAAAGGTCAGATAATTCATACGACGTTAAAAAATCAGATAATATTTTATCATTGCTCATGTAAGATGGAAGTAGAGGCCATGGCACCATATCATGAGCATATTTTTATATTGAAACTATCATTGGGCACCAATGATGTTTATACGACGCTATGAAAGTTCAGAGAACTGGAGATTTTTCGTACAAACTACGAACTTAGCCCGTACCTAGTTTATTGGCAAAAATAAAGACAGTAAAGTGAGCTAGGTACGTAGTTTATGGGAAAAAAATCAAGACAGTCGAGTGTGCTTTTTTTACTTTCTTTGTTTCTTGTTTCGTTTTCTATTGGCAAGTGATTATCTAGGAACTTGTAAATTTTTTAGTTTTTCCATCGTATCTCCCGAACTATTGAATTCAGAGAAAAATGTTATGAAGATTTTTTGTAGATTTTATCAAAAGGAATAATTTTGGTTCTATAACATTTTCAGATATTTCCAGTTGTTTTCGAGATATTTGGAATTATCTGAGAATCAAATTTTCAACACTTTTGTTCCATCTTCCAATCAACAAAATGAAAAAATATTTCATGGTTTAGTGGAAGTGGATAAGCTTCATCTATCGATAATCTTTGTTTTTCAATATATATTCATAGTACCCTATGGGTCGTTAAAATTTTTTTTTTCATATTTTTCACTTTATTTCCTGTACTATTGGGTTTACAGAAAAAATTATGAGAAATAGTTTGTAGGAAATGTTCCAGTGGATAACTTTGCACTTCTGATAATTTTCGATTTTTCCATTTGTTTTCGATATATATTGAATTGAAAGGATTTCAAATTTTGATGTTTTGATTTTCATTTGTTTTTCCATTTTCCGATGGATGCACGAAAAAATAGTTAAATAATAATTTGTTGCGTCATCAAAGAGGCATACGGTGCATTTTTCAAATTTGGATTTAGTCTATTGGTTCAGGAGATATGTCGTTTTAAAGTGAACCGTGTTTTTCGGAAAATCTTCTTGAAAAACCCACTTGGAATTTTCCGACCCTGCTCAATTTCAATAGGCTTCGTCTCTTCCTGATAGAGGTTTTTTTCACAAAAAATGAAATCGATCGGACCACTTTTGCGATTTGTAGAGTGATTACAAGGAACTTCCGGTGAAAAATCGAAAAAACCCGGAAAAACCACCTTAGAGTTTTCCGATTTCCTTCATATTTTAATGACATAATATTGTTTTGAGTACAATAAGATGGCAAAATTTCAAGTCGATATGTCAAAGGGTTCCGGAGATATATCGATTTATGATTAACACAGAGTACAGACAGACAGACAGACAGACCACACACAAAAACCAAAGTTGCTCAAAATTCGATGGGGATCATTTTCTCCAAAGCAACTATACCTCTATCTCGCTTAGTTTCCGAGATAGCATTTTTGGCACGGCCGTAGTATACTCCACTATGTATAGCGTCGTATAACAAGGCAATTTCAATAAATGCTTGTAATAAATAGGACTCAGGAAGACAGGCAACGATAATATAATTGGACCGGGGAAGACAGGTTATGAAAAAATATTTGGACCGCAAAGGGTTAATCCGAAGGAGCTTGTCATAATTAAATTTTTCGAACGAATTATTCCTATAAGTCTATCAATCGGAACTAGTTGATGAGGTATCAGTTTGTTGACTAATTCTCCTCCAAAATAAGTGGAACTGATGGCATTTTTCCTGTGGAATTTCGAAAAAAACATTGATGATGGCTAAAAATAGTTCGAAACACATTCAAACCACCTTGTATAATACATGGTTGAATTCAGAATAAAAAAAGCTTTCAGAATCTGTGAAAGAATTATCAGGACCGTATTTGAAAAACAAAAGTTGGTGATGGTTCTACGAATACGAAACGTCGTATAAAAAAATCGGTATCACCAAGTTAAACGTCATCAAAAGTTGCTATGAAAAAGTATTTTCAGTTTTTCTGTATCTCTAATTATAACGGAGAAAAAAAAATAGATATTCCAAAAATTCACTTTTTTCGATATAACTGGAAAACTTAAAACAATTTTGAAAATTTTCGAAGGCTCTTGATATGAGCCTCCGAATGCGCAACTTTTTCCCCATTTAACCGACTTCGTATCTCCTACCGTTTCCGAGATCCCCATGCTGTGCAACCTTATCTTGGACAGACTGTATTTGCTGTCAATTAATGTCATCGCAGATAACTTATTTTGGGTTCTATCATATCATTTTGCATCTCAGAAGTATCAAGAGAACTGTAATATTAGATAAGGAACCATCACAACTAAAACGTAAATGTCCTCAATTATACAGGAATGCTTATTACGAGCTACCTATACGCCGGGCGATAAATTACTCCGCAAGCGCTAAAGTGCCACTTTATGCCTGGTCGTGCCTGAAATACTTGATATTCGTATTTTCTTCAGGTGTCTGAGAGAAAGCCAGAACTTGTCGGTGAATGTGATACACTCCTCCGATTCGTCGGACGATCCGAGGCAGTTTCAACCGAACATTGCGATAGAAAATTTGAGACGTTACGGCTTCTACACGTACATCAACAATCTGTTCACCGCTCCCGGACCCATAATGAGTTACCTGTGCAAGACGTACCGCCTCCACAACATTCCCCTAGGCGATGCCAAGACCAACGACTGTTACGAACAGGTAATATTCAGTGTCGCAAAAAATCGCGAAATTGAAGATAAACTATTCAACACTAATTTCGTCGCACACCAAAATGTCGCCCCTGTTATAATGTGAATAACTTTTTTCAGTTTAGAACAATTTGAATTTGGTTCACACTGTTCGATAGCCCAGTCCTTCAGCTATAATCTCGTACTTCATTGAAATATACGGGTATTCATATAAAATCTCTACATGGTGTTTTCCGACACTGTGCAAAATTTCGGTATATTCAAATGGCTCTCAAATGGTGAAAAATTTTTTTTTTCTCAACTTCGACAACAGAGGCATGAAGATGATCTCATTACCTCGAGATATTTCGCGAATCAACTTCCTACCTCTCTTATTTACAGAGTGATCTCAAAAAATCAACTTTTTGGTTTTGCAGCCATAACTTTTTTCCACGTCAACCGATTTTGGAAATCTTAGGCTCATTTTGAAGATAAAACTTCATATGAAGAGATCTGAATATCAGAATTGACTCAAGATGGCAATCAAAGATCTAGAGTTTTCTTGACCCAAATCTGGAACGCCCTCCGAATCTCGGTTGGGAGGAGAATTGAATGAAAATCAACTTGTTCTCGGAAAAACAATTCATTCTGGATGCGTCCATATTTTCCTCGCTCTCTGTACTCAAGAATGTGCGTGAGAAAACACAATTGAAACATGTTCTTGCAAAAACATCAGACTATTTCTCCTCTGTAATGCATGGCCCGTAACCAACGTTACAAGAATCACAGTAAGTGACTGACAAGTCAGGTTAGACGTCGTTTTCGAATCATAAACAGATTTTGATAGTTTCGATGCCGCATCTAACGCCCGACCAGTTGGAACTGATTCCACAAATGAGGGAACAAGGGTTATCTTCCCTCCGAATCGCGGATCTGCTAAACACGACAGTCCGATCCATTCAAAGGGCTTATCTCCGACACGAATTGTTTGGTTATTACTGTCGATTCGTTCGGCGCATTATTGCGACTGAAAACTTCACGTAATTGGCAAACTCTTTTCGTGAAACTCTCACCATTTTTGAAATGCGTTTTTACAATAAATAAACGTTGTTTGCTTGAATACTTCTCCATATTCTTAAATCGCATTGTATGTAGGTGACAACTGTTAAAAAAATCACTTTATTGAAAAAATCAAAATCTGTTGCTCTTGTTGGTACACCATTTATGATGAGCCTCAGCTGGTCGGGTTTGTCAGTCACTCATTGTGATTCTTGTAACGTTGGTTACGGTGGGCCATGCATTACAGAGGAGAAATGATCTAATGTTTTTGCAAGAACATGTTTCAATTGTGTTTTCTCACGCACATTCTTGAGTACTGAGAGCGAAGAAAATATGAACGCATCCAGAATGATTTGTTTTTCCGAGAACAAGTTGATTTTCATTCAATTCTCCTCCCAACCAAGATTCGAAGGGCGTTCCAGATTTGGGTCACTTTCAAGAAAACTCTAGATCGTTGATAGCCATCTTGAGTCAATTCTGATAGTCAGATCTCTTCATCTGAAGTTTTATCTTCAAAATGAGCCTAAGATTCCCAAAATCGGTTGACGTGGAAAAAAGTTATGGCTGCAAAACCAAAAAGTTGATTTTTTGAGATCACTCTGTAAATAAAAGAGATAGGAAGTCGATTCGCGAAATATCTCCAGGTAATGAGATCATCTTCATGCCGCTGTTGTCGAAGTTGAGAAAAAAATTTTTTCCACCATTTGAGAGCCTCTTGAATATTCAGAAATTTCGCACAGTGTCGGAAAACACCATGTAGAGATTTTATGTGAATACCCTTATATTTCAATGAAGTACGAGATTATAGCTGAAGAACTGGGCTATCGAACAGTGTGAACCAAATTCAAATTGTTTCAAACTGAAAAAAGTTATTCATATTATAACAGGGGCGACATTTTGGTGTGCGACGAAATTAGTGTTGAGTAGTTTATTATCAAGATTGTGCTAACCGTAGTTCATTACCAATTAATAATCAAAGGTAACGTTTTGCTTCAATCCCTTATTGAGGCAAAGTTTCCCAAAAAATCAGTAACCTTTTTCTCAGATTCTGTGATGACATCAATGTGAGTTTCTACACTTCTAATTCAATATCACGTATGTTTGTCAATAATAAAGATAAGATTCCTCTTCTCCATAAACCAGGTGTATATAAATTATCATGTTCACATCCCAATTGCAATTCCCAGTACATCCCAATTGCAATTCCCAGTACATTGGCCAGAGTGGTAGACGGATTCAAACCCAGAGTTAATGAGCATATTAAACTCATAGAAAAAACAACAAATCCTCCTATTTTAGATGAATATAATACTAGTAGTTTCTTTGCCAACCACATTCTCAACTCCAAACATAGTTTCAATATCGACAATAATTTGGATATATTACATGTATGCCAAATAGGTCGCCTTTTGAATCTTTTGCAAATTTATGGAATAAACTTATCCTTGAAAAATGATAATGTAATTTTTCTGAATGAACAAACCCATTTTGATTGCAAAAAATTGTTCAATTCATTAAAGTTCACTGAATTAACTTTTTCAAATTGAAACATCCAGTACATTGTGTTTCGATCAAGTCAGCGGAGTTCATAGACTTCAGTTCTTGTAAAATTTGCAAAAACCGCTTACCATGCGAACCTACCCAGGTGAGCAATAACGCCAAGTAACGGCCATTCTCATTGCGAAAAATTGCGAATCTAGCATCGATCTCGAATATAAAAAGAACCCGAATCGATAAGGCATGGGCATTATTAGTTCAATCGTTATTCGATTCATCACAACCAATTATTATAATGAAATCAGTACATAACACTCATTCATCCATTACTGACTTCCAAAGTGACACTTTCCACATCTCCTCGACTTTGGTGCTGCTGCCCATAACATAATGTAAGTACCAAGAACCATCATCTTGTTTCTGTTGTTCGCTCGTTTCATGTTTGTTCTTTGCTGTTCCGCCTTTTTGGCACATTTTTATGTTTTCGTGATTGAATAAATTGTTTGTTGTACTTTTGAAAAAACAATTATCTTTATTTCGGAATGTGATTGCGTGATGAAATACTGAACATTCTCTTGTGAAATAGCCAAGCGAGTACTCTTAGGTTGATACATGAGGTAAAAGAGATGTTTAAGTTGCGAGAAGTGGTAAAGGTTCATCCGAGTAACGACAATATCGAAAAGTCTGTTTGTTTCGAATTAATTATAGTTTTTTTATCCCCACCATTCGCGATATCATTCATTAATCCGTATTTGTCGTTTAGGATTAATGGCGTATACTTCTCAATGATTTATGAATGAAGCGCCTTGTTTATCTATTGTTATTTAGTCTGACCACTCACCCGCAAATGTACAAGGGTCTGTTATTATTAATAATAATAATAATCATTATTTTGAGGCATTATTACAATATTATCATAGACAGTAAGGGAATATTTAAACAAAATAGTGTCTAGATCTAGGGTTTCACATTTCGGAATACTCACTTACATTATATGGTTCTAGGTTTAATAATAGCTCATGTACTTTTGTTTTGACCTTGTTGACATCATTAGAGAGCAATATAGTACTCGGCAATTTGTTATACATTTTGATGCAGTTATATGATGCTCCATGTTCAGTGGCTGTTAATCTATATCGTGGATACACTAGATTTTTATTCCTCAAACTAGACATTCCTGAATAAATACTCCTATTACAGTAAGAATTTTATTCTCTCTAAATCTTCCTCTGCATGAAACCGCATTTTTCATATTGAGCATTGTTCGAAGCATTCTCTTTTGTACTACTACCCCCATAAAATATCATCCCATATCTATAAATTGATTCGAAATTTGCAAAGTACACCATTCTCAGAACATTCGAATCTAAATAACTTTTCAGGACCCTCAAACTATAACATGCTGAACTTGGTTTTTTACTAATGAATTCAATATGGATATCCCAGGCAAGGAAGCTATCCAGATGGATTCCCATAAATTTTGTGCTTGATGAAACATCAGCACTTCTATCAGTTTGATGACATGTGGCAATTCAGATCGGGCATAATTGGTTTTGAAAATCATAACACTTGTTTTTGAT
Source organism: Phaedon cochleariae (assembly GCA_918026855.4). Classification (NCBI taxonomy): domain Eukaryota; kingdom Metazoa; phylum Arthropoda; class Insecta; order Coleoptera; family Chrysomelidae; genus Phaedon; species Phaedon cochleariae. The sequence goes on from OU896722.1 coordinate 1,250,756, forward strand.
TCATTAAGCACCATTCTATTCATCAGAAACCAATATTTTGCATCTTGCAGCTCACTGGCAGCAATATTAATAAGCTCTATCATATCCGCAGCCGTTACTAAAATATTTGAATCATCAGCATAGTTAACCAATCTAGAAAATTCATTATCAGGTAGAATAATGCAGTTTAGATCATTTACATAAATTATAAATTGCAGAGGTCCTACTATACTCCCCTGAGGTACTCCAATAGCGAGAATTACTTCATCAGATTTCCCTTCTGTATTATTCTTGTTAATCTTGACATCATTCGCGATATCATTCATTTATTCGTGTTTGTCGTTTAGGATTGTTGAAGTATCCTTTTCAATGGTTGATGGCTGAATCGCGGCGTCTATCTATTGTTATTTAGTCTGCCTACAAACCGTTACTAACGGTCAGACAAAAAAGTTCTCACTCGTCCCAATATCAAAACAGGTGCCAGAACAGATGAAAACGTTCTTCAGCGACGTCTACCGGCGGCTCGTCTCAATCATTGGACATGATGGGATTTGAGCAAGTGTGAGGGCAAATAGAGGAGATCAAACGCAATTTGGCCAACTACAATGCACAGATTTATCCCCACCATTCGCAATTTCATTCATTTGATCGTGTTTGGTGTTTATGATTGTTGGCGTATACTTTTCAATGATTCATGAATGATTCGCGGTGTCTGTTCTCTTGAACTGCTTGTTGTTATCTGTGAAAGCTCCAGTTGCTTGGCATTTACTGTTATTCAAGGGTGCTGCTCTGTATCCTCCATGAAGAACATGGCAGTCTTGAAAGTTTTATTTAAATAGATCCGGCTCGAAGGACCAATATGTCCGATTCTTGATATGAGAATTGCTTTTGTATTTTGTACAGGTGCCAGAACAGATAAGAACGTTCTTCAGTGATGTTTACCGATACGGGATCAGTTTCTCGAAGTACTCGGGCCAAAAGAGCACTAAGCAAGTCGAAGTGGGCTCTGACGGCGGCTTGTCTCAATCGTTGGACGTGGTGAGACTGGAGCGAGTGAGAGGGCAAATAGAGGAGATCAAACGCAACCTGGCCAACTACGATGCGCAATGCGGGGCGCTCGATACGCAGTTCGAGTCGGTGAGCGAGAAGATCAACGTCAGCAGGGCGAAGATACGGGAGATTCAACAGGTGAGTATCTCGGTTTTCTGTTTGATACAGAGTGTCTCTTTATATTTTCACCCCTAACTTTCAATGTTTGGAAAAAAACTGATTTGAACTTTTTTTTTCTATTTTGCAATTTACATCTGATTGTTTGAGGCGTGCTAAAAGATTGTACAAATGAAACCCTACATTTTTCAAATTCCAAGTTTTTTCCACCCCGTATAGCTGAGGCTGTATACAGGCTGATTTTGAAATGAGTGCATATATTCAAGACATATATATGAGAGAGTCTAACAAAAATTACTAAACTATTTGATTTTTCCTAAGTCTTCACATTAACGAGAAATTTCATTTTGAAAATTGAACCTAAAATGCTTCGAAATTCGAGTACGCCACTGGGAAGCAAGTGAAATCTGCGGAATGCCAGGGAATCCCCAATTCGTCATTCACTAACGTCAAAACAAGACAGTGATGCCAGATTGTTTCAGAGACGAATATCCTGGTAAAAATTTGTCACAGAATGAATATGAATTGGAATAGGTTGTGGAAACTAATAGAGGTGAATGTAATATGTACAGGAGCCTTATTTTTTAAAGTTTACTGAGAGAACTGTGGGGTGATTATCTCCATGGATCACGAGAGACGGAGAGAAACATGAGGGGAATGATAGAACGTCCCCCTTCCTTCAATTCGAAAATAAGGCCCCAGCGGGTAGATACAAAATTAGCAGACAATAAATAGGTACACAACATACACAAAGTTGAAAATCGACCGAATGATATGGTTCTTATGTCGGGTCGTTATTGTGCGGGGCCCATGAGACTCCTCGAAGGACACGAAATTGTAGCGATGCAAGGAGGTGGAAGGAAGGGTCTAAAGGATTTTTCAGTAAAAGAACTTCCAACCGTGAGGTGTTAAGTTATACGCTATTCGAGCTTATGTGTAGAAATCTTGGGTGAGTCCATTTTGAAGTTTTTGTATTATCTTCCTGAAATTCAAGACCAGGGTTAACTTCTTCCCCATGTACATTTTCTCGATTATACATTTTATTTAATATCTCCTAATTTTCATGTAGAGTGGCAACGTCGCTTCGTTCATCACGGTCGACTGCGGATCGCAAACGATAGTTGTGACAGAAGTAGAAATCTGGGCGGAAAAAGGGTATTTTGCCCCAAATCTATTTTGATCCTAATAATATTTTTAATAGTGCTATTCGGTAGTATACCTCAGGCTTTCTTAGTGTTTAAAATATATGCACTTATTTTAAAATCAGCCTGTATAGGGGACGAAATATTACATTTTTACATTCTTAGATTTGATTGGAGATGTGTATTCAGTACGTACAGGGATTTTTTGAGAACTTAGAAAATCATCGTTGTAATATCTAACAGAAAACAAGTACGGTCCTGACTGATACTACAGAACATTGAATTATATATGTTTTGTGTAATAAAACAATATAACTGATTCTGAGATAATACTGTGTGTTTCAAAATTCAGTATCAAGATTCCAGGGACTTATTTTGCAGGTCCAAATAAGACTTTTTTTTTATAAGTAGGTGCCCGCAAACGCTTTGTTACTGATATACAGAGAAACATATTTTTTTCTGTGACGGGAAAAAAGTTTGAAATTTCATCTGTGTTGACAGGTTATAAAATGTCACAACACAACCTGGAGCTGAAATCAACCACTTTTTTCCCTTGTATAATACATTACTGAATTTAATCTAGCAAATTACACAAAATGTTTTTTTTTTCTTGATAACGGTCGCAGATGCGTGAAAATCACAAGGGACAAGAAAGTTCACAAATGAAACAAAGAAACCATTCCGTATTTCAATCACTGACCTATACCCTACAAATGGAATGCCGATGCATATCAATAATACGCTCATTTGAACCTCGCGCAGACATGGCGAATTTAAGGTTGTGAGCATGCGCACTCATATTGAAACCAGGGCCGGTCTTGCCAATGAACGTTTATTTCTTGCCCATTGAAGTATGTTGAATTATAATGTATAATAGTTTGTGAATTTGCATTTTTCGAAGACTGTTATCAAACGTTGACATTTGAACACAAAATACTTCGGCGTTATTTTGCCGAGCTTCGTAAAAATTATCATTCGAAAATATATTTTTTCTTTGATGGAATTGATATTTTTATCTGGAACAGAGAAAATAGACAACAGACTTTGAGGCTCAAAAAATTGAAATTTTGTTCAAAAGGTGAAAAAGGGTAGCTAGTACACATTCTCACCAAATGAAATTAAATTATACATATAAATATAGGTAGGTGAATAATGCTGATATATTTTTCACCTCGTTTTTCACTGAGTAATAATATTGAAAACATTAAATAAAACATTGAATAGGCAACTACATTTTTATTCAATAATTACCAACCGAAAACATTTTTTTAAGGCAAGATAGACGCAAATACATTTTGGGAAAGACAATATGAAATACATTCTGTTATTCATTAAACATTTTTTGTTATTGGAATATGTGAAATCTTCATTGGAGAAATGTTCTTCACATATACAGTTGGCCTGGCTAAGTTTCTCAACTTTAGGATCTCTATCCAGTGCCTGCATCCATGAGGAATATCTCTTTTGAGTCAAGCTGAAAACACAAAAAATATACTAGGGGTATTCCGGAGCCCTCGTATCTGATTTCGTATATTTACGAAAATGGCCTACGTATTGTTACGAAACCTCAAACACGGGAACGACCCATAGCAATGTCAACTGTCGAACTGTCAGTTCATTCCGAAGCTTCCAGTACGAAATTGAAAAATTCAAATTCATCATCTGTCCACTTTTTATGAGGGCCTTGTTTCTTCTTGGAAACAGAGCTAGAACTGCATGACTGAAAATACAATTTCAATAATTCAAGTCCTTTTCCAAGATTGACACATAGTTCTTGTTCTTATTCTTACCATTTTCAAAATACCTTCATCCAAATCAAAATGCTCAATACCAGAGATTAGTTACAATAAACAGAGGTATATTGTGCTTTATGCTCAGGCCACACGCAGCTCAAACAATAAAAAATCGTTAATCATAATTTTGAATAATAACAATAACCCTAACCTCACCACTTGAAACCGGTCACGCGACAAAATTCTGTCAGAACAGTTTCGTAAGAACGGAAATTTTGTAATCTTACACAAGAAAATGGTAGTGTAAAGTTACGAAGGACCGCGTATCCTAATCGACCAATCAGATTAGTTTGCTGAATACGACGATACGAAAATACGATAATACGAAGCATTATACGAGGACCGGGAATACCCCTAATGTTTTTCTAAAACCTATCTATATTCATATATACTAATAAGGTAAAGCTGGATTTATAGATTCAACTGAACTGAGAATTAAACTAACAACTGTGAACTCAGGTCAGTTATATTAAGAATTACAAAGTTGGCCAACTTTCAACTCAACAACTGAGAATTAGGAGATTCTGGAGACATAACATGAAGATTGGATTCATATTATTGTTCAAGTGGAGTTTGGTGTGATATTTTTTCTTATGGATTCATGAATTGTGGGGACCAAAATCACTTGTTAACATCATTTTGATTTTTTATCAAAAGACATTTCACATCTAATTCCCAAATTATCTCAGATATGTATAAACACCCTTATGATTATTAATTGTTGATTGTTAATTCTTAATTGTAGTTCTGAAAAATTGTTGTTCTTATTATCAGCTATATACTGGTATGAATTCACATCTATTATTCTAGTACATTCGAGTTTGTTTGATAACTTACTTGAAATAGGATAAACCTTGTTTTCTTTTCCGATTTCGGCACAAGAACACCATGCATCCCTGGCCCATATTGTCTAATAATAGTCTTCAAACTGATAAGTCACCAAAATCACGATCACAACTCAAAAATATAAACGAAACTCACGAAACAAACAAACAAACAAACAATAATAACGGTGTGGCAGATGATGGGCACAAAAATATTCAAGCCTCTCCTGATGGGATCACACCTAATCAACGACATACGTCTGCGGCTGTAAGAAATTTCAATAATCACGGACATTCTTTTCATATCTTGGTTCTACTGCGCCGACGCAGAACCTTAAGGTCAAGATCTCCTGGGAGGCGTAACATTTTCACGCGCAGGTAGCTGCATCAGCATTCCATTTGTAGGGTATAGTTCAGTGATTTCAATATGTAGCAGTGGCGCACGACAAATAAGTGTATGATGCGAAGATGGGCTTGACCTTGAAACTTACAATCACTCGACCTACTGTATAATTTGAACTCTAGAACGTAACCTATGTACCAAAGTTTTCGGACACATAGGAAAAAAGTCTTAATTTGATCTGAAAAATTACCACCTGAAATCTTGATACTGAGTTTTGAAACACTGTATATGCTCTTTAACATTTATTAACAAATAGTTATCCATTTATTATCCTCTAGAATCAATTGAATTGAATCCATGAAAAATTTATGTTTAATGGGGATATTTGACTCACCGAAAAACAATCATATTCGTGATGCAGGAAAGCATCTCTAGCACACAGATTCCCTATAATTTTCGGGTGACTAAACAACATCTCTGCCACTCAAAACTATTCATATTATTTCTCATTTAGTATCAATTCTTGAGAAGTGTGTTTGATTCTTCATATACATGAAACAAACACACACGCGGATGACCCTGTATTTCATTCTGCTTCATGTATCAAATTCCTTTCCTCTTCTCCTTATTCATATGGATTATCATTAGTCATAGATAAATAACTTGTTCGGATTTTAATCAGCAGAGTAGGTGACGTAACTAATAATTAGTCAATAAGGTGATGAATTGAAACATAGGCATCAGTCACACATTGAATTCCATGGTGTTCGGTCGATTGAAGTAATTAAAAAATGATCAAGTGACAAAAGAAGTTCCTCCTCGTTTAGTTTTGTGATAATAGAGTAGTGGATTTGTGAGGCTGTGTGTATGTGTTGTGTGAAATTCAAGTGTTTTGCTGTGTAACATTGAAAAGTGTGAAATTGAAAAATGTTGGAATCTCTTCTTTTCCAATATGGTAAGTGATGAATATTTTGCTTCAACTTATGAATATTCACGACCCATTGCTACAAGGTAGTGACTCGGGGGGGACTCGCTTGGCGGCCTAGAAATAATAGTTATTTATGATATAAGTGCTGCAGTGTTTCATCCCTTCAAACAAAATAACATCACTTTTAGCAGGTATATCATACACTATTTTTCTACAAAGGAATCAGAACGTTGTGGATCAAATTGTGTCCAAAGATTCGGCGGATAACATTGATCTCTGTTCCAAAATAAATTCTGTTACATTTACCACTAATTGTAAGTTTAATTGAATAAACACTTCATTTCCATTTATGTTTTTATATTTTCTCATAGAAATAGGTTACTTAGCACTAGTGCTAAAGATATTTTACTTTTGATAACAGCCTCATAAAATGGCATTTCAGACACTGACAGGAAGAAAACCATAGTTTTGATGATAATTTCGAAATTCTACACGTAGAAAATAAAGGACTGAAACTCAATCATTTTGAATCATTAGAAATCAACATACTCAAAAATGTTGACATTTTACTCAATGATCAATTAGACCTCAATAGTTCACCACTGTTGAATTTGTTTTCTTAGTAAGTAATAATATGTATTTGCTATCAACTCTTTCAAGTTAATCCGGTATATCGTATTTTAATGTAGATATTGTGCCCAATTTCCGGAAACAGAGGTTTATCGGACATGTCCATAGGTAACTAATCCTTCAGTTTAGGAAAGAAGGATATATAAAAGTCAAGCAAGCCAACGTTAGTTTAGTTCATTGTACCAGTATATCACCTGACGAAGCTACTGTGTTAGCGAAACATGTCGTGTGTTTGAGAATTTTGTCAATTCAAAAAATTGATTAGAATTGGTAATGAGGGACTTGCCCTGGAATGGATAAAATCTTATTTTCTCGCACGTCGCCAGTACGTTAGTCTTTCGGGTGCGAGCGAGCAATCAGTGAATACCTGTAACTCGGATTATCTTGATATCAGTGTAGGTGTTCCTCAAGGGTCAGTGGTGGGCCCACTATTATTCCTAATATATGTAAATGACATCGGTACATTTTAGGCTGTATGCGGACGATACATCCATTTCGAAAAAATCTAATTATTCCTTTGAAGAAAAATGTAATGAAGTTCTTCCTAGACTATATGATTGGTTCTGCATGAATTCACTCCATCTAAATGCAGAAAAAACACAGTCAATACATTTTCATCAAAAACCAAAACAAGTACCAAACATACATTGAAACATCAATAATGAAGTGTTGGAAAATGTGGCATGCGTGAGGTTTCTAGGCCTATACATTGATGAGTGTCTTGATTGGAGGAGACACTGTGAGTGAGTAATTTCGAAACTCAACTCCGTCATCTATCCTTTCATAAACATGAGATCAGTTTGAACAGAAAACCAATTCATAATGTTATATTATGTACAGGTCAAATTCCGACTAAGATACGGAATATACTTTTGGGAAACATCCACTTGTTTCCATGATGTCTTCATCTCGCAGAAAAAATTAATTCGTTGTATCGCAGGTGTCTCTCGTACCACTAGTTGTCGAAGTATTTTTAAATCTTATGAAATTTTAACTTTACCGTGTTTGTATATCTTTGAAGTATTTTTTTATATTTTCTAACATAACCTCTTTTAGAACTAACAAACAAATTCATTTTATCAACGCAAGACAGCAAAATGACCTACATATGCCATTCTTATGCTTCTTCTGTTGTCTTTATTGGTTTTCTGACTCCTTGTGGTGCCAATTCCACCAGATCGGGTATAGGATATATTTACATTATATCAAGGATTAGAAAGGTGATTGACATGTTAATTTCCTTTGTTAAAGTATGGATGAGTTTAATAACACATATGCCATTTTCAAGAAATAATCTTTTTTATAGATCACCTACTGTGACTGACCGACTTCCGGCCGACATTAAATCATGTGTTAAATTGAAAGCATTCAAGCAATCTCTTAGGAAATACCTCATAAAGGGTGGATTTTACACCTCAGATGCATTTTGAATTTTGAAGTCTCAGCTTCGGTTCTATTTTAGTTAGTTAGTTTTAGCTTTAGTAATCGTCTTTGACAAATTCTATACAAGTTTCTGCATGTAACAAAGAAAATAAAGTATTATTTTTCTGTGACGGGAAAAAAGTTTGACATTTCATCTCTGTTGACAGGTTATAAAATGTCACTTTTCAAAAATTACTTTTTTCCCGGATACTCATAAGTATGGTAGATATTTGATTCAGAATATTTTATTAAACGAAAGTTACATTTCCTTCAAATCAAAAGTACAATTATTGAATGTGCATTGCATGAATGACATGTTCCTTGAAGTATTCGGAACAACAGTAGAATTTTCTCGTGTTGAAATTATATTTTCTTTCTGTCATGGACACAACTGCCGTTGATGTACCTGGTTGCAAATGGGGTGTTATTTCGGCAATGCCACAAGTTCTGAATACTTTATGAGCTATTTCTGTTCTGTGTGATACCGATTCATCAACATATCCTTCAGCGACCGTTGATGAATTCCAACCGCCATGTTTCTTCAGTGTCAGCAAATCTCCCCCAGATTCAACTAAAAGTGTAGCAGATGATCTTCGAAATGAATGACCTGTATATGAGGTAGCATTTTCAAGTTTTAGAAAACTAAGCTACTGTTCCAAGTACCTTGTAAAACTGACTTTCACCCACAACTTGATTGATACATTTTCCATTGCGATATGCATAAAACAGGCGGCGATCCTTTGCTGTTGCTGGACGCAGGGCTATGTATGTTCGGTAAAATTTAATATATTCTTCAGTAACTACAAATCTTCTGTCCACATCATTCTTTGTTTGCTTGAGTTTCACAATTAATATCGTTCCTGAATCTTCAATATCATCAAATGTTACCTGGCTGATTTCACGAATTCGACAAGCTCCTGCAATCCCGAATACAACAACAACTTTGGCCATTGAATAAACTTCATCGGGAGCATTATTTTAAAATTCGCCAATTTGTGTACTCGTAAAAATCGCTGCTTTCTTGGGTTTGTAACCTTTCCCATTTTGTTTCAGGAATGTAATTAGTTTGGGATATTAACATACTTTTAATCATTGAATAATTTCGTAAAACTGCATTTAGCATGCGATGGGTTTTTTTTTCGAAAATTTTTTTTGGTACTTACGTATTTTTGTCTGAAAAACACGAATTTGATAATGAAAATGTGAACAAACCACTATTTATCAAGATATTTCAAAGAAAAGTTCGAAATTTCCACTCCTTTTTCCCCTTGCGTTGGATGCATTTTCAGGTACTTGCTCTTCTTATTTTGTCATTGGACACTTTATATACTCATGATGTACTTCAATGACACATTTTTCTACAGAAAATTCGACAGGAAATATGATTTTTATGGTGAGTTTTTCCTATTTAGTGAGCAAGCATAACAGATGACGGCCATTTTATCCATAGGCAATCCAAATACGAGATGTCAAATGTCAATAGATTGCTTTGGAATGACATTACACACGCCATTATTTCATATGATATTCTTCCTTCTTTTCAATAAATCACAAGAAAATTATATTTCTAGTTGACTTAATAATAGAAAAAAATGTGTCTTACATTGTGATATATATAATTTGTCCAATGATGAAAAAAGAAGGGTAAACTGTTTTAAATTCAATCCAGAAGACAGGCGGAAAAGAAGGTGAAATTTGTAACTTTATAGTGAAATATCTTGATAAATATTGGTTTGTTCACATTTTCATTATCAAATTCGTGTTTTTTCAGACAAAAATACGTAAGTACCAAAAAAAAATTTTGAAAAAAAAACCATCGCATGCTAAATGCAGTTTCACCAATAATTTGACCACACTGTTGATGGCTTTTGTTGCTGAGCCAGTTCGGAAAAATAGGCCAATACCACCGTTTCCGAGAAAGAACTGCATGACTTTTTCATTCTCCATTCCATGAATCTTGAATACGCGGTTTCGTAAATTTTCTGCGATTTAGCTGGCAATAATTTTTGTGACGCTTCTTTCGCTGCTTCAAATAACTCCGGTGGAGTAAGAGAAAACTCGAATTCAGACATTTAATATTATTCAAAATAACTACTAAATCACTATATATAAGTTCGCAATGATTTTCAAATCAAAAATCGAAACACAGAATTACATTGACAGAATATGACAATAGAATGACATAGCAACAAAGATGCCCACAATGGAGGTGTAAGAAGTACACATTTCACATTGATAATTTTCTGATTTTATTATGTAATATTAAAGCGTCTTTCTTCCTGTCACAGAAAAAAATAGTGTATTATACACGGGAAAAATATTAGATTTTAGCACACGGTTTGTTGTCTCCTGGTGCTAAAATCTACAACTTTTTTCCCTTGTATAATAAATAACTATTATTATTATGTGCAAAGCTTTCTAGTTGCTGTATTCTCAACTGAATTGCCTTCATACAAATGTTAGCGACTAGTCAGTTGCCAGACGCCCTGTATCAGTAGAAGCACAGCCACATACGGTTTAGATACAAAGGGTACTTATAGTTTTTCTTTTAACCCTAAGTATATCTAGTGATGCTAATAGAGGTAAAATATTCATTTGAATGCATAAAACAAAAGCAAGAGGCCCCGGAAGGAAGTTACTTATTGAGATCCGGTTCATCGGCAGTATAATTAATGGACTGATGCAGTTATAACTCTTTCAAAATCGATATTATCAGGTTTTGCACAAAAACTAGACCAAAAAAACTTGCGATTTTATTCGTCTATACGAATTATTGCATAGATTTCGGGAGGATGTAATCCAGTGTTCTGCGTGGCATATAGCCAGGAAAGTAGTTGTTTTTCTCTCGTTACCAAACGATAAAAAAAATTGTCTGTAGGAGAGACAAAACGCTCAAACGGTCACCGGCAGAATAGAGACCTTGCAGAGGAAAATCTCCGAGATGAAAAATTGCAAGAAGAATCCCGAGGACATACAAAGAGAGGCCGGTCAGAAGAGACTCACCGTTCTGAGGAGCATGCCGGCTATACAGGACGCCATGAAAAAGGAGTTTTCCAAACTGGCCGAGCTCGTCAAGAAAGGCTCCTTGATCGTGAGAAAGATCGAACAGGTACTAGAATTCATTTTTTCTTTTCGTTTCATTTTAATCCATCTCCACATACAGGGTGTCCCAAGCTATCGCATACGGGCAATATCTTGCTTATTTGACAAGTTAATTGTATACAGTGTGTCGCACTTACCATGCTCACCATGGGTATCTTTTTAACGGTGAGAGATACGAGGTCGGTTGAATGACACCAAATGTGGAGTTTGTCAAGGCCAACTATAATGTGAAAAAATATTTTGATAAAATCTATTCGTTTTTGTTTTATACGCAAAAAACAGATTTTGATATTTTCATGTCTCCCCGTAACTTCTTTATTTATGAAAATATTCAAATAGGAATTTCACATTCTCATGACAGTTTTTCACAGTGATTTCGAAAAAAATATGAAATTTATACCAACTCTTCTAGAATTTGAGATATCAGCACTAACTTTAGTTTTTCAAATGTAGGTCATAGCTCACTATGACTCAGTTAAAAATAACTTTTTTTTCGCTTACAGATGATATGTCGCAGTAATAGTTATGTGTTGATAACAACGGAGTTATCGTCCTCAAAAACTCCCACTTACCAATTTTGAATGGAATCGGACCAAATCTTGTCCGCCATCTTGGAGCAGCCATTTTTTTTGTAATTTCAACAAAAATTCCATAATGTATTGTCACCGAAATTATGAATACCTGCCAAATTCCAAGTTAATCGGAGCCATGGAATTTTTGTTGAAATTACAAAAAAAATGGCTGCTCCAAGATGGCGGACAAGATTTGGTCCGATTCCATTCAAAATTGGTAAGTGGGAGTTTTTGAGGACGATAACTCCGTTGTTATCAACACAAAACTATTACTGCGACATATCATCTGTAAGAGAAAAAAAAGTTATTTGTAACTAAGTCATAGTGAGCTATGACCTACATTTGAAAAACTAAAGTTAGTGCTGATATCTCAAATTCTAGAAGAGTTGGTATAAATTTCATATTTTTTTCGAAATCACTCTAAAAAACTGCCATGAGAATGTGAAATTCCCATTTGAATATTTTCATAAATAAAGAAGTTATGGAGGAGACATGAAAATGATCAAAATCTGTTTTTTGCGTATAAAACAAAAACGAATAGATTTTATCAAAATATTTTTTCACATTATAGTTGGCCTTGACAAACTTCACATTTGGTGTCATTCAACCGACCTCGTATCTCTCACCGTTAAAAAGATACCCATGGTGAGCATGGTAAGTGGGACACACTGTATTGTCATTGAAAATTGCGTGTCATTTCATGTGGAATACAACGATACAACTTCACAGAAAAGAAGTAGAGACGCTTATTTTGATGTCGAAATTTTTTGCTGCTCTTGAAGCCAGATGGATTTTTTTCCAGGAATGAATTCGATTGTAGTTAACTTTTTGATTTTTTGTTGTTGTGGCTGTATTATTTATATTTACTCAGTGGATCTTCAATGTGATAAACATTGCCAGATTCTGACGTTACCACCGATACAATAAGGCCATAATGCTCTGACGTAATCAAATTCTGACGTCAGCAAGGGAAGGTATTTCACGGAGAGCGGTCATCTAGTCCCGATTTGTTATGTTTGTTTACGCATCGATTTTCTCGGATATTCACCAGTTTTTTCATCAAAATATAATATACAAACATTGTTTTTCTATATACAGGGTGATTCACCATAAATGTCCCCCCCACCCTTCTAGCTCAGTTATTTTTCAACCGATTTCAGAATTTGAAATGTCATCTCAAATGATTATCGATAAAGTTTTTTTCCGCTACATCAGAAAATACAGGGTGTTCCGAACAAACGATCTACAGGGTACTATTTGATTTTTTTAAATGGAACACCCTATATTTCATTGTATTTTTAGATTCTCCCTGAAGAGCTGATTTGATCAATGCATGACACTTGGGGTCTAGCGGGAATGATTACAGAGATATAGGGTGTTCAAAATCGAGATTTTTCAACTTTTGGATTTTTTGTGACGAAACTATTCATTACCAGTCTAAACTGCTTCCATGTCCGTATCTCAACTTTTGATTTACTATCTACTGACATTTATTAATTGAAACATATACAGGGTGATCATAATTCTGAATCTTGAACTACCCTGTAAATGTTTCAATTAAATGTCAGTAGATAGTAAATCAAAAGTTGAGATAGGTGCATAGAAGCCGTTTTGATCAATAATGAATAGTTTCGACACAAAAAATTTTAAAAAATCTCGATTTTGAACACCCTATATCTCTGTAATCATTACTGCTAGACCCCAAGTGTGATGCATTGATGAAATCAGCTCTTCAGGAAGAATCTAAAATTACAATGAAATACAGGGTGTTCCATTCGAAAAAATCAAGTAGTACTCTGTAGATCGTTGGTTCCGAGCACCCTGTATTTTCTGATGCAACGGGAAACAAATTTCTGAAAAATAATTTTAGATTATTTTTCAAATTTTAAATCGGTTCAAAAATGAGTGAGCTAGAGGAGGGTCATTTATGATGAATCACCCTGTACATTATTTCTATAATTCATTTTTTCAGTTGAATATTCATCAAGGCACTATTATTATTTTATTTTCTACTTCTTTTTAGTTTCGCTATCTATAAAAGCGTGTTTCTTCAGTTTTTCTAACTACCATTTATTTCAACTTCTTTTTAATTCACTTGAATTTCCCAATTTTGACGAGAGAATCATAATATCCGACTCCTAAATCCTCAGATGAAAATTTTGAATAGAATCGGAACATAAATACAAAACTCGTCCGCAATATTGGATCTACCATCTTGAATTCCCTAATTTTAACGAAGGAATCATAACTTTTCATCCCGAAAACGCCCACTTACAAATTTTGAATAGAATCGGTATATAATTACAAAACTCGTCCGGTATATTGGTTCCACCGTCTTGAATTTCCAAATCCCGCTCTTTCCGAATTTTGACAAAAGAATTATTATCTCCGACCTCGAAAACACCCAGATAACAATTTTGAAGAGAGTCGGATCCTAATTACAACTCTCGTCCGCCATCTCGAATTCCCTAATTTTGACGAAAGAATCGTAATCTCCGACCGCGAGAACTACCAGATACCAAATTTGAATAAAATCGGATCCTAATTACAAAATCCGTCATTTTGGATCCGCCATCTTGAATTCACTAATTTTGACGAAAGAATTATAATACCCTTACACGAAAACCCCTAGGTACCAATTCTGAAAAGAATCGGATTATAATTACAAAACTCGTCCGCCATATTGGCTCCGCCATCTTGAATTTCAAATTCCGCCCGAATTTTCAAATTCTGACGAGAGAATCATGATCTCTGACCCCGAAAACCCCCAGATACCAATTTTGAATAGAATCGGATCATAATTACAAAACTCGTCCGATATATTAGATCCGCCATCTTGAATTTCCTAAAGGTACCGGGATATCCTATAACCTTCTCCTGGTTCTGAGCTACCTTCCCACCAACTTTCAGCCAAATCGATTCAGTAGTTTCGGAGCCTATTCAATACATACAAAAAAACAAACAATCAAATCATTCCTATTTATAATATTATCAGTATAGCTTATACATCTAGGGTGAGAAGTGAGCTGTAATATTTCGTAACTTGATCAGGAACGCAAGGAGCTGGCTTATCTCGAGAACGACATCAACGAAAACAGAAGACAGTCTCAAGAGGCCGAAGACACGTTGGATATCGTGAAAGAACGGTACGCTGACGTCATGAACCAAGCCAAGTCGATGCTATCGAAGGTATTTCTATTATTATCATGTAATACGTGTTAGAGTCCAGCCACTACTTAGATAGTACAATGATACGGCAGAGAGGAAGAAAACACAAATAGATCCGATGAAAGCGCGCCACTAACAAAAACCGATTTTTCAAACTCATTGACACGTGTTTCGCTAACTAAATTAACATCTTCTGGAAAACAGGAGAATATTGAAACAGTTTCAATCTTCTTCTGAAGACATCATTCACCTGATCAGGATCAGATCGAGAAGAAACTGGAACTCGTAATACAGATAGATAGTCGCCTTGCAATACTATACAATACAAAATATTGATTGCCTAGCCTACTTAATGATGTTCCAGCCCCTCTCAGGAGAATATCATTTTAATATGATGAATATATCATGACCAGGGTTTTTAATTGTTATTGGCCAAATCCACAGCCAGATTGAAGTAAATGTATAGTTTACGATATTCATAGTGAAGATTATAAATTAGAACATTAGTTCTCGATCGTTTATTCATAATTTTTTTGTCACTTTTGAAATATTTTCATATTTTGGTACGCTCATCTCATGTCCCATGCTGTGACCGATTCGAGTATTTTCGGTAACAACTGTGGATTTGGAGGGGGAACGGAATTTGTCGTATCCAAGTAGCTGCTGGACTCTTATCATTTCTAATTATTACAAAAACTAACTATAAAATTGATGAAAAACTTGAAATTGTTACTGACACTAATTGGAAGGATCTGAGAGAATATCGCAATAACTTGATGATGTGTACTGTCAAAATCAAGTGTTACCGATCGGTAACGCTAAGCACTAAAGGGTAACATTCCTAACTTCATCAACAATATCCGGGAGTCGCTTATTTCCGAAAATTCAAGCATTACCATATGGTAACACTAGGCGTGAAGGGGGGTAAATCACAGTTTTTGAAAGACACAAGTTTTCCAAGGGATTAACGCCTGCCGACGATGGTTTCCAAGAGTTTCGACGCTAATATGAAGCTCTGTCGTCGGAAATCGACGAGTTGAACGCGAGAAAGGTGCAGCGGCAGTCGCGCATAATAGGTATAATCTTGCACAGCTGCAGTTGCGCATAGCGATAATATTATTTTTATGTTCTGGTTCCCACGAAAAGGGATATCCTGTAATGTTTAGAGAACATCGTGAGAACCCAGGGAAATAAGGTAGGAATTGGTGTTCTTTTTAAATTTCTAGAGGTTGTATGCCTCAGGAACACCTCCCTTGGCAATGTGTTCCAGAGCCTCGCTGTTCGTTGGATGAACGAGTCTTTGAAAAGAGATGTTCTGCAGGTCTCTGAGTTGACCACGAAGGGGTGCGAAGCCTCAACTCGACGGGTAAATCTCGCGGAGACCGCCAAGGGAGGAACAGTTGTTGATATTTCCATATCTATATAATGGAGCCAGATCGCCAAATTTTCTATGGTGTTCCAGAGAAGTGAGTGAGTTTGTGAGCGAGGCATCACCCACGAGACGAATTTCCCTCTTTTGGACAGTTTCAGGGTATGTTTGGGTGCTGCACTCCAAATAGGGGAACAGTATTCCAGGACAGGTCGGATCTGTGCCTTATAGATCATAAGCAGATGACTGGAAGTGAAATAGCTTCTGGCTCGAATCAGAAAACCAAGTTTTGGGGAAGCACTTTTAGCAATTGATCTTACGTGATTTTCTCAAGATAGTTCATTACTGATAGTAAAACCAAACATCGAAATGGATGTCTTCAAAGGTATGGTTACTCCTGACAAGCGTATGTTAGGTACAGTGAGATCGGCTTTTCGAGAGAAAAGGCATGCTTGTGTTTTTTTTGCATTGAAATCTACCAGGTTATTGGATCTCCATTCGAGAATTGTTGCCATATTTATATTGTCAACATTTCTCCCTCGTTCGTTTTTGATTTGCCTGGCTGGTATTGGAGCCCTGGAAGAGAAGGCGGTATGGAGGGTACTTTCATCCCCGAAGCTGTGTACTGGACATGACATGACACAATCTAGCGATAACTTGATCCCGAAACTCAAGTTTCACCGATTGGTAATGCTAGGCATGAAAGGTAACATCCCAAACTCCATCTTGAATATCGGAAAGTCGCTTATCCGAAAATTTCAGCATTACCATATGGTAACGCTAGGCGTGTAACATCAAAAACTCACAAATACATCGTTTTTTGAAGGCCAAAGGGCTTTCCAAGGGATTTACGCCTGCCGACGAAGGTTTTGAGGAGTTTCGACGCGAGTACGACGCTCTGTCGTCGGAAATCGACGAACTCAATGCGAAAAAGGAGCAGCTGCAGTCGCGCATAGCGTGCTTGAATGTGGCGGATGACGGGGAGTTGAAGGAGTACGAAGATAGGTTGAACCAGATCGAGGGGCTCACTGGAGAGATCGACCGGTTGCACGGCGAGCTTAGCAAGGTGAGTTTTGGATTTTTTTCAATTTATAGGATTTTCAATTTATTTATTTTTCATTTGAATTTCTTGGTTATTTTTTCTCAAAATGTTTGGAATCATTACAGTTTTCTGAATCGAAGTGACTCCAATTATTACTAGAGTCACTGGATGGTATTAGTAGATAAGAGTTCGGACACAGCTGAATTTTTGTCCTTTTCTATTTTCTAAAATACAATGCTTGAGTGAATAAAAGAAAAAGACATATATTCTGCTCTTTGTCTCTTCAACTTCCCTAATAGGTCGCGTGCACGATGACCGACCCTGGAGGCAAAATATTGAAACACAACCTCATTCTTCTGTGAATTATTGAAACACAACCTCACTTTTTTACTTGGCTACAGAGGAATCAAAGGATTGAACTAGTTTTTCACAATATTTTGGCATACGAATCGTGTTTTTTGCGCTATTCATTAATTCGAGCATGCCTTCGCATTGTGCTATTGTACAATGTACAAAAAATGCAACAAGAGACTAAAGAATATGATTTTTCAGGTAAATAGTAATCTCACATAGTTATCATTATGAAATGTTGTCATTCCTTATTAAAATTCCTTCTGCCTTCTGCCACTTCTGCAATACAAGCTAATACTGCTAATAGATTGAAAATGTCTACAACACACACGATCGTCAGCATGTCAGACCAGTCCTCCCGATTGATTGCATGAATCCAATTTTCTGGCATTATTTTAGAAATTTCAGATGTATTTTTATTAGCTTCTATCGCAGAAAGAATTCCGATGAGAAATCAGAGAAATTACCAAATTTCAAAAATGAAAACTATATGTGAGTGACTATAGTAGGTACTTACTTTTAAACATAATGTACCAACCGGATTACTTCGTCTTCCGCTGCAGTTTTGGTGCATTTCACAACAGCATAATGTGATGACATGAGCGAATTGATGAATAGCGGAAAAATACGATTCGTATGCCAAAATTATTGTGAAAAACTATTTCAATCACTTGTAAACAAATAGGTAAAGTGACGTTTGTGTTTCAATATTTTGCCTCCAGTGTCGGTCATCTGACAGTTCTTGCACGCAACCCATAGCCCCTGATTGTCAGGTACGATTTTAGAGGTTACAATTTCTGTCAAATCAATCATAGCCGTAGATGGAAAATAGAAATAGGGTATTAACACCCACTTCAATTTATAGCGATGAGGCACTGTTTGAAGAACAACAGTTATAATAATTTTAACATGACGAAATAGACACATATATATATACTTATATGACATATATACTTATAAGACACATATATATATACTTATGTATATTACAATTTTAAATTGATCTTGTGTCCACTGTTCTAATGTATTACAAATTACTGATGTGTCTTGTGAATCTACTACTGTTACCATCTTTCAACGACCATTCTCACTGCCATTCTCACTGACATTGTAAGTACTTTACTGATAATTTTACAGAGCCTTTTAAAGAAATTTTCATAAATTGTAGCTCCCTGATGATGACAATATTCATTGTCGAAATATTGGAAATATAATGTTATAAGAGTACACCTTCGTTTTGCTGCAGTCCCAAATAATTTAAGAGTTTTTAACCAACTAGTCAGCAAAAGACTACCCTTCTGCTTCTATATATACTTATAGCTAGTTCGGTCGGTATTGTCATTCAATGATATACAGGGTGGGCCACCAGTAACGCCTCGGTCTCTAGAAGGCTAACCACTTATCTTCTTGGAATTCTTCCTCTCTAGGAAGTTGCATGTCAACATAGGCTACCATTTAAAATCATTTCGAAACATACAGGGTGTCCCCAAAAACCATAAAATACTGAAGTTAAACTTTTTTCTATCGAACACCCTATATATTATTTCATTTTGAGATTCTCCCTGATGAGCTGATTTCAACGACCCATCATACTTGGGATCTAGCAGTTATAATTACTGAAATATAGGGTGTGAAAAATCGAGATTTTTCAAGTTCAAGAATTTTTTGTGTCGCAACTATTCATAATTGGTCAAAACGGCTCACATGTCCCTATCTCAACTTTTGATTAACTATCTACTGATATTTAATTGGGACATATACCAGGTGATCAAGATTCTGAATTCTGCACCACCCTGTATTTGTTTCAATTAAATGTCAGTAGATAGTTGATCAAAAGTTGAGATAGGGACATGTGAGCCGTTTTGACCAATTATGAATGGTTTAGACACAAAAAATTCTTGAACTTGGAAAATCTCGATTTCTCACACCCTATATCTCAGTAATTATAACTGCTAGACCCCAAGTATGATGGGTCGTTGAAATCAGCTCATCAGGGAGAATCTCAAAATCAAATAATATATAGGGTATTCGATTGAAAAAAGTTCAACTTCAGTGTTTTGTGATTTTTAGGGACATCCTGTATGTTTCAAAATAATTTCAAATGGTAGCCTATGTTGACATGCAACTTCCTAGAGAGGAAGAATTCCAAGAAGATAAGTGGTTAGCCTTCTAGAGACCGAGGCGTTACTGGTGGCCCACCCTGTACAGTGAGTACAAGATAAGGATGTCTATCATGGGGTTTAGTTGATGATGGTTTCTCCGAAACGAAACGTCATACGGAAAATGTCTGAATGCTATTTTTTAGAGCTCCGAAAATGGAAACGAGAAAGTGTCTTCAGTTTTTCTATATCTCTTTAATCACGGTCAGAAAAAAATTAACGATTCCATGAATTTCATAAAGTAGTTTTGCAATCAATTCCTCTTTCTCCATGATGATTTCGTTTTGCTTCTGTTCAAAAATGGGCCTAATATATAGTTTCATTCCAATCTGATGTTATAAAAAGTGAATTTCAATGTATATACCTCACAAATGCTACTTGTCTTCAAATTAATTTTCCATCCAAGCCATTTCATACATTCCTTCCATGTGAGAATGGTTGATATTTCCTTTGGAAAATTGGGTAAAACTGCATTCAGCATGCAATGGTTTTTTTTTTCGAAAATTTTGTTTGGTACACGAATTTGATAATGAAAATGTGAACAAACCACTATTTATCGAGATATTTCAAAAAAAAGTTCGAAATTTCCACTCCTTTTTCCCCTTGCGTTGGATGCATTTACAGGTACTTGCTCTTCTTATTTTGTCATTGGACACTTTGTATATTCATGATGTACTTCGCTGACATATTTTTATACAGAGAATTCAACAGGAAACATGATTTTTATGGTGAGTTTTTCCTATTTAGTGAGCAAGCATACCAGATGACGGTCATTTAATCCATAGGCAATCCAAATTCGAGATGTCAAATGTCAATAGATTGCTGTGGAATGACATTACACACGCCATTATTTCAAATAATATTCTTCCTTCTTTTCACTGAATATGGATAAATCGCAAGAAAATCATATTTCTAGTGGACTCAATGTGGCTTATATTGTGATATACAGGGTGGCCCACGGTCGATTATGGTACCTTAGACGTATACGGAAAACGGTACATCGGATTATCCTGAAAATTTGGTTACTACAATAAGCGTTTGTGATCTAACGATTCAAAATATTTTCAGCGAAGCAGCGTTGCCACTTTTACCAAAAAGTGGCATCATCTTTGTTATTTCAATACAACACCCTGTATTTTATTGCGTTTTTAGATTCTTCTCGAAAAGCTGATTTCATCAATGCATCACACTTGGGGTCTAGCAGAAATTATTACAGAGATATAGGGTGTTCAAAATCGAGATTTTTCAACTTTAGGATTTTTTTGTGTCGAAACTATTCATCATTGGTCAAAACGGCTTACATGTCCCTATATTAACTTTTGACCAACTATCTACCGACATTTAATTGGAAAAAATACAGGATGGTACAAGATTCAGAATTTTGATCACCCTGTATCTGTTCCAATTAAATGTCAGTAGATAGTGAATCGAAAGTTGAGATAGGGACATGTAAGCCGTTTTGATCGATAATGAATAGTTTCGACACAAAAAATTCCTGAAATTGAAAAATCTCGATTTTGAACACCCTATATCTCTGTAATAATTCCTGCTAGACCCCGAGTGTGATGCATTGATGAAATCAGCTCTTCGAGAAGAATTTAAAAACGCAATGAAATACAGGGTGTTCCATTTGAAATAACAAAGATGATGCTACTCTATGGTAAAAGTGGCAACGCTGCATCTCTGAAAATATTTTGACTCGTTAGATCACAAACGCTTATTAGAGTAACCGAATTTTCAGGATAATTCAATGTACTGTTTTCCGTATACGTCTAAGGTACCATCGACCGTGGGCCACCCTGTATATAAATTGTCCAATGATGAAAAAAGAAAGGTGAATTGTTTTAAATTCAATCCAGAAGACAGGCGGAAAAGTAGGTGAAATTTATAACTTCATAGTGGAATATCTTGATAAATAATGGTTTGTTCACATTTTTATTATCAAATTCGTGTTTTTCAGACAAAAATACGTAAGTACCAAAAAAAAAATTTTCGAAAAAAACCCATCGCATGATAAATGCAGTTTTACCGAAAATTGGATGAATGAACTCCATTCTCTTCAGAATTCCCACAATTCATTACACAGCAAGACATTTTCATGTATGCTTCTTTCTCAATAGTTTATGAAATTATAGTTCAATTCTGACGTTCATGAAATGTATTGTCGAATTCAAACAAATTTGAATGAAGAAACGCGGCACGACTATGGTGCTCTTGTCAAAATGCAAGGTGTGTAACTTAGTTGAGCTTAATATTGAAATAGTTGTGATTTCTGTGTCCGAACTTTTATCTAACTGATAACATCCAGTGACTCTGATTATTACTAAGTATGAACAACCTCTTTTGCTAACCAGACAATATTATACCTCCCCTACATAGTCGAGTAATTTCCATGAAGTCACCATGTTGAAACGAAATCATCGAAAAAAAATCCTTCGTTCAAGGTGACCGACAAAATGGACAAAACGCAACAGGAGTGGCTGGGGCCCCTGAAAGACCTCTTGGCCGAAATCAACCTCGAGTTTGCCGGAGCTTTCGAAAAGATGGGATGCGCCGGTGAAATTTCGATTTGCACCGGAGACAACGACAAGGATTTCTCTCAGTACGGCATCAGCATCAAGGTGATTTCTAAACTCGATCAGTAAAATATAGGGTGACCCTGAAAGTTGGTAGAAGTCCATATTGCTCAAAGTGGAGTGTCAAAGGAAGGAAGGAATTCCTTTTTCCACATATTTTTGGGATTTTATCTCTTCGTCTCTATAAAATAAAACTATGAATACTATTTCAATATACGTTTAGTTAGGACAAATCAGATGATTTGTCCCAAAATGTCACTGCGTTTAAAGAATTTTCCTATCAGAGAGCCTGAAAGAAAAATTTACTAGTTTGTCAGTGGCAATTTGTATTGAAAATGGTTTGGAGAAGAGAAATAAAAGTATATATAAAATATATCAATTTTTCACTTATCTTTGGACGTTTCGGGAACGAATCTGCTTCCGTTTTCAACATGCCTTTCCGGAAACCCAACTATGACGTCATAGTTGTCGAACTGTGCCGTTCCAGGAGACAACAGACGAAATGCCGGAGCGACAACTTTCCGTCGAGGTAAATACTGCGACGTTGGGGTGTTTGAATTGTGTCATGCGCATAACTGTTGGCACTATTGAAAGCAATTGATATTATATTCAAAATGTTAACACAAACAATTCTAACTTTTGCCATTCTAACTGCATGTCACGTCTGTTATATTTGTTTTATATGCTCTCCATACGTTACCACCGATACAACAAGGCCAGCAGACTCTGACGTAAACAGCTCGTGACGTCGCCAAGTGAGGCCAGTGTTTTATTTTATCGCTTGTCGACTAACGCGTCAGTTCGTGTTAATTCATCGGTGATTCACGTATGTTTTTGAAACGGTCCCGAATTCTTTTGTTGTTTATTCATCAAAATAATTGGCGGAAAAATTACTGTTTTGTGAAATATTTTGTGTTGTGATCGGCGAAATAACAATGCCTTTCAAGTTTTGTGTTCCCTTCTGTCGGGGGAATTGTGTGGGTGGTTCAAAAGTTCATGCTTTTAGTTTCCCGTTGGACGAGGAGCTATCGATAATGTGGGTATATGCAATTCACCGCGAGGATTTTACTCCATCTAAGTTCAGTAGTAAACAGAGCTTAATTCATAATGATGAATTAATAATGAAAGACAATTACTCTCTCATAAAAAGTATAAGTAGAGGAAAAATAGAAAAGCTTTGATTGTGCAGTTAGTTTTGTATTCGTATATTATAGTCAACAAAATCATCTCTGAATTCGAGGAAATTTTCTTGAATATTCATAAAGAACGGGCATTTTCAATTCTCATTCTCAAATTTCTTTCTGAAAACGGTCATTTGCCTCGTGGCAATGAATGCAGAATTCATTCCAATGATCAAATTGCAACTATCATATTAACATGAACGACAAACACTACTTAAAAAAGTAAAACTGCATTTATCATGATATTTATCATGAAGATATTTGACTAAAAAGTTCCAAATTTCACCTTCTTTTTCACCTGTCTTCTGGATGGCATTTAGAACAAATTTCCCTTCTTTTTTCATCATATTAGACAATTTATATATAATTCAACTATAAATATGATTTTCTTGAGATTAATCCATATTTAGTGAAAAGAAGGAAGATTATCAATCAAAATAATAGCGTGTGTAATGTCATTCGAAAGCAATCTATTGACATTTGACATCTCGTATTTTGATTGACTATTGATTAAATGGTCGTCATCTGGAATGCTTGTTCACTAAATATGAAAAACTCGCCATAAAAATCATATTTCCTGTTGAATTTTCTATATAAAAATGTGCCATCGAAGTACATCATGAGTATATAAAGTATCCAATGACAAAATAAGAGCAAGTAGCTTCAAATGCCCCCAACACAAGGGGAGAAAGAAGGCGAAATTTCGAACATTTCCTTGAAATATCTCAATAAATAGTGGTTTGTTCACATTTTCATTATAAAATTCGGTTTATCAGACAAAAATACGTGAGTACCGAAACAAATTTTCAAAAAAAAAACCATCGCATGATAAATGCAGTTTTACCCTTAAAAATTACGGTTTCAAGTGTAACGATCCACTTGGGTGAAAAATCCAACGACAGAAAATTGAAAACACTCACTAGTTATTTTTTCAGGTATTAGGAATTCTCCAAGATAAATATAGGTAATTGTAACAAACGGCATGTCAATCAAAATAAAATACATTTTCCACAATTTTCTTTCGATCAATCTCACGATAAGTTTATGTTCTGCGGGCCCTGTATAAGTAGGTGTGAAGTTTATCTTCACCACAATTTTTGCCAATATATTCAATTCGAATGGGTTGCTGAAGGTGGATATTTGTGTTTTATCCTGGTTTTTGCTTTAAAACTTCGTTTTTCCATAATAAAATCGAATGGGGTGCGAAGAAGGGCTCAGTTGACGACTGGCATCCTTTTTTAACCGGAAGCCCTTCAAAAAACAGCAAAATCGGCTCAATGATGATCTAAAACTAAAATCGAAATACGCGGTCGCCTTATAACGCTATAAGCGCTTGTCGTTTCGAGCCGCTGGTTAGGCC
The DNA here is from genome assembly GCA_918026855.4 of Phaedon cochleariae. NCBI lineage: Eukaryota > Metazoa > Arthropoda > Insecta > Coleoptera > Chrysomelidae > Phaedon > Phaedon cochleariae. The sequence continues at coordinate 1,275,864 of OU896722.1, forward strand.
TGACTAAGTGACGTCACCCACGGAGCATGCAGGCCTTGTTGTATCGGTGGTAACGCTCCACATCGAATCAGCTACAGCCAGGTCTCTATTGCGAAAAAGGTATGTAATTGAGGTATCTTTGGATCGATTCAAGCACCGAGCTGTCACAAACAGAAGAACATCAACGATAATGTTGAACTTTATTGAAAGAACTATCTCAAATTTCAATGAGGTTATTATTCCAAAGTCATTTTAGTCTCAGTAGATGAGCCTTCAATCAACTTGTTGTGTATTTCAGATATTGTAAAAATGAATTTATAGTTCTGAAGTGTTTCTAAACGGCAAAATGACCATGAATGCGTGACGTCATACCTCATAAGGGTGTGCTCTAGATCTAGAACGCACCCCTGCGGACTCTTGATGTTTTCTCGATCAATTCGTGCTTAGTTGGTGCATGTCTAATTTTAACGCCCTATAGCTCTAAAGTTGAGAGGTTTAGGGCATACTTTCATGAAAACTTTTCCTCTTGAAATGAGCTGAGGAAACATATCATTTATTTTTAGCCATCAATTGAATACATCCTGTATAAAGTGCGGGGTCCATTGAAAATATTCAAAGATTTTTCAAGCTCTTGTGTTCTTACTGTCGACTATTCCACTTTTGGTCTCTAGAATCAATCAGAATCGGCCATTTTCACAGTTTTTTCTGTATTACAGTAATATTTTATTATTTACTGAATTTTATCGGCCTTGCTCTACCAATACGGAAGCCTTATTAGCCACACGTGACCAACCTTCATTGTTTTTCAGCGATAAAATTTTGGACATTTGAAACGTCAATTATGTTGGAAGCCAGAATGGTGGATGCAGTGTGCGCAACTCTCACGAGGCGCTCGTTTATTGTCTCAATCATGAAATATTCATATAAAAAGGTATGTTCATGCTTGTACGAATTCCGCAAAATTTATGCGAATCGGAAAATATGAAATTTCCGACAGAATTTGACGTTCATACTCATGCGACAAAATATGCAGGAGATAAGGGTTCAGTTGTGATATTAATTTCTTTATTTCTGGTCCCACCATTGATAGAAGTTCATCAAATTGAAGGCACGTTACACGAAAGTAAAAATATTTATTAGGGTCATTCAGTCGCATTTATCGAACGAGTCTGTACCAATCTCCATTCATTTTCGGCATTTAAATATGCTTCGAACAGTACAGCTCCTTTTTATGCTTCTGGATACATCATTAGTTCTATAGAGACGATACAGATGATACTTTAAAATTCATTCGTCCAGAGAATCCATTCTGCGAAGAAAATTCAATCAAATGAAGGAATGATGAAATTTTTAATTATAATTCTGTACTTACCTGTAGTCTAGTGTCTATAGTCTCGTCTTTTTTCGACCTCTGCAGTCCGCCCTCTAATTCCCCAATTTTGATGTTATCAAAATAATAACAATACATTTTATGTGGTTATGATTCCATCCGAATTCGCAAAAAAGTTCAAATAGTTCAACTTCATTGCGATATTCGCAGTCGCCATTTTATTCGCATAAATTTTCCGGAATTCGTACAAGCATGAACATACCTTAATACCACAAGTGATAATTTTTTGCCGGAAATATTCCGTGATTGTTACGACAGCTTGTTGCCTAGTAATTATGTGAATGACATTGTTATCAAAACTACGAGCCGTAGGCGAGTAGTTTTGGATCAATATCATGAGTGAAATTAGAGCAGCAAGCTGGAGTATATCAATCGACGAATATTTCCAGGAAAAATAGTATCACGAGTTGTATTCGTATGACTATTTCATGATTGAATGAAACAATATACAGTATGATGCAAATGTATGGAATAAATTCATTTCAAAACAAGACGACTTTCGAAAAAAAAACAAAAACTAGAGTTTAGAACGTTTTTTTCGATGTTCAATTCTCAGTAGCAGACCTCTGCAAGATTCAATTAATCACATATGATAATCTATTTTAATTTCAATCTTCTTATGCAACATTTTGACTGTTGAATAGACGATCGTAGACCTTTCAATCATGGTGTCACATGACCCCTATTTGTATTTGAAAAAATCGTTCATTACGTCTTTACTCCAACACCGGTGACGTAACATCTCTCATATGAATATCATGAGATGAGGCTTCAGAAATTAAAACTCACGTGTTTTTGGAATTTCTTCAAATGTCGCCCATTTCTGAAATAATGAATTTATTCCATACATTTGCATCATACTGTATATAAGAAATAGGAAACATAATTTAAGTATATTCCAACTCGAACTGCGAAGAAGAACATAATGATAGTAATGAAATACATAATTTACTTTTTTAGAAATTAACTACCTACTTATAGTTATTCACAAAGTGGAATGTACAATTTTGATAAACAGTATTTTTTTATAATCTTGGAGATGGTTGCTCTCAAAAGAGTGTATACAAATACTGTCCAATTCAAACAAAATAAATTGAATTTATGTGACATGGAATGATTAATAGTTATTTATGTATCAAGGGCGTAAAGTAGGCGTTTATGGCCTGTGGCGTGAATAATGGCCCGATGGCGCTAGCCGAGGGCCATTACACGCTGAAGGCCATAAACGCATTTCACGCACGAGATACATACAAAATTTTATGCACTAGTGGTTTATTTTCGTTTTTCGGACTCATAAGTAATGACTATAGCTTTCGATGAACTAATATTCCCCAGAATTTAATTTGTTACGTATAAATTCAGTAATCAAGAGAAGCGTAATGTTCATGGATGATTTACATATGAAAATTATCGTACGAATATTGCAATTATCGTAATAGTAGAACTCTTCCAGCTCTAGAAGAGATTCATTCTTCAGAATTTTACAATATATGCATACCCAGTATATAAACCCAACTTATTTTGACGTTGTCAATCAATCTGACGGTTGTTGTCTATAGCAATACATCCAATAAACGAGCTGAATTGTCATTCTTTGATTGAAAAGTAAAATTAGTGATAATAATAATAGCGAGACTATGGAATCGGATGAAGACGAAGTTTATGATATACCGCTGGATATATCAGAATCTAGGAATATGATCATAGGTTTTTCATAAATTGATATGGGGATATAAAGTGACTGAGAACAGCGGTAAAGTGTACTTTACGGCCCGTGGGCCATAATGAGCCCGCGGGCGGTAAAGTGCGACTTGACGCCGGCAAAACTGGGCGGTAAAGTGCACTTCACCGCCCGCTAGTGCATAAAAAAATATATATATCGTCGCCGCGGGCTCGAACCATCGACCTTCGTATTCTCGCGGAACAACCCTAACAGTTGCGCTACATCAGCTAGTAATTAAATTAGTCAGTCACAATAACTTGAGTAATTGAAGAAGATTACTTCAGAAAGGAATTTGAATTCTATTATTGTTGTGTCAGACCGTCAACAAATATGCAAACTTTTTAAATTACACATGAAACGTCCAGCCAGAATAAAATTGTCTCGCCTTTCGTACAAAATATCTCACTAACGCGAATTATAAGTTAATAAAATAAAGTAGGAACTTAGGTTATTGTCTCAGATTTGAATACAAAGCAATCTTAACCAGACTCGATGTCAAAATTTTATCGCTGATAAACGAGATTTGTTGGTCACATGTGAGTCAATTCGGCTTCTGTAATGGTAGAGCAAGTCCGATATAATTCAGTAAACAAAAAATATCGCTAGGATACAGGAGAAACCGTGAAAATGGTCGATTCTGATTGGTTCTCGAGAACAAGAGTGGAATAGTCATAGGAATACAACTCCTGATGCTATTTTTCCAGGGAATATTCGTCGATTGACATACTCCAGCTTGCTGCTTCAATTTCGCTCATGACATTGTTCCAAAACTTCTTGCCTACGGCTCGAAAGTTTCGATAAACAATGTCATTCGGCGAAATTATTGAGCAACAAGCTGTCGTAACAATCGCCGAATATTTCCGGCAAAATAGTATCACTTGTGGTATTACATATGATAATTTCGATTTTTTTATCGTCTTCGAAGGTGACGTACCGCAACGGAGAGCCGCTGCAAGAGTTGAACTCGAATATACAGAGCGGTGGCGAAAGAGCGGTCGCTACGGCGGCATTCATGCTCTCCCTGCAAAAATTGACTCCGGTGCCGTTCAGGTGCGTCGACGAAATCAATCAAGGTAAGTTTTACTTGTTACTTGAAATTTTGGAAATATTAATTCTCCTAACAAGTGCGGAAAGTGATACTTTCCCGCACGCGAATGCCGTTGACCCGAACGACGCGAAGCGGAGTTCGGGCAAGCAGTCGAGTGCGGGAAAGACATTTTCCGCATGAGTTAGGAACAATATTTTTGCTACAAGCGTAGGAAATTGATTGATTTGTTCAATTAATTACTCCTGCAAATAGGAACAACTAACAACAGGCATACCTGCTTTTTTCATTAAAAAGTGTGCTGATAATTTAGTCAAACCACTTTCGATACTTTTCAACCAATCTCTGAGATTAGCTAAATTCCCAAAACAGTGGAAGGTTGGACAAACAATACCAGTTTTCAAAAATGTCAAGAAGTCAGAAATTCCCAACTACAGACCTATTTCTCTATTGAATCTGTTAGGTAAAATCTTCGAGTCAATTGTAACAAACGAGCTATTTCACATGGTTAAAAATCACATAACTGTACATCAACATGGTTTTTATAAAAAAAGAAGTGTACTAACTAATCTGGTTCCTTTTGTGCAGGACATATTTCAATCCATGGAAAACGGTGCCTCTACCGGTGTCGTGTACACCGATTTTTCTAAGGCCTTCGATAAAGTACCCTACTTTAATCGTAAAGCTTGCGAATTTCGGTGTGCACGGAAACCTGTTGGGGTGGTTGACTTCATATATTTCCGAGAGATCTCAGTATGTCCTCTTGAACGGTTTTAGATCAGAGAGAAGGTTAATTGAGTCCGGTGTATCCCAGGGATCACACCTAGGCCCTCTACTATTCAGTATATTCGTGAGCGACATTGAGGACCAGTTTATAAATTCCAAAATAAAATTATTTGCAGATGATTTGAAAGCATATAAAGAAATTAGGCAGCCATCTGACTACCACGGGTTTCAAGATGACCTAAATAGATTTTCCGCTTACTGCCTCACAAACAGACTATCGATTAACCTCAACAAGTGCTATCAGATTCTATTCTCTAAAATCCTTAACCCCCCTCATGAACACCTTTACATAAACAACCATCAGATCGTTGTTGTCAACGAAATAAAAAACCTTGGCATAATTTTATATCGAAAGCTTACGTTTGAAAGTCACATTGAATGTACAGTCAGAAAATCTTTGAAAATATTAGGTTTCATCCTACGTAGTACTCACGACTTCAAAAATCACACTTCAATTTTAACAATGTACAAAACTTTAGTGAGACCTATCCTCGAGTACAACTCTGTAATATGGAATCCTGTCTATGAAAAATATGTTAAGCGATTAGAGTATGTCCAAAGGAGGTTGATTAGTAATCTGAATTATCGTTTATTTCGTCATAGGCATTATATTAATTATGAAGTGAATCTTGATTTCTACAAATTGGAACCGTTATTCTTGAGACGCGAATTCTATGACTCGTCTTTTGTATTCAAACTTATAAACAACCTCACTGACTCAGCATTATGCTTGCAACAACTATCACTAAATTGTAATCCCCGTATTTCACGAAATCGATTAACATTCTATCCACCACCATATTCAACAAATTACTATTGTAACTCTCCCCTTATCAGATGCATGAACTCTTATAACATAATCTGTGACCATGATATTGACATCTTCAGCAACAATTTCACAATGTTCAAGAAACAACTCAAGTACAAATTATTTTTTTTCTCTTCTTTTCTTTTATCCTCAATAATAGTGTTAGTTCATTTAATGATATTTATATATTATTATTATTATTATTATATATTGTTACATTTTGTATAAACTTTAGCGACTAGCATAGCTCACATTGTAAACCATGATTGTATTCTGTGTCACCCTGTAATTGGACAAGCTCTTTGTTTGTCTGTTGGGTGTCCTCATTAAATAAATAAATAAATAAATAAACAAATAAATAGTGATATATTCTCTATTTTCTGATAATTAGTGATATATCTATTATGTTGCGGAAGCCAGCATGCCCACGGTGTTTGGCCTCTAGGTTTCAAACATTTCTTGGAAATGAGCCAAAAATACTTCTTCTTTATTTGGTGTTTTCACTTATTTACTATTGCACCATCCAATAAATCCCGTGTAGTGCTTCTCATACCTTTGTTAGGACTTCGTTGGCAATATCTCATCAGTATCGCATATGTAGCTGGAAGTTTTTCATCGCAATTCCACTGAATCGAAAATAACAGTCACGCTCTGTCTGTCACTCTGAGAATTACAGTAAATAATGTGTGTTTTGATTGACATGACAACAATTGTTTCCCACATTAGATCGATTAAAGGCTATAGGGGATTTATATAACGATCAATTATAATTTTTCAATATTTCTTCATTTTCACAATAAATAGTGCAATCTAATAAAAATATGAAACTCAGAAAAAACGGTGGTGTACAATGACATTCACCAAGAATATCGGTAAATTTATAATAATAATAATAATAATAGGACTTTATTAGGCGAAAGTTTAGCTACAAAGAGCTATTCTTACACTTACATACAGGGTGTTATTCAAGTACGTGGCCAAACTTGAAGGGATGATTCTTTGAATGATTCTAAGACGAAAAGTTCATATAAACATAGGTCCGGTAATGCTTCGTTTTCAAGATACAGGGTGTCAAAATTTTTAAAAGAAATCGTTTTTTTTTTTCGTTAATATCTTAATAACCCTTCAACCGATTTTATTGAAATTTGGCAGTGTTCTTCAAGGTCGTAAAGGGCTAATTCAACCCTAGATTAGATTTAGAATGGGGCCTTCGGGCTATCTGCCTCCACACCGCGACCTTTTCAGATCTATTGTGTCTGCCCTCAAAATCGATTAGAGTTCTTCGGCTAGCCCCGTCTTCTCTATGAGACTCCATAGGCTAGCTTTCAGATCCCCTGTGTATCTCTGGGCTTCTGGTTTTTCCTCACCCAGCGTAAGGAACCTTAGTCTTGACAAGCCCTCACAGTGGCAAAGTATGTGTACTGCTGTTTCCTCCTCTTCCTGACAGAACCTGCACAGAAGTTCTTCAGTCAGACCTATCGTACTCATGTGTTTGTTGAGCCTACAATGCCCTGTGAGAAGTCCAATTTAACCCTAACTATATCAAAATTATCATGTCCAGTGGCGTCCCGGAAGGCACTGTAACCAATATTTTTGACAGAAAAAATGTGCGCCACTGATTTTTTTGCAATTTTTGTATCTGTTTCACATTGAGCAACTAAAATTACAACTTTTTTATATCCAGAATTTTTTTCGTATCTTGCTTTGTTTTTGAGAAAAAACATAAAAATCACTTCATCGCACATCCCTGTAACGAGCCGAAGCCAAGAGCCGAAGGAAAGTGCTGCAATTCATACATATTTTTTGTTTTTTCATTGCATTAATTTTGATAGGAAAGTCCAAGACTAGAATAGAGTATTAATATGAAAAAACATTAGTAAGACCCCAGTTTTTGATGGTTTAGTAGTTGAAATGTTTTATTGTGTTGTCACAGGGATGTGCAATGAAGTGATTTTCATGTTTTTTCTCAAAAACAAAGCAAGATACGAAAAAAATTCTAGATATAAAAAAGTTGTAATTTTAGTTGCTCAATGTGAAACAAATACAAAAATTGCAAAAAAATCAGTGGCGCACATTTTTTCTGTCAAAAATATTGGTTACAGTGCCTTCCGGGACGCCACTGGACTTGATAATTTTGATATAGTCAGGGTTAAATTAACTCTTTAGGACCTTGAATGACACTGTCGAATTTCAATAAAATCGGTTGAGGGGTTATTAAGATATTTACGAAAAAAACTATTTCTTTTAAAAAATTTGCCACCCTGTATCTTGAAAACGAAGCATTACCGGACCTATGTTTATATGAACTCTTCGTCTTAGAATCACTCAAAGAATCACCCCTTCACGTTTGGCCACGATACTTAAATAACACCCTGTATACGTATAAATAGTAGGTATTACAAGGTATTTTCCAAGAAAACAAACTAAATCATATTTCTATTCTTAGATATAACTCTTCACTTTTCTACTTTTTGAATTGTGGAAATATTAGATAAATGTAGAAGTAATCTGTGCAGCTAGGTAGACTGTGTTCTTTGGACTTCATACTCAGTTTTTTAACATTGTCATCTAAAGCATTATAAATAAGTGGTAGTTGGTAGGAGAAAGATGCTTTAAATTTACTGGTGGAGTAGTGTGGGATGTTCACAGTAGCAAGATTCCTTATATTGAGGTTATGCAATTGATGACGAAATATTATTTTTTCATAAAGGTAATATATGAACGTTTCTCGTTGATAATTTTATGGAAAGCAGTAGTGGCATGTAGAAGACGACGTTTTTTCATGCAAAGCCAGCCAAGAGATGAAATATATTCAGTGATATGATCAGATCTTCGCAAGCCCCAAATCAGTCTAGTGCAGTTATTTTGCATTTTTTGAATTCGATAACAGTCAAAGGAGTCGATACATGGACCATATACTATATCGCAATAGTTGAAATTAGATAAAACTAGTTGATCACACAGTTTCTTCTTTAAATCAAAAGACAGAAATTGTCGACTTGAGTACAGCAATTTAAGACACCCATAAGCACGCTGAATAGATTTGCTGACGTGTTCCGAGAATTTCAAATTAGAGTCAATAATTAAACCTAAGTTTTTGGTTGCTGTTACTATTGTTAAAGTGACACCTCCTATGGCTATGTTGATATCATTCTTCACCCGATTAATTCGACATTCATTGCCAAATAATAAATAAGTGGATTTTGTGGGATTAATATGAAGATTGTGTTGCTTAGAGAGGTTGATAATTCTTTGTAAATCTTTGTTGACGAAATACTTAGCTAAATAGGCATCTTCGGGAAAAAAACTATAATATAATTGGCTATCATCAGCATAGAAGTGGCTTCTACAATCTGAAAGGCAATTAGATAATCCAGCAGTATATATAAGGAATAAAAGTGGTCCCAGAATCGATCCCTGAGGTACACCATTATGTAATCTGAGTGATTGAGATTCGCTATTGTTATTTTTGACTATTTGACTTCTTTCACTCAGGTAACTACGAAAGAAGTTTTGTGCTGTCAAGTTCAACCCATAATATTTCAGCTTAGAAAAAATTTACCAACTGTGACGCCACTGGAAATATTATTTCAAAACTAATTGAACTAGAAGAAGCTCCATATTACTATTAACAAAACCACAACGTTTTATTGAAATTGATGAAAAGACAATTGAGAAATAAATAGAAAAAAAGTTCTTGCTTCGTTTTCGAGATTTAGGGTATCTCGAAAACGAAGCAAGTAAGGACACATGTTCATATGCACTTTATTTTCTAAAATATCACAAGGAATCTCCCCTTGAATTTTTTCGGTGTTATTTAGATACACCCTGTATAAATTTTTGAATTCAGAAAAGAGAGATCTTCAATTTTTTCAAAAAATATATAGGGTGTTCCATTGTAGATAACGAAGTTCGTACCAATTTCTCATATCGATATTCATTTGTTTCACCTCGTACAATTTTCTGAAGGCACGCATACCCTTCAACTTTTGTATTTGAAGTTTTTCTTCCATTTTCAATGATGAACCCTGTAGAAGCTGTTTAATGAACGTAATGACCCTGTATATTTTCAGGCGAATCGGGCAGGACCTGATTGACTCGCCGCCATCTTGAAATTTCGAAATTTTGTACTCGAATTACACATTCCTAAGCTTCAAAAAGACTTGATGAATGTGTTCGACATCTTGGAGGCGCCATCTTCAATTTCCAAAATGTTTTCTCGAATTCCGTTTTTTCAAGCTTCAAAAACACCCCGATATACAGGGTGATTCAATAAGAATGGGAAATTTCTGAACTACAGATAGTTAACACAAAAATAATGGGATTTAGTCCAATATGCCTGATGATAATGTTGCTGGTTGAGGAGATACAGGGTGTTCTAGGGGGAGATTTTATTTCAAAATTTCAACAGCATGAACATGAAATCTTGTATTTCTAGGTTTTCTGACATAAGAAATGGCGTAAATTCGACTAGTGTGTACCACCCCATTAATAAGGATTACTTTCCGTGTGCTCCAGAAAACTCTTGTTTTTGCAGGAATGGACGCCAACAACGAACGAAGAATTTTCGAGCTGGTCGTGGAATGCACTTGCGTTCAATCGGCATCCCAGTATTTCCTGATCACACCGAAACTGGTACCTCATTTGAGGTACTCGCCCCTCATGTCGGTGCATATAGTACACAACGGGCCTTTTGTGGCGCAGGACAAAAAGTGGGGTTTCTCGAAAATATGCAATCCCAAAGGCCATCAGATCGGCTAGAGTTCGCTCGGAGCGAGTGATGAGAGTGTATTTTTAAGTTTCGTTATGTCCACTAGACAGACTGTTCCGTCTAAACCGCGTTCAAACCGATATATCTGGAGTTCTAAAAATTTCACTGATCTGAAAAAAATCCTGTACATTATTGGGACATGTTCAATGAAAATAATTCTGAGATAGCAGCACCTCCGGTTATACCGGAGTGGACATCAAAATTCGTTATTTTAACTGTACAGTGTGTCCAGTTTTCGATGCTTTTGCATGATATCTCAGTTATCTTTGGAGATAGAACCTTGCGGTTTTCGCGGTCCTTTGCCACTTTTTTTTGTGAAACTCAAGTGTGCCTAATCAGATTTTGCATGACTGTTTCCATTTATGAGATACAGGGCGATTTTGAAAATTTATATTTTTTGTACCCCCATCTATATCTACGAAGTTCATCAGCGAAAATGTCAAATCAAAATCTCAACCCATAGAGAATTTTATGCAGAATCCAGTGGCGCACACAAATTTTTTTTTCGGGGTATGGTTTTGAAGAAACGACTCAAACTTATGATTCTTTAAATTGAACACCCTGTATTTTATAAGCTCATTGAATTCCTTATTTGTTTCCGCTCGAAATGATATATAATGTATGAATATAACATTTTCAAAAATGTTCAAAAATCACTAAAACATTGAATTTTAGTAGTGGGCTATGGGCTTTTCGAGGGATTTTCATATAAAGATTGTTCCATGAAGGGCGAAAAAACAATTTCAACACTAATTAACTTGCAAAACACAAGACTTAGATACCTGATATCCACAAATATATAGTAATAAAAAGTTAATAATGTAGAATAAGCACCTGATTGAATATTTACTAAAACAATTGAATTTCGAAATTACTCAGTGATTTATTCATTGAATTGTTCAAATTAATGTCCATTTTCCATCACAAACTTTCTCAATACATATTAATCATTGAAAGATGTCTTTGTAATTCCTGGAAAACTGCCTCTGTTGTTGCACAAAGTTCTTCAAGTATGTTGGGCCACTCACTGTATTAAGAAGTATTAAGAAAGTTTGTCAACTGTATGTTAGGGAAAATGGATATCAATTTGAACATGTCAATGAATAAGTTACTGAATAATTCCAGAATTCGATTATTTTAGTAAATATTTAATCAGGTGCTTATTCTACATTATGAACTTTTTATTACTATTTATTTGTTGCTATCAGGTACCCAAGTTTAGTGTTTTGTTAATAAATAAGTGTTGATATTGGTTTTGATCTCTCCATGGAAAAATTTAAAGAGATATTTCTTCAATTGGAACGATTTTTATAAGAAAAATCCATAACCAACTATCAAAATTCAATATTTTAGTGATTTTGAGCAATTTTGAAAATTTTATATTCATTCGTTATATATAATTTTGGAGACAAAAAAATAAGGAATTTAATGAGCTTCTGAAATACAGGGTGTTCCATTTAAAAAATCATAAGTTTGAGTCGCATCTCCAAAACCATACCCCGAAAAAAAAAATTAAGTACGCCACTGGATTATGCGTGAAATTCTCTATGTGATAAGATTTTGATTTGACATTTTTGTTGAGAAACTTCGTGGATATAGAGGGGGTCCAAAAAGTATAAATTTTCAAAATCGCCCTGTATCTCATAAACGGAAACAGTCTTGCAAAATCTGATTAGACCACCTTGAGTTTCACAAAAAAAGGCACAGGACCGCGAAAACCGCAAGGTTCTATCTCCAAAGATAACTGAGATATCAGGCAAAAGCATCGAAAACTGGACACACTGTACAGGCTGTCCCATTTTCGATGTCCTTACGGGACATCTCACTTATTTTCAACGATAGAGATTTGCGGTTTTTGTGAACGTTGGCTACTTTCTTGTGAAAGTCACGATACCGCAATCAAAATTGTCATAAAACACTTCGTACAGGTCAAAATTGAAAATGTTGCATGTTGGGATCCCCCTGCCTCTCAGCTATCTTTCAACTCATCGAGAAAATTAAAACTGCCTTTTACACATTTTTTGACGTAGTGGTTTAGTCAGGCTTCCGAAATAATCCATAATCATGAAGAATAATGCAAAGTTATGTTTTCTCTAATGGAACACCCTGTATTTTTTTCATATAAAAAAAAGGAATTCAATGACCTGATAAAATACAGGGTGTTCCATTTGAAAAAACCTAAGTTAGAGTCGTATCTCCAAAACCATACCCCGACAAAAAAATTGACTGCGCTACTGAATTCTGCGTAAAATTCTCTATGGGGTAAAATTTTGATTTGACATATTCGCTGAGAAACTTCGTAGACATAGTGGGGATCCAAAAAGTATAAGTTTTCAAAATCGCCCTGTATCTCATGAACGGAAGCAGTTATGCAAAATCTGATTAAGCCATCTTGAGTTACACAAAAAAGTGGCACAGTACCTCGAAAACTGCAAGGTTCTACCTATCTCGAAAGATAACTGAGATATCACGCAAAAGCATCGAAAACTGGACACACTGTACAAGCAACCCGTGAGGAATGTCTTCAGACCCCTTTGAATTTTCAAGGGTGATGAAAGCGAAATTTATACTGTTTCAAAATGTCTACTGGGTGGATGAAAAGTGAGTGCCAGAGGAGGTAGAAAGTTGCCAGTAGGAACAACGTCGGTATAGATCACTCCCACTCCTCCACTTTGTTCTGTCGCTTATGCCACGGAAGATCCAAGCATGCGTCTAAATGTGAAGAAACGTCACAGAATAATTACACATGCCAGACGCTTTCAAGACGTTTCTTCATGTTTTTTTTTGAAGATTCGACTTATGTGTGAAAAATCTCATTGTTAGCGACTTTTTTCCGAATGTGTGAAGAATTTCATCGTTAGCGATTTTTTTCCAAGTGTGTTGATTTTCCTCAGGCAGCATTTTGGCTAATAAAAACAGTGGGCGATACACTGTTTTTATTAGCAAAAATGTAATTGCTCTGTGTACAGGGTGGCTGAAATCCGAGCCTCATCATTGAGATCTCGTGAACCGTAAGAGATACAGGGTCGGTTAAATTATGGCAAAGTTGCTCAATTTGATGCCTAACAGAATGCCGTTCTGAAACTTGGAAAATTCCGATTACTTTCTTCCCTACAAGATAAGGTTTTCAAATTTGAATTCCAGAAACCATCATCAACTCATTTTTTTTTTCAATACGGACCTGTTTTTTTTTTATTTCATTTTTTGTTACCTTTGGATAGCCCAAACACTATGAGCTTTCACAAATTTCAATTTTCGAGAAAGAACATTTTCTCGAAATATTTGATCCGGAACTACTTTTGAAACATTATTATTTATCAGTTATACAGGGTGAGTCAATAGTGTGTTCTTCTTCGATATTAGGCAAACCCGTCAGATATATAAAAAAAATTCGAATACAAAAGTTACAGGGTTTCTTGGGAACTTTCACCTAAAATTATCTTCATATCTATAGGGTGTTCGAATTCCAAGATATCGGTTGATGATGACTGTTTTCAAATAAGACACTCTGTATATTATTAAATCCTTAGATTCTCCTTCAAGAGACTAGCTGGAATGTTTATAGAGATATAGGGTGTTCAAAAAGCTATATTCTTCAACTTTCTGATTTTTTTGTGTTAAAACTATTTATTATTGGTCGAAACGGCTAACATGTCCCTTTTGATTCACCATCTACTGACACTCAATTGGAACAAATACAAGGTGGTTCAAAATTAAAGATTTCCAATTCAATTTCAGTAGATAGTGAATCAAACGTTGAGATAGGGATATGTAAGCCGTTTCGGCAATAATGAATAGTTCTGACACTATATCTCTGTAATCATTTCCGCTAGACCCCAAGTGTGATACATTGATGAAATCAGCTCTTCAGGAAAAATTTTAAAATGCAATAATATACAGTTTGTCCCATTCAAAAACACCCATCATCAGCCGATATCTTGGAATTTGAACATCCTCTAGAAAATAATTTTAGGTGATAGCTCTCATAATATTCTATAACTGTTGTATTCGAATTTTTTTCATATACCTGACGGTTTAGCTTATATCGAAGGAGAACACACTATTGACTCACCCTGTATAAATAAGGACCTATAATCAGCACCTGAACACTGGAAAGATTTCAATGTAACCCCTCACCCCTCCACTGTCCTAATTATTACGAAACTGAACTCCTGGCAAAATAATATCTAATTCTCAGTCCATTGATAAAAACTATGCCTAAATTGTAATAATTACAAGAACAATTTTCAAATTAAATGCCCGTAAGCGAGCGCTGGATAATTCTTCCTCTAGCTCGTAGGGTTGTTATTTTTTAAAATATTTATGTCCCGTGGAATATCTGTGAATAAACGTGAATATTATCCAGCGGGTATAAATCGGGGCTCCTTGCAGGCCAGCGCACCACCCCTTGGTTTCCAATACACTGATTGGGAAGCGTTTTATTTAGATACTGAGTAACGGCCCTTTCATTGTGGGGTGGTACGCTATCCTGAAACCACCATAGTTGCTGGAGTATACAGGGTGATCCATGGTGGATGGCCTATTAGAAGTATCTGGACAACGAAGACAGAACTTTCTGAAAATTGGGAAGCTTTGATATTTGAACATTATCCGTCTAAAATATTTTCATCGATACAGTGTTGCCACTTCTATCAGAAACAACTAGCAACTTTGTTATTTCAAATTGAACACCCTGTATTTTATCGCATTTTAAGATTCTTGCTGAAGAGTTGATTTCATCAATGTATCCCACTTGGTGTCTAGCAGGAATGATTATAGAGATATAGGGTGTTCAAAATCGAGATTTTCCAATTTTAGGATTTTTTTGTGTCGAAACTATTCATTATCGATCAAAATGGCTTGCATATCCCTATCTTAACTTTCGATTCATCTACTGTAACTTAGTTGGAAAAAATACAGAGTGCTACAAGATTCAGAATTCTGATCACCCTGTATCTGTTCCAATTTGATATCAGTAGATAGTGAATCGAAAGTTAAGATAGGGACATGTAAGCCGTTTTGATCGATAATGAATAGCTTCGACGCAAAAAAATCCTTAAATTGAAAAATATCGATTTTGAACACCATATCTCTGTAATCATTTCTGCTAGACCCCAAGTGTGATATACATTGATGAAATCAACTCTTCAATAAGAATCTAAAAATGCAATGAAATACAGGGTGCTTTTCATTTGAAATAACGAAGTTGCTAGTTGTTTCTGATAGAAGTGGCAGCACTGTATCGATGAAAATTATTTAGACGGATAGAGAATGTTCAATTATCGAAGCATCCAAATTTTCAGAATGTTTTGTCTCTTTGTTCTCCAGATACTTCTAATAGGATCACCCTGTATTTAAGGGCTCGTCTCCAAGAAGTTCTAAATTTTGGATGAAATCATGAATATTCAAAAGAAATGAAGTAAATGTCAATTTTTGTAATTGAAACATTTGAATATCGAAATATGTGATAGCTCATAGTCTTTGGGCAATCCAAAGGTAACAAAGAATGAAATAAAAAATCCAGGTCCGTATTTGAAATAAATAAGTTTATGATGGTTACTGGAAGACGAAACGTCGGATTTCAAATTTGAAAACGCTATCATGTAGGGAAGAAAAGGTGGCCATGATAAAGTGTTATTCATATCGGTTGATCTCTTCAAATGACGCTAGAAAAAAATTTTTTTTCGGATATCTCCGAAAGTATTCGGAATTTTCCAAGTTTCAGAACGGCATTTTATTAGACATCATATTGCGCAACTCTGCCATAATTCAACCGACCCTGTATCGCTTACGGTTTACGAGATCCCAATGATGAGGCTTGAATTCCAGCCACCCTGTACAGTTTTTTCATCGATATGGTCTGTCTGTCAGCCAACTATGTTTTACATTCAGCTGGACAACTGTTCCATTGATATTGTGTTTGTGTTTATTTATCTATTTTTGTAGTTCTCGTTTTTTTTTAATAAAAAATCTGTTCATGACTTACTTGGTTTGTTACGTCATAAGACGTCCCCAGTTTCTGTCGTTTTATCATCTGATGCCTGTATATTATAAGTGCTGTGAAGGGTAGTCGACATATCATGAAGGTGAGGGTGACTACGAACATCATCTTGGCTGCTTTTTTCTTGTAGCTGATTTGTTGGTTTTGGAATTTTTTCGCGATCATTTTCTCGTATTTATTCAACTGAAAAACAAGGAAAAGTGTGGTGGTGACTTTGTTCGTTTGTTCTCTTCTGAATTATGCCGTTCTTAATGAAAACCTAGTAGGCGAGGTATAATATTGTCTGCCAATGGCGCTCGTTCAATGAAAAATGTCGATAGCTCATTTAGATCAGTGCTGAAAAGCCTTTCAAAATGGTAAAAAGTGAAAAGAAAAAAAGGAGAATGAAACCTATTGAAAAGAGAAGAGAATATAACAAAGATGAATGGAAATGGTATATTTCATAACTAGTGTGGAAAGGGACATATTTCGCGCGAGTGGACGTTTAGCACGAGCCGCAGAGCGGCGATTGCGGAAACGAAACGAGCGCAGGAAATGCACTTTCCAACGAGCTTCGTACAAAATTGGGCATTTTCACCGTCTATCTCAATAACTAGAGGAGTTATCGAAAAACCGATATACATGTCCTGGGTTCGATTTTGGAGAAACCTTGAATGGCACAATCGAAATTTCGATATCTTCATTCGTTTTAGAAATACAGGGGGAAATTGAAAATTTTCCGATTTCGATTTTATTTTCTGACTACTTTACGGTGAGAGGTATCAAAAAATTTCAAACGTATATTCATACAGTATGATGCGTGGAATCCATTGGCATCATCAGAAATTGTATACAGGGTGACGTTGAAAAGATACGGCAGCCAATTATGTTTTTTCTAATGGAACACCCCGTATATTTTGGCACAGTTGATTAGTCCCAGGCGTTCTCATTACAAATGTATATATAACCCTACCTTTTCCTTCCACAATTTCAGATATATTCGCAAAAATATATTCAGTGTGTCACATTTCTTATGGTTACACCCCCGTATCTTCTGTAAAAATAATTGAGGTAGGATTCAGAAGATTTTTGAATCCTATCTGAAATTGTGGAAGGAAAAGGTAGGGTTATATATATATTTGTAATGTGAACGCCTGGGACTATTCAACTGTGCCAAAATATATACGGGGTGTTCCATTAGAAAAAACATAATTGGCTGCCGTATCTTTTCAACGTCACCCTGTATACAATTTCTGATGATGCCAATGGATTCCACGCATCATACTGTATAAATATACGTTCGAAATTTTTTGATACCTCTCACCGTAAAGTAGTCAGAAAATAAAATCGAAATCGGCAAATTTTCAATTTCCCCCTGTATCTCTAAAATGAATGAAGATATCGAAATTTTGATTGGGCCACTCGAGGTTTCTCCAAAATCGAACCCGGAACATGAATATCGGTTTTTCGATAACTCCTCTAGTTATTGAGATAGACGGTGAAAACGCCCAATTTTGCCCACCCTGTACACTATTTTTCCTACGACCACAAATATTTATATTATATGTCATGAGTGTTTATGAGACCAGAGTAGGGATCATGTTTCTAATCATATTCGATCACATGAAGGTGATATCATTATCATTATTATTTAATTTTACTTCAATATTCAAATGACATCATTAGTTTAACGTTAACTTAACATTAACTCAATATGAACTCAACATCAACTCAACATTAACTTAACATCAACTTAACATCCACTTAACATCAACTTAACATAAATATAACAGTTTCTTAACATTAAGTCGAAATTAACTTAACATTAACTCAACGTCAACTCAATATTAACTTAAAATCAACCTAACATTGACTTAACATCAACTTAACATTAACTCAATAATTATTCAACATTAACTTAACATTAAATCAACATTAACTCAAAATTAACTTGTCATTACCTTGAAATCAAATTAACATCAACCCAATATCAAATTGACATCAACTTCACATTAATCACGAAATTGCCAATAGATTAACATTAATTCAACTATAAATTGAAATTAACTTGATTTCAACTTTTCATCAACTTAACATTACGTCAACATCAACAACAGTAACTCATGTTAAATCGAAACCAACTTTCCATTAACTTGACCATAACTTAACTTACCATAATACATCATAATCTACAGACCCTGTCACTGTGCGATTTTCGAATATTTCCACCCATGTGAGTTTTACTTTCGAACTTTCTAACTGATATGTTGTCATAGTGAAACGAGTCACTTCCTCAATAACAAATCAATGTGTTTTGTGCTGTTTTCATAGGTGGTCGTAGGAAATAGTAATTTTCCTCACGAGTGCGGAAAGTGATATTTTCCTGCACGCGAATGCCGGGCAAGCAGTCGAGTGCGGGAAAGACACTCATGTCGAGCCGATGATGACAGTTGTCGAAGGTTAGACAGACGGCATTATTATATTGGGTGTTTCAGTGGTTTGAATTGCGTAAATGAGTGTTGATTACAAGAAATCGACTTTTTTGATTGATTTTCGATTACGCGATGAAAAACCTTGTGATAATAGTATATTCTTCAACGAACGTATAATGATAGCTATTATTCTCGAAGATATGATTCCGAAACGAGCCGTAGGCGAGTTTCGGAATTATCCGAGAGAATAATAGCTATTATACGCGAGTAGAAGTCTATACTTTCTCTACGACTATACGATGGTCAGAAATTTAATGTAATCTAATTATTATTTTTGAAAATAATATACTTGATGTATGAATTCTAATATTATAATACAATTAACAGGAATCTTTAATATTCAACGAACTCAATGATGAAACAACACAATGATTATTAGGTCAGTGAATTATGTTTCTCGTACTTAGTGACTAAATTTTTAGTGATATTCTCACAATTCGTGGAATTTAATGTCGGTGTTGCATTTAAATCAACACTGACATTTTTATTCATATTGCTAGTTGATGTTTTTTGTGTGAAGGAACTATTATTTGATGATGATGAACATTGTTCGATTCATTAAAGAATTCGAATCTGCCGTTTTTTTTTATTCAACATGGAATCTTCTAGAAATCCTTCTGCCACCGATGTGCTCTTCCAGCCATGCACCATGTCTTTTCAATGCTGTTATACCTCCACCTGCATTGACAAGCAAAGCAATGCCCGGTGTACATCTCGGGACTTGGTAGCTTCCAAAATGAAACTATTTGTTTTCCAATTGCTGCAAACTTATTAATTCCAATTTTCTAAAGAGTACATTTTCCTTTTTGGTAATTCATGAAAAAATTGGAAATCACAACATTTGCTGCTCGTATATAACAGCAGTTTGTGAAACCAAAATAAATGAATTATTGAAATCGTAATTTCATAGATACAGGATATTTCTGATGACGATTATTGAAGTTAGATTCCTGTGGTGAATATTTTCATAATATTATTTCGAGTATATTTCACCGGTTCCTCAAGAGGCATCACTTCGCGGTTTTCACCATTTTCCTTCTTGATTGCTCTACTTTCATATTGAAGTAGAATGAATATAAATGGTTCCATTTGAAATTTTCGAATAAAATGGAAAATTGTCTGATTCTTCAAACGATGCCATCTAGCGGCCACCACAGGATTTGAATCGACTTGATTCGTGATTCATCTGGAAGAATCAAAAAAACCCTTCATAATGAGACCAAGATCGTTGAATTCCGTTACACTAAACTGTAGTAATGGGAGTTTTTTCAAAGTACTATTCATCCTTTCCTCCCTCTTTCATTTAAAGAGCTAGCGCAATTTTTTTGATCGAAGTGATTGTAAATCAACTCAAGAACATGAAAAAAGTGTTTTTGATATGTCGTGATATAGGAATAGTTATCATCCATGCAGATCCAAGATCTTGAATATCTTCAATATTCATAGAGTACATTTCTATGGAACGGCAAGCCTCCATTATATCCTCCAGATATCAAAGTTAAAACTTAAAAGACGCTATAAGTCAATCTGACATTCGCGAAAGTCAAGCCGTGACGTGACCCGTAAATGAAGCAGAGCCTTCTTGAGAAATTTGTTTGATGGATTTGCTGGTTTTTCATTAGTCTAACCTTTTCAGTTGCTGTGGATCCTGAAAATTCTGAATCTGTGATTGGTCGAGTGCCGTTGAATAATGAATTGGGATCCACGGTGTCTTGGAATCATCTTCATTCATCAATTACTAACCTATATGTAATCAATGTAGAATACGATAGTCGTAGAGAAAATTATATTATACCTCGAATATCAGGTTTTCATTAGAACAAAATTGATCAAACTTACTTTGATGAAAATTGAGATGTAACAAATAATTTGGATTGTTAAAGGTAGCCAAACCAACACCGTTATCATGACGTACCAGTATATGTTGATAATCAACAAATTTTCTGTGCAATATTTTTCCAGGAAGTTCAACCATTGCCGTTCCTGTAAGAGAAGAAATCTCAACCTCAATTCAACTACTGTTTTAAATAATAATGGGGAAGTTTCCTTCAGATGATTTTCATAAAATAAGTTCGGAACTCCTCAGTTTTATGTCTACGCTGTACAAAATGGCGATCAATGAAGTCCAAGTCATTTTTATTTTCGAAATTTCCAATTTTGGGGGCGGCAAACTGTGACGTACATTCTGAATCTAGTCTGAATTTAGATGTTGCGAAAGATATAGCTAACAAATAATTAACGAATGATAAAATAGGAGTCGTTGTTGATGTTTATATCATGAAAAATAGCTATTATCACCTAACTGACAAAACAACAGCGGCGGATTTACTGGTACTGCCTCATTATTTTCTCATATAATTTGTTTGTATAAATGAAATAATGACAAAAATAAATCCGAGCAATACTTTTTTTTTATATAGTGGCAGCGTCAACATTGCAAGTGGATCAAAAATGGTAAAAGTTATATACAGGGTCCCGCCGATTTCATAGGGACAGTAGGTATTGCTATTTCCTAAACGGAAAAAGATAGAGAATTGATCAAATTAGACAAAAGTCGCATAGTTTGAACGTCTTCAATACCAATGCCATTTTGCAAACTGAAAGAAATCAGCCGTTTTGCTTTTCCCCAAATATTAGCTGAATAAGAACAAAATCAATGATTTTCAGTTTTTTCGAAATATTTCAGGAACGGCTGGAATTTTTCGAGTTTGCAAAACGGCATATTGAAAAAGTTTAAATTATGCATGTTTTGTCTAATTTCATCAACTGTCGATCTCCTCTACTGTTTAGGAGACACCTAGCAATATTGTTCCTATGAAATCGACGGGTCCCTGTTAAGCAAAGGAATGATGAACGGAGGTAGTTTTCAATTGAAATTAGTGCTTTGAACATTTTTTCCACACTACCAGTGACCAGTTTCGAAGCAGAGCACTCATTTTCAGAATTAACAATAATTAATAGTTATTTAACCAACTAGTGTATTAATGAGGGCGATTAATGACGGAAATATTTTAACGTGCGAGCGAAGCGAGCGCGTTATTGTTCGAGATCATTAATCGTCTTTCAATACACGAAGGTTACAAAATTTTTCCGTCGACTATATTTTCTCATTTCTCCTGCAACGAAGAAAACTCGGTAAAAACTTGATTCGCGAATTCATCATTCATCCGGAAACTACTAAGAAACACCCAGTAGCCTTGTTACTGACATTAGTGACATTTTACTTTCTTTGTCGAAATGATAAACATAAAAAATAAATTCCTTGTGTTAGAATACAGCATAAACTATGAATTCACGCGGTGTATGTTTGGTTGATGCCTATAAAACAATCGATCATTAATAGACAAATTGATCATCAATAGGGGTCATTAATGAACGATTTCATAAACATTCAACGTATTCGTTAATACGAGGTCGACGGACAAATCAAATAAAGAACTGTATTGCTGAAGAAAACATTACCACCTTTCATAATGCTTTCGATCGATAGTGATTTAACGAACAGTTTGAAAATTATGATGTTGCAATGAAATGATTTGCAGACTTAAAAATCAGAAATCAGGAATCGTAATATGTTTCTCCTAGTAATTTCATTATGGTTTAGAACCTGTATGAACTCGAAAACATTTTATTTTGTAGGTTTCTGATCCTAGTCAGTGTAATAGTTATATTATAGTTATTCCATTTTATGTCGTTCTATTCTTTTATTTGTTTTTTTTGTTCCCTTTATCCTATAGATTGAAGATACTATATTTTTATCAATGAATGTCGGTTTTTCATTCGCTTTTTCAATGTCCTTTATATTTTCATCATCAAATGTGTTTAGCTTTGTTTTCATTTGTATTTGGAAAGAAAATATTATTATTGATTAAAAAAAAACAGAAGATATTGAGTATTGATTGAAAAGAACAGATGAAGGAATGGGGGTAGGGGCCGCAGGGGCCCTAAGAATTAGTAAGCTTAGGGCCCCAGAAATCGTAGATCCGCCACTGCAAAATAACCTATAAAGTGTTGACATTGGGTAACGAATAACTATTCATAGCCACAAAATCTAATCAGCTCTTGGTGTGCCCGTTGGTATTTTGAGTGGTGTTGACGGGCTCAGAGTATTATGCGATGTTGCAAGATATAATCCAGAAAATAGATCTGGTTTATAAAGAAACAAATTCACTTGCAAAATAATCACTGACAAGTTATGATTATCATTTTGTAATATAACGAAAGTGAAAATTGATAGATATACTATTGCAAAATATCATACTGAACCTTTATTTATTAGTAACCACAACTTATCATCCAGCAAAAAAGAGATTTATGAAAATTATTGTTGATACTGTTATGATAATGGTCAGAGAACAATTATTTCCGGAATTTTAGACATATTGATGATGCAGGCAACGTCGTACTGACACAGGAAATCGTATTGTCACTCTGTGTGAATGTGGCTTTTCTTAGTAGTACGTAATAGAAATTGTAATTTTTTATGAAGTGACATTTGATCTAAGCAAATAATTAAAAAATACGTATACAGGGTGAATCTAAATAATACCGAAAAAATTCAATTCAATTCAAATTTCCAAATATTAATGAAAATCTGTGAATAAAATTGTTCTTCGCTCTCTCACGTCTCAATAACGGTACATTTTGTAAGTTCATTTTAATTGGCTTATAATACGGTCTCTAGTTTACCCTTGTTACATTTATTTTACGTTGTTCTGGGACACCTTGTATTGATTCGTAATCTTAACAGGCTGAAATTATCTAACTAGATG
The DNA here is from genome assembly GCA_918026855.4 of Phaedon cochleariae. Taxonomy (NCBI): domain Eukaryota; kingdom Metazoa; phylum Arthropoda; class Insecta; order Coleoptera; family Chrysomelidae; genus Phaedon; species Phaedon cochleariae. The sequence goes on from OU896722.1 coordinate 1,299,610, forward strand.
TGGCCTTCCTCAGGACAAATGTTAACTCACTCTATAGTTCCTATAGACAGCCATCGGTATCGACAATAAGCCTCCGAAAACCCAGGTGATCACCATGACGATTTTTGCCCGTTTTTTATTCAATCTTGTCTCCTGGGGAAGAACGATAGCTGTCAGTCTGTCATATGTTATAGCCGACATGCTCAGTACACTAGCGATCATAACAGAACCTGAAATAATTTTTGAATTTTTCAAACACTATCTTCGAGCACCTCCTGCTACATTTTTTTGTTTGTTTAATGCTGCTTTATTCTCGGATATTTTCATGATACCTTGACCGTTTATATACACTTCCCCAATTTCGTCTCCTGGGAAAAAAATAGCTGTCAGTCTGTCATATGTTATAGCCGACATGCTCAGTACACAGTACAGTTCATAACAGAACAGTTATTTAACCAACTAGTGTATTAATGAGGGCGATTAATGATCGAGATATTTCAACGTGCGAGCAAAGCGAGCGCGTCAATGTTCGAGATCATTAATCGCCTTTTAATATACAAAAGTTGGTTGCAAAATTTTTCCGTCGACTATATTTCTCATTATTCCTGCAATGAAGAAAACTTGGTTCGCGAATTCATCATTCATCCGGAAACTGCTAAGTATCACCCAGTAGCCTTATTACTGGCATTAGTGACATTTGACATTTGTCGAAATGATCAACATAGAAAATAAATTCCTTGTGTTACAAAACAGGGATTAAAATCGTGTCAGAAGCTTGGAAAGGCGAACCCGTTAACGGAAAATCTTCGATGAAATCCATATTTTCGATTTAAATGCAAATTTCGTAAGTTATTGCATAAACAATGAACGCACGCGGTGTATGTTTGGTTGCCTATAAAACAATCGTGCATTAATAGACAAATCGTTCATTAATAGGGGTCATTAATGAACGATATCATATACATTAAACTTAGTCGTTAATACGAGGTCGACGAAAAAATGAAATTATTGAATGATTCTCAAACACAATCTGCGCGCTCCTCCTGCTACATTCTTTTTTGTTTAAACCTGCTTTATAGACCAGTGCTGAAGCCTTTGAAAACGGTAAAATGTGAAGAAAAATCATAGTTCGATAGAACTCATTGAAAAAGAAAGAGAATATAACAATGATGAAAGGGAGAATAAATTACGTGCGATCTGAGGTCGGAAAGTGGTAGGGGGTGAATTTTCAAGGGTAAAAAACGGTTTATCTTGATTTCCAGCAAAACTACGAGCCCTATGGATAAAAGTTGAATTTGAAAATTTGCTTCAAATATTAATATTAATGAATTAAAAACCTGAATAACTTGTAATGGCAACAGAATCTCAAGTAGGAATATTAATGAATTAAAAACCTGAATAACTTGTAATGGCAACAGAATCTCAAGTAGGAATTGTAACAAGTGCTCAAACATGCTCGAAATGTTCATCGTTCACTTATATCGACACGAAAAAATCGGTTTTGGATTTACTGTTTCCGAGGTAGGTACAGGGTATCCCAATTTGGGCACTTTTGCGGGGTATCTCCCTTATCAGTAAAGATAGAGCATTGCGGTTTTCGCGACAGTGTGCTACTTTTTTATAAAATTAATAATGGCGCAAGCAGAATTGTGATAGCTCTTCCGGTTGTCGAGATACAGGGTGGAATTGACAAATATCACTTTTCAGGCACCCTCCGTGTCTCAGTTATCTTTGAACTTATCGAATAAGTTAGAACTTGTTTTTATCCAGTGGCGTAGTTATTTTTTTGTAGCACCTTTTGTTTTTTAGTTATGGAGCAAACATATGTTTTTTTAAATGGAACACCCTGAATATTATTTCATATATACATTGAGCATGAAGTGGGCTTTCCAAAAATATATAATTGTATACAATTATTTTCCATTTAAACAAACATATGTTTGCTCCATAACTAAAACACAAAAGGTGCTAGCAAAAAAATAACTACGCCACTGGATTCTACAAAAAAAACTCTATAAAAACAAGTTTTAACTTCTTCGATAAGTTCAAAGATAACTGAGACACGGGGGGTGATATTTTTCAATTCCACCCTGTATCTAGACAACCGGAAGAGCTACCACAATTCTGCTTGCGCCATTATTAATTTCATAAAAAAGTAGCACACTGTCGCGAAAACCGCAATGCTCTATCTTTACTGATAAGGGAGATACCCCGCAAAAGTGCCCAAATTGGGATACCCTGTACATTTCAAGCGCTTGTCATTCTGAAACGGCTTGACCGATTTGCACAAACAAAGTGGATTTGATAGAGAATCGAAAGGACTTCAAAACAAGGTACCACTTGACCCCTCTTTATATTTGAAAAAACAAAGTTGATGGTGCCCACACAACCATTTTCATGCCAAATATTAGTGAAAGAGGTACCTTTTAGCCTGAATTTTACCCGACCTCGCTAGCTTGTTCCGTTCAAAGGTTAATGGAGGAGGAGGACTTTTCACGTCCTCACTGTATGTTTTTTTCGCACCTCGATTGGAATAATTACTAGTCGAGGAAATGGAATATAGAAAATGTTGTTTTGTGGAAATAATTGTCCTTGATGTGGAATAAGCCCTTTGTGCTTTTATGACGACAGAATAGTAAATAATTAACTGTTTAGATTTTGGAATATATCAAGGAGATCCAGAGAAGAATCAACGGATAATGAAAAATCGCCTTCATTGATGACGTAAGTGCAAAGATCGATCGATCTAACTGTGCCTTTATACAGGGTGTTTCACAGATAATGGGAAATATTTCAATGGTACATAGGGGTCACCAAGGTGGTTCTGAAAACACGATATTTGATAGGTCTTAGAGTCTTCATAACGGAGATACACAGGGCGATTTATCGATTTCGAATAATTATTCATTCGTCTATAAGTATTGAACTCTACCAGTATATTTTTCTAAAATTTGGTATGGAGCTTATACTTGGGACGTTGAATTCATTCACCTATCGGGTGAAGTGAAAATCGGCTTCAGGAAAAATTTACATTTATTCAAAATATTAAAATAACACACTGTATGTAATAATTGACAGAGTTCATCAAAGGAATCGTGAAGAGGAGGAAAAACTGAACTGGATTTGATGCTTTTTGTTTTCCCGCCACCAATTCTCATCGTAACAACAGAAAGCTAAAAGTATGTCAATTTGAAGAGTATTGAAATCATGAAACCACTTTCAATATCGTTCGAAAGAACTTACTCAGTCTCACAGTCTTTATAACAGAGATACAGGGTGAATTATCGGTTTCGAATAATTATTCACTCGTCCATATAAGTATTATATAGACTACCCATCGCAGTAATATTTTCTCAAATTTGGTATTGAGCTTACTTGGGACGATGGATTCATTGACCAATCAGTCAGAATGGAAATACAGGTTCAGCTTCAGGAAAAGTCTCATAGTCTTTATAACAGAGATACAGGGTGAATTATCGAATTATAATTATTTGGTATTATTTCCATTCCGCCTGATAGGTTAATGAATGTCGTGTTACTGGGTAGTTTTTAAGACTTATGGAGACTGTGAGACTTAGTGAGTTCTTTCGAGCGATTTTTTGACTGAAATATCAAATAATCATAATTGACACTGGTTTCATAATTCCAATACTCTTCAAATTGACATACTTTCAACCTGTTTATAGGTGCGTTTTGTTGTGCCATAACTCAATCTGGTTCTTGGCATTGTACACGTTTTGTTGTGCATTCAAACCCATTTCCATTCCCATTCGCATTCCTCCTCATGAGAAGGATTGAAAATTAGAATGACAAATAAAAGTGACTTGTGATTATTATTGTGACATGAGAATTCGGTTAAAATGAAAAATTGTCAGGATTTATCGCATACAAGCTAATACTAATAAATAGAAATTGAAGAGAGCCGCAGAACGGAGGAATACTAATTATTGAGAGTGAATATATTCAATTCACTAAGTAATTTTTGAACATATGTTTCTACAGTTCCAAATATTCGCATTGTCTGGCGCCGATCCGTTTTCTTGGGCCCACCCATTCTATCACTTCCGGAATGGCACAACAAAACGCACCTTATGATTGTTACGATGAGAATTGGTGGCGGGAAAACAAAAAGCATCATACACAATTCAGTTTTTCCTCCTCTTCACAATTCTTTTGATGTACTGTGTTAATTATTGAATACAGTGTGTTATTTTAATATTTCGAATAAATGTAAATTTTTTCCTGAAGCCGAACCTGGATTTTCACTCCGTCCGATAGGTGAATAAATTTAACGTCTCAAGTATAAGCTCCTTACCAAAATTTGAGAAAAATATACTGGGTAGGTCAATACATATAGACGAATGAATAATTATTCGAAATCGATAAATCGCCCTGTATCTCCGTTATGAAGACTCTAAGACCTATCAAATATGGTATTTTCAGAACCACCTTGGTGACCCCTATCTACCATTGAAATATTTCCCTTTACCTATGGAACACCCTGTATTACTTTTGTCAAATTGTAGACGTTTACTTACATTCGATAGTTGCTTCCCCCTTGCATCCGATGGCGCCGAGCTGGTAATTTTGGAAAATGTCGTAAGTCAAAGTGACCCATGGATGAACCAAAAGTGATAGTAAATCAGCCGCCGCCATGTTGCCAATCAGCAGATTGGTGGCTGTTCGGATATGGGCGTTTTTTGCTAAGATGAAGACCACCAGAATGTTTCCAAAAATGCCGAACAGTACTACCGGTAAGAAAATCATTGTTTTCAGTATTATTTCTGATGCTTCTTTCATTGTCCATATCGTATTGATGAACGGTGTTTCTGCCGGGATGATCTGAAATTATTCGTGAAAATTACAAAGTGTGCGGCCTCCTGCCTCCCGGTGTTGAACTTTAGAACTTTTACGAATAAAGGGAGGACAAGTTCTTTTCCTCCTTAACTTTTTCCTTTTTCTCTCTAGGGAAGAAAAGTAAAAGTGACGTAATGATACGTTATCAATGAAACACCTTATACGGCATTGACGAACTAAACTATACAGGGTGAGTCAGTAGTGTGTTCGCCTTCGATATAGACCAAACCGTCAGATATATAGAGAAAATGCAAATACAACAGTTGTAGGGTTTCATGAGAACTATCATCTTGAATTATTTTTTTATCTATAGGGTGTTCAAAATTCCAAGATAACGGCTGATGATGATTTGTTTTAAAGGGACATCCTATATATTATTGCATTCTTAGGTTCTGCCGGAAGAGCTGATTTCATCAATACATCACACTTAGGGTCTAGCGGGAATCGATACAGAGATATTTCATTATTGGTCAAAACGGCCCAGATGTCCCTATGTTAACTTTTTATTTACTATCTACTGACATTTAATTGAGACAGATACAGGGTGATCAGAATTCTTGAAGCTTGAACCACCCTGTATTTGTTCCAATTAAATGTCAGTAGATAGTAGATCGAAACTTATCATAGGGACATGAAAGCCGTTTTGACTAATAATGGATAGTTTCGATACAAAAAACTTTTAAAGTTGAAAAATCTCGATTTAGAACACTCTATATCTCTGTAATCGTTTCTGCGACCCCAAGTGTGATGCATTGGTGAAATCAGCTCTTCAGGGAGAACTTGAAAATGCAATAATATATAGGGTGTTCCGTATGAAAAATCCATCATCTGGCGATATCTTGGAATTAGAACACCCTATAGATATGAAAATAATTTGAGGTGATAGTTCTCATGAAATCTTATAACTGTTGTATTCGAATTTTTTCTATACAGTGTGTCCCACTTACCATGCTCACCATGGGTATCTTTTTAACGGTGAGAGATACGAGGTCGGTTAAATGACACCAAATGTGGAGTTTGTCAAGGCCAACTATAATGTGAAAAAATATTTCGATAAAATCTATTCCTTTCTGTTTTATACGCAAAAAACAGATTTTGATCATTTTCATGTCTCCTCCGTAACTTCTTTTTTTATGAAAATATTCAAATAGGAATTTCACATTCTCATGGCAGTTTTTCAAAATGATTTCGAAAAAAATATGAAATTTATACCAACTCTTCTAATATTTGAGATATCAGCACCAACTTTAGTTTTTCAAATGTAGGTCATAGCTCACTATGACTTAGTTACAAATAACTTTTTTTTCTCTTACAGATGATATGTCGCAGTAACAGTTTTGTGTTGATAACTACGGAGTTATCGTCATTTATACAAAAACAAAAAATTATTTGGGAGCCGCCATCTTGAATTTAAAAATTATAACAAAAGAATCATGATCTCCGATCTCAAAAACCCCCACTTACCAATTTTGAATGGAATCGGACCAAATCTTGTCCGCCATCTTGGAGCAGCCATTTTTTTTTAATTTCAACAAAAATTCCATAATGAACTGACTCCGAAATTATGAATACCTGCCAAATTTCAAGTTAATCGAAGTTATGGAATTTTCGCTGAAATTAAAAAAAAATGGCTGCTCCAAGATGGCGGACAAGATTTGGTCCGATTACATTCAAAATTGGTAAGTGGGGGTTTTTGAGGTCGGAGATCATGATTTTTTTGTTAAAATGTATGAATTCAAGATGGCGGCATCCAAATCATTTTTTGTTTTTGTATAAATGACGATAACTCCGTTGTTATCAACACAAAACTATTACTGCGACATATCATCTGTAAGAGAAAAAAAAGTTATTTGTAACTAAGTCATAGTGAGCTATGACCTACATTTGAAAAACTAAAGTTGGTGCTGATATCTCAAATTCTAGAAGAGTTGGTATAAATTTCATATTTTTTTCGGAATCACTTTGAAAAACTGCCATGAGAATGTGAAATTCCTATTTGAATATTTTCATAAATAAAGAAGTTACGGAGGAGACATGAAAATGATCAAAATCTGTTTTTGCGTATAAAACAAGAACGAATAGATTTTATCAAAATATTTTTTCACATTATAGTTGGCCTTGACAAACTCCACATTTGGTGTCATTTAACCGACCTCGTATCTCTCACCGTTAAAAAGATACCCATGGTGAGCATGGTAAGTGGGACACACTGTCTATCTGACGGTTTTGCTAATATCAAAGGAGGGCACACTATTGACTCACCCTGTATATTACTATTATAAAGGGTTATTCACGTTATTCGACACGAAGCATTACGGCTGAAGTATTAGGTTTTTCAACAGTTTTTTTTATCAACAGGGACCCACTCGGGGACTTATCAGCGCTACATTTCAAAAATATGTTCATGTTGTACAGGGTCATGTATATCATTGCATTTTTAGATTCTCCCTGAAAAGCTGACTCCATCAGTATACAGGGTGTCCGGAAGTTATGCGCAAAAATCAAGGGACTGATTCTGCATGAGAAAACATGAAATTTATTTCATATATACTTGAGTCCGGAAATGCATAGTTTTCAAGATACAGTGTATTACTGCTCTTTTTAGAAAAAATCGTTTTTTCATGAATATCTCGAATATTCTTTCACGAATTCTCTCAAAATTTGGTTATGATATTCTCTGTCATGAGCTGCTAATTTAGCCATTGTTAAATTAGAATTGTGAAATCCAGTGGCGTCCCGGGGGCACCCTACCGAATATTTTTGTAAATAAAATGTGCGTCCCTAATTTTTTTAAATTCTCTATCTCCACATCCTAATGACTAACTAAAAATACAATATTTTAGTATCTTGAATTGTTTTGCAATTTTGCTGCGTTTCCGCGGAAAAAAATAAATACCAATTCATTGTATAAATTTGTGCAAAACATTGCTCCACAAACAAGGGTGAAAATTAAATGTGTTATCCATGTCCATAGACGTAAAATAATAATTAAGATTCATTTTCTTCAAATATTTTATAATACATGTTTGACACACTTTGTATTATCGAAAACAGTGTAGAGTGTGTCAAACATGTATCAAGGAATATTTGAAGAAAATGAATCTTCATACTCATTCTATATCTATGGACATTGATCACGCATTTATTTTCACTTCAGTTTTTGAAGGAATTTTTTGGCACAAATTTACGCAATAAATTGGTAATTATTTTTTGCCATGGAAATGAAGCAAATGGTCGAAATAATTCAGGAGACCAAAATGTTGTATTTCCAGTTGGTCAATAGGTTATGAACATACAGAATTCAAAAAAATCAGTGGCGCACATTTTATTGATAATAATATTCGGTAGGTTCCCCCCGGGACGCCACTGGATTTTATAATTCCAATTGAATTATGGCTATATCAGCCCCTCATAACAAAGAATATCATTGCCAAATTTCAAGAAAATTGGTAGAAGGATATTTGAGATATTCATAAAAAACCGATCTTGTTTAAAAGTTTTAACACACTGTATGTTGAGAACTATGCATTTCCGGACCCACGTACATATGAAAATAATTTCTCATCTCATCATGTAGAATCACCCCCTTGATTTTTTGCGCATAATTTCTGGACACCCTGTATTACATTTGGGTTTTCAAAATCAAGATTTTCCAAACTTCGGATTGTTTTGTGCCCTCCGCGTAGCGGGTGGAAAATTAGCACTTTCCTCGATCCCTTGTTATACACAGCTATTCCTTTCTATATAGGCAACATTCAGAATTCTGTTATTTCACAAAATGCTAAGGTGCTGTCATGTTCAGTGTTATCATGTCAAGAAAATGTCATTGAAATTAAAATCCAAACTTTCTAATCTCTAATGGAATTCGTATACAGTCTGTCCAAGATAAGGTTGAACAGCATTTTGAAAATTATTTTTAGTTTTTGAGTTATATCGAAAAAAGTGAATTTTTAGAATTTCTATTTTTTTTTTCTCCGTTATTATCAGAGATACAGAAAAACTGAAAATACTTTTTCATTGCAACTTTTGATGAGGTTTAACGTGGTGATACCGATTTTTCTATGCAACGTTTCGTATTCGTGGAACCATCATCAACTTTTGTTTTTTAAATACGGTCCTGATAATTTTTTCACAGATTCTGAAAGGTTTTTTTATTCTGAATTCAACAATGTACTATACAAGGTGATTCGAATGTGTTTCGACCTATTTCTATCCATCATCAATGTTTTTTCGAACTTCCAAAAGAAAAAAGCCATCAGTTCCACTTATTTCTGATCATTTAGTGTCAAACTTGATGGATTAGTTATTCAATACTGAAAAGTGAATAAAAAATATTTCACTACATCATTCGATCAATGCAGCGTTTAAAAATGTTGATGAATTCTTACACGAATTACTTCAACAACTTAACTTTGACAATACCTACAGAGACATTCATAACAAATGTTCAAAATGATAATCATTATTTTCTGAACAAAGATATGCTCTTCTAACAGTTGCTTCTAAGACATTGCTAAGCATTTCTGGGGTTATTCTATTGAATGCTTCGAAGACACTGTCCCTTAGTTCTTCTTCATCATCAAAGTTATTTGCGTGTACAAAGTTCGATAATAATATCCCCTAAGAAAAAATCCAGCTGTGTCAAATCAGGCGACCGCGCCGGCCAAGGGATAAACACGCACAGACTTCTCTGGAATTATGTACCGGAGCGCCATCTCGTTGAAACCAACAGTTCTGAACTTCCGCAATCGGTAAATCATCCAGAGCTTCCTCAAGATGATTCTCAAGCGAATTTCTATAACGTTCAGGAGGTCTGTGTTTCATGGTAAATAGAAGGAACAATAATTCGTGTACCAAATATTGCAACCCACATATTAAAGCCGAAACGGTGTTGGTGTCTCGCTATATTGTATAAATGTTCATTTTCTCGTGAACAATAATGTGTATTTTTTCTATCGAAGCTACCATGATTAGTGTCCATGCTTTCATCAGTCCAGATGATTGTTCGAAAGAAATCTGCGAAATTTTAACATTTCCTGGTATACCACTCACAGAATGTCTTGCGCCTTTCGTCATCGCCTGGTTTTAGCGCTTGACATATCCTGAATTTGTATGGATGGAATTTTTGTTTCCGCAAAATGAAATGGGTTGTTGATTGAAACCAGTTGATGAGGTATCAGTGTGTTGACTAATTTTCCTTCAAAATAAGTGGAACTGATGGCATTTTTCCTTTGGAGTTTCGAAAAAACATTGATGATGAATGGAAATAGGTCGAAACACAAATGAACCACCTTGTATAATACATGGTTGAATTCAGAATAAAAAAACCTTTTAGAATCTGTGAAAAAATTATCAGGACCGTATTTAAAAAACAAAAGTTGATGATGGTTCCACGAATACGAAACGTCGCATGAAAAAATCGGTATCACCACGTTGACCGTCATCAAAAGTTGCTATGAAAAAGTATTCTCAGTTTTGCTGTATCTCTAATAATAACGGAGAAACAAAAAATAAAATAAATATTTCAAAAATGAACTTTTATCGATATAACTCAAAACCTAAAAACAATTTTGAAAACTTTCGAAGGCTGTTGATGTGAGCCTCCGAATGCGCAATTTTTTCCCCATTTAACCGATTTCGTATCTCTTACCGTTTTCGAGATCCCCATGCTGTTCAACCTTATCTTGGACAGACTGTAGATTCTCTGTGAAATGGACGAAGGAGAAACAGTAAAACCCGTGCAGGGTGTTTCTAAATAACACCGAAAAAATTCAAGGGGCGATATTCCTTGCGATATTTTAGGAAATAAAGTTCATATTTTTTTATTTTCGTTTTATGTTCTGGTTCCACGAAAAGGGATATCATGTAATGTACAGAGAACATCGTGAGAACCAAGGGAAATAAGGTAGGAATTGGTGTTCCTCTTAAATTTCTGGAGGTTATATGCCTCGGGGAACACCTCCCTTGGCAATGTGTTCCAGAGCCTCGCTGTTCCCGATTTCGGCCAATTTGGCATTTCATTCCCATGGTGGAGATATAAATATACCATATTAAAGTTGAGTATTTTAGTTTTGATCAGGATAGCCTTCAAGATTCACATACTTGCTTGATCTGTATTTCATTTGTTATTCTCGGGATCTGATTGATTGGATAACTTGTTTTTGGATAATCACGCCATGAATACTTTGTTATCTCGCATAACGATATTTGTTACCTCCATTTGATTACCGTGCCAATCACAGTGGAATATGGAGATAAATAATCGCTATTGCACATATGGCACGGCATCCACGTTTTGGGTATATTATTGAATTCGTGCAAGGTATTATAATAATCTGTCGAGTAAGTCACATTGGTGGTTACTTCACATATTTATTTTAGTTAATTCTTTCGGTTGCAGAAAAAATCCCATGTTTCATTCGGATCAAACGTGACTTTGTTTGACTCGCAAATTTTGCTTTCGCTTGTCAAACAAAGTGTTCACTATTATTTATTGAGATGAAGAGAAAAAATCCAGAAAAATCTAGAGAATTGAGCGAAATAGAGATAATATATTCTTTGAGAACTCACATCATCGTAAAGGTCATCGCTGTTATTCATTGAGAAAATTCACTAAAATATAGCAATACTTCTCACTTTCGCATTGTTTGCCATAATGCTGATCATATCTGAATCACTCGATAGTTTCAATTAGCATAATTAACTTCTGTTATGCTGTGCTTTCAAACTTTCAAAAGTACCTACTCACCTTGTTTATCTGATATGCCCTTATCTAACCATATGTTTCCATTAGTATATCATGCCTCATAATATAGGGTGTTTCGAAATTAAATACATATTATGTGATCTCATTAAGTATCTAACCTAAACAAAGTTACAACCCTTAGAAGATTTGAGAAAGATGTTTTTCTTTTTTATTTTCCCCATATATTAAGCTGAAGAGACGCCTCATACCACTAATAAAATTACAAAACAAATCAATTAAGTGAATTTTTCATCTGAATTTTCTAGAACCAACAGTAAATTCATGCAAACCTAGAAAATTTCTAAATTTGATTTCGTCAAAATATAGTGTTGTTTTATTCATTTTCTCAGGAATAAATTTGAAATATCATGCTTTTGGGTGTATGATAAATTGATATTCATCATACAGGGCGTGGAAATGAATTCTGAATTGAGACTATCACGAATCTGCGATTAGAGGTCTATAAAAATCACAAGTTTCCATCGTTCAAGTTTGAACCCCCTGATTGGGTATGAAAGTGTTGAAAAGGAATATTCTCAGATAAATTATGAACATACAAAAATGGATATATATTTATATAAAGCAATACATTGAGAATTCGCATTCTCTATGTGATGAGAATATTTACTCTTTTTCAGTTAATTCAATAGAAAACAACTACTTTCCTGGCTATATGCCACGACGAACATATTGAATTATATCTATTGAACACACACGATAAGAGTTTGAAAATAAAATATAAAAATTTCTGAAATTGAGAATTTGAATGTTCATCAGATATAATTCAATGTTCGACGTGGCAAATAGCCAGGAAAGTAGTTGTTTTCTGTTGAATATTCAGAATGATGTGTGTATATACATATTTTTTGTCTGAAGGAGAATGCAAATTCTCGATTTCAGAAATTTTTATATTGCTCAGATATAGACATTCATTGTGAGTCCAAATGTGAACATCCATTGTACATCCAAGTATAGATATCCACTGGACGTCCAAAGTGGTGTCCTCAGGACATCAAGTGGACGTTCATTGGACATTGAACGACCACTCAAGTACGTCCATTGGACGTCCTAACGATCCGAAGTGGACGTACATTGTACGTACATTGGACATACATGTGCTGTGTGGGTTTTAATGAAGTCAATATACAGTCCATAGTTATGGGACTAGAAAATTCAATTACTTGATGGGAAATACATTCAAGTCGAACATTGGCAAACAATCTATATATTTGATCATGGAATAATTTTATACAACTCATTACCGAATGATTTGAAGAATATTCATGATGTAAGAATATTTAAAGTCAATCTTAAACAATGAAATTCCGAATAAAGATTGTATGGGCTTATTTTTCAGATCAAAGAAACGTTTCTTTGATCTGAAAAATGAGCCTATGTAATCTCTATACGGGATTTTGGAACACCCTTTATATTAAGAATGTTGGAGTCATCCAAGCATTTGAATTTTTTTGTGATTTTAATATTGTATTTGACCAGTTCAGTTGCTTGTTGAATACATTCTGTAAGGTATCTTAGCAACTACAACATAATGAGCTTTTTTGTTTGATCAATAAAGTAATATTAATCCACGATAGCACAGGCTGAAATAATAAATATAGCTTCGTAAAACTCAAATTATGAGAGTCACTAGTAAAACTGGACTTTCCCCAAGTCCAGTGAAGAAAATTTATCGAAATGTGCAGGTTAGTAACTTGACATAAATATTCGGGGTTATCTTTCTAAGAAGGAGAAATCACGAAGAAATATATTTAAGAAAACCGTAAATGTCTCTGAGTAGCATTTATATAAAATAACACGGAATTTCCCGATATTCGTATTCTAGAAATATTGGCCGGTTTTAATTAAAGCTAGAGTGGTATTCGGTAAGAAAATTTCACACCGAAATATAATCAAAAAAAATACTAGCATAAGGTTAAGCTGAATAAAATACGAAATATCGACTTTAGTTTTAAAAGTGTTTTAAAAGTGTTTTTAACCGCCAGCTTAGTTGCAAAGCAACCCTCGAAAGTCAGAGACTTGTACTAGTTACGCAAGGAAAGTAGCTGTTTTTCTTATCTACCATGTTCGTTCATTCTATGAACATTTATGGAAATGACAGAGTTTTAGTATTTGTTTACTCAAAAATAATTATCTTGAACAGTGAGTTTTTAATAGTTTTACGAATTCATGTTTGCTCTGAGGGATATTCATAAAGTATCGCCTTAAATATATCCGTTTCGAATTCATCCATGCATCTGAATTCCAGGGAAAAAGTTAATGTTCGAGTACTTTTCGAGAGATCATAATTCTTTACTATGGAACACACAACAACATGATTTAAAACTGTGATTTTGTAAATTATATGATTTTATGTTTGCTTTGGATATCTTATGGCTACACATGAAAATTTAATCTGAAGGATATCCATCATAGATCCATTAGGGATGTCTCTTTCAAATCCAGGGATATCCCGACCAAAATTGGACATGAAACGGATATTCTATGGATATCCATTTCATTTCCAATAGATATCCGTTTCATGTAAATACACTCACCGGCAAAAAAAACCGGCCACCAAAAAATTTAGTCAAGTTGTTCACCCTGTAACTTCTTTAGTTCTTGTCAGATTTCGGTGAAATTTTGATCGAATCGTAGATTCATGTTCCGGAATGTTAACCTGAATATGAATTCCCAAAAAAGGTGATAGCTTGGTCATTATACAGGGAAAAACAAGAGTTACTCATTTACCCATAACTTCTTAACGCCCTGTGGCTGAAGTGAGTGGTTGAACTCCTCTTCATTATGTCTTGGATTGAAGAGTATTCTTTTCTCATCACAATAGTTTTTGATTCACGTCGATATCTCATTGTTTAGAAAAGATACGATGGTTTTAAGAAAGTATGGAGTTATTCAAGTTTTATTTAACAATCATCAGAACGTACATAAACTTATCGATCGACAACTTAAAAAAAAACATCTTCAAATCAACATGGCTTATTTCCACATTGTTTTCTTGGTATACTTCCCATATTATTGGAGACGGCTTTGTCTTGATGCATGACAACGCCAGACCACACGTTGCTCGAATTGTAACCGAGTATTTGAATGAGGTCGGAATTCTAAGGCTTGACTGGGCCAGCATGCAGCCCGGATCTCAATCCTATAGAGCATCTTTGGGATGAACTACAGAGGCGCATTCGTCTACGTCTGACATTGCCAGAGACTCTTCAAGAGCTACGATTCGCCCTTCAAGAAGAATTTGAGGCAATTCCTCAAGACTGCTTGAGAAATCTGATCAACTCGATGCCACGGCGATTAAATGCTGTAATTCAAGCTCGAGGAGGGCATACTCGGTATTGAATACATCTAGGAGATCTACTTTTCGTTTGTTTTTTGTAATTAAGGTTTTTTGTGTAGGTGTGTCTACGTTCTGATTATTGTTAATAAAACTTGAATAACTCCATACTTTCTTAAAACCCTCGTATCTTTTCTAAAAAATGAGATATCGACGTGAATCAAAAACTATTGTGATGAGAAAAGAATACTCTTCAATCCAAGACATAATGAAGAGGAGTTCAACCACTCACTTCAGCCACAGGGCGTTAAGAAGTTATGGGTAAATGAGTAACTCTTGTTTTTCCCTGTATAATGACCAAGCTATCACCTTTTTTGGGAATTCATATTCAGGTTAACATTCCGGAACATGAATCTACGATTCGATCAAAATTTCACCGAAATCTGACAAGAACTAAAGAAGTTACAGGGTGAACAACTTGACTAAATTTTTTGGTGGCCGGTTTTTTTTTGCCGGTGAGTGTAGTATAATGTGTGTTCTGTGGGTTCTGCTTCATGGAAATACCAATGTCTTCTTTCCCTATCGATATAGGATGATCCACGGAGATGATAGAGATTTGCTTGAGTGCGATCCAGAAATGGAAACATAGCTGCCTGAAGACTCTCCACCTTTTTGATTGAAACCGTTCTCCTGTTTGTATAATCCGTTCTTTCATAGAGAACACAACAAATTTATTTCGAACTGTAATTTTGTAATTTATATGAATTTTATATTTGCTTTGGATATCTGCTCAAAATCCTATGGATATCCGTTTCATGTCCAATAGATATCCGTTTCATGTCTATAATGTGGGTTCTGCCTCATATAAATTCCAATACTTAACGCCTTATTTCTCTATCCACGTACGATGTTCAACGGAGATAGAAGTGATTAGCTTGAGTGCGATCCCGAAGATGAAAAATAATAGCTACCTGAAGACTCTTGTGCTTCAATTCCTGGTGGAAACGATAAAGATGAACGCGATAGCAAGACCAGAACCTTTCATATTGAAACCGTTCGCTGGTTTGTATAATCCGTTTTTTCATGGATGTTCTATAGAGAAGACAACAAAATTATTTCAAACTGTGATTTTGTCATTTATATGAATTTTATGTTTGCTTTGGATATTATCTCATGGCTTTACTTGAAATTCCTTCTGAAGGATTTACATCATATATCCTCATGGATGTTCCTTTCAAATCCAGGAATATCCCGACCAGAATTGGACATGAAACGGATATCCGTTTCATGTCCAATAGATATCCGTTTCATGTCCATAGTGTGCTCTGTGGGTTCTGCCTCATAGAGATTCCAATACTTACCGCCTTCGTTCCCTATCGACGTACGATGGTCCACGGAGATGATAGGGATTTGCTTGAGTGCAATCCAGAAGATGAAAAAAAAATATAGCTAGCTGAAGACTTTTGTGCTTGACTTCCAGGTGGAAACGATACAGATGAACGCGATTGCGAGACCAGCACCTTTCATATTGAAACCATTCGCCGGTTTGTATAATCCTTTTTCTCATGGATGTTCCTTGTTGTGCAATCACCCGACAGATAGTTACGTGAAGGATTGTTTGAAAAAAGCAAGGGACGGATGGGTGAGCAAATCTTTATTTTTCTCTGTCGTTGCTGCATAATTGTACAGGGTGATACACGTTTTTCAAAAAAAATGAGAGGGCATTGATCTTCAGAAGACAAATTTGACTTGTATCCAGGGTGTTGAAATAGATTTTTTTTCGTTTTCTTAAGATTACTTTTGCAGAATAAGTTTCTCGCACGAAATTTGGGACCAGTTTTGTTTTGTAGGTATAGATATTCACATTACCAGTTGGGGAACGCGTCATTTTGTGTAACGATGGGATTTTGCTAACTGGTTACGTATAATAAATTTTAATTCTGATTTAAAATTTCGCTTGAGCAGATATAATGACCAGTTCTACATAAGTGGTATAAACGTCAGTAGTCAATTTGAGGTATCCGAAACAATAAAGCGACGAATTTAACGAAATAGACTCGTTTCATATTTTTATCAGTTGGAACTGGCTGGTAAAATTCATATTTCCCCAAATGATATCGAGAAAGCAGTACAAATTCTCTTCGTCCATCCATATTTCCATTTCGTAACTTGTATTGGAATGAACATTTCATCACCAGTTATGAAATATTTCACTCTACCCAACTGATTTTGGTGTGCGACGAAATTAGTGTTGAGTAGTTTATAAAGTAAGACATTTCAAAACTTCTGTTAGTTTTGAAAAGTGTCAAATGACATGTCAAAATTATAAAAATGAAGATTTCGTATTATTTTTTATACAGGGTGTATCTAAATAACACCGAAATAAATCGAGGGGTGTTTCCTTGTGACAGTCTAGCAAATAAAATTCATATAAACATGTGGCCTCGTTTTTGAGATACAGGATATTGAAGTTAGAAGTAATAATTGTTTTTCTTCATAATCCCCCTGTATAAGCTTTCATGATGCCAAAATTCAGTATGGATGGAGACTGAGAAATCCCCGAAATCCCAAAATGATTCTAATTGGAGTTATTGGGTAATCTCAATGGAAGCCTTGAAAACACCTATAAAAGATTTCGAGTCAAATCGAATTTTTATTGTTTCCTCAAAACCTGAGCTAGATACAAAAATCACACAGGGAATGAAAGAAGTTGTTATCTCAATAGTTTAATCTGATAAATATATGAAACTCAGAAAAACCAGTGGTGTACATACAATGACATTCACCATGAATATCGATAAATTTACCCACTTTGACAACACTGGAAATTATTTCGAATCTAATTGCACTAGAAGAAGCCCCATGTTACTATTAACAAGACCACAATGTTTTATCAAAATTGATGAAAATTCAATTGAGAAATGAATAAAAAGAAGATTTTTCATGGAAATATCAATACCCTGTATCTCGAAAACGAAGCAAGTTTATATGAACTTTATTTCCTAAAATATCACATGGAATTATCATTTGAATTTTTTCGGTGTTATTTAGATACACCCTGTATAGCGCCCAGAGAACAAGATCTTCCACATAGGTTACTCAGTTTTTGTAATGTTGTCAACCACTTCTCTAGGAGCTATGGAAAATTGTGAATATTTCGAAAATGATCACCTCTATAAGCGTTCAATACTGTCAATATGGCACAAAAATAGTATATCATGTAACAAGTGTTATAACCGTCCTTTTAGTAACGAGTGTTTTATAAACGAGTGTCTAGAAGAGTTTATAAAAGCGTTACATACTATGCTTTGTCTACGAACTCCGAAAATTTCATTGACATACCTGCTATTCCTGCTGACCTACAAAATAATTCGAGAGGATTGGGAATTAAGAACATAATACATGAAACTGCATGCAACCAGCAAGACACGTATAAATGATATTGGTTGTAGATGTGTCCAGTCCAATACTTACTAACCTCTGTTTCACGTTTTTGTCATGCTGAGCGCAGAATGAATAAATTGTTCTCAAAGATGGATACTTCATTTTTACACTTCTTGGAGATACGCAAGTACCAGAACATTCTCTTCGATTTCCATTTCGTCTACATTTCGCTTCTATTTTTAATGAAGAATTCTGATACAAACGAATATTGTTTGAATAATTCTGATTCTTGACAATAACAGTTAACAGTTAATACAATTGACAGGCCAGACATATGTCTCAAATTACTGAAGCCGTGTTTAATGAACTGCGTTGCCATGGTAATGTGTTTAAGAGATCGTGTTCCCATGGTAACGTGTTTAATATTTTGAATAAATCACAGATCGTCAATTCGTGATTAATCGATCATTAAGCGTGGTACATATCCGTACGCTAAATGCCATTTTAGTTATGTGAGTAGAAAAAAGGCCTCTATTTGGGAAAGGATATAAGGATCCATTTTAAATAACTTTCTTTATCGGATTCATAATCAGCACCTCCAAAAACCCCCCAGTTCATATTTTAAAGATCCCAAGAGCTAATAGTATATTATGTAACAAGTGTTATAAACGTCCTTTTAGTAACGAGTATTTTAATCACGAGCGGAGCAGAGCGGAGCGAGTGTTTAATAAACGAGTGCCTAGAAGAGTTTATAAACGCGTTACATACTATGCTTTTTCTACGAACACCGAAAATTACAGTAACATACCTGCTATTCCTGCTAACCCACAAAATAATTCTGAAGGAAGGGGAATTGAGAACATAATATGTACATGCAACTGCATGCAACCAGCGAGACACGTATATAAGTGATATTGGTTGTAGATGTGTCCAGTCCATTGCTTACTAACCTTTATTTCACGTTCACTGCCAAGCTTAGCACAGAATATATAAATTGTTCTCAAAGATGGATGCTTCATTTTAACACTTCTTGGAGATATGCAAGTACCAGAACATTCTCTTCGATTTCACTTTCGTCTACATTTTGCATATATTTTTAATGAAGAATTCTGATACAAACGAAAATTGTTAGAATAATAATTCTGATACAAAATTCGAAAATAACAGTTGACAGTTAATACAATTGACAGACCAGACATGTCTCAAATTACTGAAGCTGTGTTTAATGAACTGTGTTACCATGGTGATGTGTTTAAGAATTCGTGTTGCCATGGTAACGTGTTTAATATTTTGAATAAATCACAGATCGACAATCCGTGATTAATCGATCATTTAGCGTGGTACATATCCGTACGCTAAATGCCATTTTAGTTATGTGAGTAGAAAAAATAAAATATTTCAATATCCTGCCTTCCATGACAACATCCTTAAATCTCAGTTATCAACGATGCAATTTTCTTGAAATTTCGATGGTGATTATATGTTGAAAAAATAACATACAATCACCATCACAGTTCCGAGAAAATCTCATCATTAATAACTGAGATTTTTTGGGCGTAGTCATGAAAAGCGGGATTTTGCATTTTTCTTGAGATTTTGAAAATTTGAATTGGGGGGTTTCTGGGGATGCTGATTCTGAATCTCATAAAAACAGTTACTCAAAATAAGCCCTAATATCCTTTTTCCGAATAGTGGCATTTTTTGTACTCCTCAACATTGCACGCCAACGGTGATAATGAATGAATGAAACTGTTCACTCTGCTGAATACTTCATTGTTTTAACATACAACCACCACTAAAATTGCATGAGAATAGCATAATTAGTAACTGATATATCAGTGTGTATATTCATGGAAAGCGGGACACACTGTATAGAGAAAATCCCAAATAATCAAGTAAAATGGACCTCTAGCGTTGTTGAGGAAGTGTATACCATTTGAACTCAGGAAAGGTGTGGGGATGAGGTTTTTATCATGAAAAGTGCCAACATTTTACTATTAAATAAGTAAAAAAAATAAATGAATAATGACAACGCACGCAGCGTCCTCTAAACGCTATATACATGAATATTAATAAGGAATTATGATTTCCCATCTCGGAACAAACACAGATGCCAAATTTCGTGTGAAAATAGTAATTTTCCTAACAAGTGCGGAAAGACACTTTCCGCATGAGTTAGGAACAATATTTTTTCTACAAGCGTAGGAAATTGATTGAATCGTTCAATTAATTATTCAAGCAAATAGGAACAACTAACAAGAGATATATATTCTCTATCTATTAATCATTAGTAATAGCTATTGTGAACTTACATTTTGACGCATTATGTTGGTTCATTGCGGAAGCCAGCAGGCCCATTAGGAGTTTGGTCTCTAGGTTCCAGACACTTCTATGGAATGAGCCAAAAATACCTATTCTTCATTAGATATTTTCATTTCTTTATTGTTGCACCATTCAATTAAACGCGTGTATAGCTTCTCATAGCTTTCTTAAGACTTCGTTGGTGATATTAACGCATCTGTATCAAATCCCTATATATAGCTAGAAGTTTTTGATCACATTGTGGCATTTCCACTGAATCGAAAATGACAGTAACGCTGTGTCTGTCATTTCGACAATTTCAAACTTATCTGAGGTTTGATTGGTATGACAAATTGACGTTTCCTGTCAGATCAATCCAAATCTATAGGGGGATTTTTATAATAATCCATTTTTATTTCTCAATATTTCTTAATTTTTACAATAAATAGTGCAATTTGATTGATGATTCTGAACATACATACTTAATACTGCCACAAACAATCTTAAACTTTAATATTCCATATTCCATCACCAACCACTTATATTACTAGCGATTATATCATATCTTTGTTTTCCCGCACTGTTGCGGGTATAGGGTGAATCACGCACGCTTGTAGAAAATAGAAATTTACGTAACAAGTTCGGAAAATACTGTTTTTTGGCCGAGCCGTAGGCGAGTCCTGGAAGTCTGCGAGTCCAAAAATACTGTTTTTGGACATGTTGCGAGCACTACTTTTTTGGCAACCATGTAGAATAACAACTCAATGAGACACATTTCCATATTATATTCCTTTGTAGAATACAATTTCTTCTTTATGAATTCTCATTTGTATCAAATATTGAAATTTGAACAGAATACCTATACCTACTTATAACTGTTACATTGGAAATTTCGTATGGACATTTTCTAACTCACTATCGCAGCTGCTTTCGATAGTTTATTGTGATAATAGCTACCAAACTTTCAAGAATCAAAATGTCAACTAATTTCATGTCGAATAGCTCTCAGCCGATATTTCGCTGCTATGGTAATTTTCACTTATAATATCACGAGAGCTTGCTTCAATTATTTCCAGAAATTTTTTCGAGAACACGAATATTTTGAAAAATAAAAGAATTTTCTAAATATTCCTGTTCGAGAGAAAATTCTCGGATATTAATTAAAGCTAAAGTGGAACTCGGTAAGAAAATTTACATGTTGATGGTTGTTTGGATGAAATGTAAGAACTAACGTATAGTATTTTTGTAAATTTCAAATTTGCAAGTATACCTACATAATATTATATGGTGAACTGTTGATAAATGATTTTTATTTATTGACTCATAGAATGAACTCGAAATAATTTGAAGTTGAATGTAAATGTCATTTAACCTATAAACGTCAAAAAATTGCCAGTGTAATTTCATGCTCCGTCCACCAAGGAGGAGGAAAAAAATTCCGAGAAATTTTTTTAGTTGCTATGGTAACGATACGAAATACAGGCTTTGAATTGATCGGAAATGTTTGGTGTGGAATTTTCATCTGCATATATCTCCCAAGGTTTTCATAGTTACAGTGGCAACAACGATGTGATACTTTCCGTCCTAGTCCGGGAAGTACGTATTTCTCGGACTAGGCCGGAAAAATGCTACTTTCTCAAAGAAAAAGCGTCCGGGAAGTGACCGCTTTCCAGACAGTTGCCGAAAAACTTATTTTTCGCAAAAATAATTTTCTATAAACTTGAGAAAAATCAATTTCAACAGCCTATATCTCCTAAAAGAAGCATTTCCAGACACAGCTGTTTGGTGCTTTAGACATATCTTGATCATTTTAGACATTCGATCAGAGCCATCATGCAGATGCCGACAAGTTGGAGATGAGAACACGTGACCAGGTTCCTGTACACGTAAGCGAAGTTTTTTCGCCCAAAAACGTAAATGTCTGCATTCCTCAAGTTGATAGCGTTCCAGAAGAATTGTTCAGAAGGTGAATAAAACTCCTTCCTTATTTTTGATGAATACTTGAATAGTATGAAAGTGAACCTGACCGGTATGGAGAACAGATCAAGTTATTTTAGAAATCACCCTGTATGTTGAAAATGAAAGCTCCTGGTGTATCATCTCTTGCATTTTCCAGTAGCAACTTCAAAAGTCAAAAGCCGACAATTCATTCCTCTAAATTTTCATCCATATAAATGAAGTATTATACAGGGCTTTCATTTCGAAACTTATATTATATCTATTGAACACACACGATAAGAATTTGCATTCTCCCTCATAATATGAAGATATGCACATAATAACATTCTGAATATTCAACAGAAAACAACTTCTTTCCTGGCTATTTGCCACGTCGAACATTCAATTATATCTGTTGAACATCCGAAATAAGAGCATGAAAAATGTTCAGGATGGAAATGAAAATTGAAATGTATAAGAGACGTATACGTATAAATCTGATCTTCAGAAAGATATTCAAATTCTGATCGTGTGTGTTCAATAGATATAATTCAAATGTTCGTCGTGGTATATAGCCAGGAAAGTAGTTGTTTTCTGTTATAAACCGAGAAAGAATTGATATTTTCATCACATAGAGAATGCGAATTCTCAATGTATTTCTTTATACATGTGTACCCATTTTTTATATTCATATTTTTATCCGAGGATATTCCTTCTCAATACGTTCAGCCAATCGAGGGGTTCAAACTTGAACGATGGAAACTTGTTATTTTTATAGACCTCCAATCGCAGATTCGTGATAAGGTTTTCTCAATTCAGATTTTTTTTCCACGTCCTGTATGATGAATATCAATTCATCATTCATCCAAAAACAAATACTTTTTTTCACAAATGACATAAAAAGTGGATTTTTAATGACACTTAACAGGCAGAAGAGGTGTACTTTTACTGCCTAGGTAGATAACCCAAATAACATTATCAGTTTTATTGTTAGCTACAGGAGGTTGTTACAGCCTATTTTAAAATGCCTTTTTAAAACTATTATACTTTAATGATATCATTAAAACAATTAAACAACCTTCTTAAAACATAAAGGGCCCACCTTTATAAATGCTGTCACAGCTTCTCTTTAAGCTTGTCATAAAGCTAATAGGAATTTATTGTAGTCTGCCTCAAAGCAATAATAAAACCTATCAAAACTACTCCCTTTAAAGCCTTTTAGCCGAGCTTTTAGCACGAGTTCAAACCTGTATGTTTTAAAACGACAGTTCTTGTGCCAACATTAAAACTTATTGGCTAGAATTAAAACCTTATCAGTCGCAGTAAGCATTTGTTAAGATAATAAAGTCCGTAAGGTGTTTTATGATAGTCTTTTTTCAGAACTGATTATAATACAAACATGTCAAAATGGAGAGAGAACAATAGATAGTTATAAAAGAGATTAAACATGGCGGTATGATATGATAATTCCCTACTGTATCAAATAGTCCTTTTTGTGAAGATTGAGGCTGTAAAATGAAAACGATGACGACTTTTTTGACGAAAACATACCAGATATGCTTCAAAAAAAGCAGCGCCCTAGAAATAATGTGTTTTCACCAGTTAGAATTGGATGTGAATTTTAATAACTTTTCAAAAAAGTTGACAAAACTGTGTGAATGTTTGCTGAATATGGGTGAGTCGTTTGAAAAATGTGGAAAAACAACATTTTCGACGGCAGTATCAATGCATCTTTTCTATTTTCCGCTTGGAATTTTCATTTCCATCAATGGCCGACATCTGTTTGTAGTAAATATGGCGCAAAATATACTTAAAACCAATTTTTTTTCTCTAATGCTTGATTAAAACCTTTAGGTAATGATAAGGCATTTTATGAGACGATTTCCTCCTGTTGAAGTACTTATTGCATATTCGAATCCATTCTTATGACTATTTGCTCCTGGGTATGACAACAAAGCTTCGAAAATGATAAGATTGATTTAAGAAGGTTATAAGATGATGCCTTCATAAAACTATAAAGCTTTAAGAATATCCTGGCTAGTGCTCATTGGTTGGATTAACATAACCCCACTTTTGTTGTTCACAGTGTTCACTTTGTGAATTTTGTGATTGGTTTAAAGTAGTAAACCGAGTAGGAAACAAAGACAACCTACACTCAGTGCAATTCGCCTGATATTGTGTTGATCTGTTGATTGCTCCATTCTCTCAAATTCATGCTCTACTCGCCATCTGACATAATTTGTGCAAAACTGTTGTCAACTTCCTCGCTTCCTAGTTCCCATTCAGAAGCACGATGATCAGAAGTATTTTCCATTACGTTCTGACTCGTTGATGGTACTTCATGTATGTACATCAGGTCCTAATGAATTCTTGCTATTTGGTGGATTCAGGTGGTATGAATTGAAAGACGCAGTGTTTGGAATTGCTTGGGCTTGAGAATTCTGATTTACTGTTGCTCTCACGACTTGATTTTTGATTCTCAAGTAATTCTCTTCATTTTTTCGCTTGGAGTTGCCATTTCTCTCAATTTCACACTATTTATTTTCTTGTGAGTCCATTTCAACGTGAGTCGTTTGTAGGCAAAAAAATACGAACAATTATATTATGGGATTTGGGTTTAACACGGTTCAAGATAAAACTTCATAAATCCTATAGATTTTATGATTGACTTCGATGAATTCATTGTGGCTTATAGGTTTCAATAATTACTTTCACATAGCTAGAATAATGCCAATAGGTTTCATTATTGCCTCAGTCAAATCCTAATTGGCCTAGTGTAAATTTGGTTTTATGATTGCTTTATGACGTATTTTCATAGGATTAGTTCAGAACCTCTTGGTCAAATTCGAGACACTAATGAAACTTAAGAGTTTTAAGAGGGTTGTTAAGAGTAAATAGTTTTGATGAAGAATTTCAATGGCTCTCACAGAGCTCTCTTAAAACCGAAGTGAGCTGAATGCCAAATTGTTTTATGCGATAGTTCTATCATAGTATCTCAAAGCCTTTTAATAGGATTATATGGACATGAAGGCCAATATGCTTTTTCCAGGGCATTCATAAAACGGTAGAACAAATTAGACCTATCATTTGCGCTCACATAACCTCTTTAAAGTCTCATCGAAGCTATTAGGCATTTAAAATGTTACTTGGGAAAGTTTGTTGCTATGCAACGTTCCAAGTAATTCGAATCAAATTGGTAATCAAAATTGACAATGACTTCGGGTGAACAAAAAATGATTGATTATTTGGACTTTGCGTGAAATTGAAGAAAATTTGGAGACAAAATTATATTGTAATGATATTTCCCTTAGAGGGGCTTTAGAAATATCATCAGTAAGACAGGAGTACAACGATCATCCTGTATCACGCATCCCAGATTGTTCTCCAACCTCCCATAGATTCCTACATACACCAGCATATTTCCGAACACTCAATATATGCCGCAGTGACAAATAACGTCACAGAAGATTCTGGAATGTTCTGGAAACAATCGATGGAACAATTAGAGAGGGAGGTATTGTTCTAAGAAGCTTCTACATAGAACAAAAAGAAGGAGACGGAACATTCGAGAACGTTCTCGAACCAACGCCTGCCAAGGGATCTCATATATAAACGGCCGAACAACTGCCGTCAGTCAGTTAAGCAGCGAGTGTCAGAGAGACAGTTATATACCGCGTGATATAAATCGTTTTACATAAATAGTAGCTATAAGTTCGATATAAATTAGTGTTTCTTTAGTTTAAATAAATCAGTTCGAAAATAAATAGTGTCGTGTTCGCTTCTGCACCTGAATAACGTAACAATATGTTTCACATGGCAGAAAAGAAGATGACTGGCGTTTCATAGCCTAGACGTAGCCGAGGCTAGGAAACCAGCCAAGGCATCAAATCTTGTACTTTTCTGCCTAGTAAAACAAATAACTATTTTTTTCTGAAGATACACAGATACCGACTCTAGACCCCAAACCCCAGCACCGACTCTTGCCAGCGGTACTACCAGAGCTTCTGATGCCAGAAGGTGTTTCACGCCTGATCCCTTTCCCAGCAACGAGATCAGAGAAAAAACGCAACTCATTCTGGATTTGAGGCGGAGCCACAGTCAGGTTTGTCGAAACAAAGAAGACATTTTTTTCCTCAAAACGAGATCATTTTTCAATTTGAAACTAGACTGGTCAAAATTCGAAAAATCTTGATCAAGAATTTGAATCATTTAACTTCCGATTCTTATAATAGATTTCCAATTATTTTACAAGCCCAGTTCTAGTCTACTTAAAATCTGACAAGCTTCTATAATATCAGCGACAGTACGTTATACAGGATGTCTCTGAAAGGTCTTCACAAAAAACTACTACATATAGTCCTCAGACCAGAACGATTCGATACAAGCAAACTTATCTCAGTAGTTACATATTTCTAATCGTTTTTGCTTCATAACTTTGAAATGGCTCATGCATGAAATTCCACTTCAATTTCGTACATTTGCATTGCTTTATAGGGCAATAACACCCATACCATAATAATGATGAATTTCATTCCTTGGCCGTAAAACTTGATTTTTTCAGTGAATAAACATCTGAAACCTCTATGCCAATAGATTCGTGATAGAGTCTCAATTCAGAATTTCTTTCCACGCCCTGTATGATGAATGTCAATTTATCATACACCCAAAAGCAAGAAAGGACTTCAATTGTGTAACTTATTAACTATTCAAGTATAATACCAATGAAATCCTATTACTCCCATGGTTTCGACAAAATTTGAATTGCAGTTAATTAGAGTATCAGTCAACATTGAAACGATTTACAGATATTTCATAAACATTTTCAACATTTTCACGTATACAAAGATTTATACGACGAAAAAATTGAAATGTGGTATCAGGTATCTCTGTTGCTTTTTTGGTACTGAGTAAGCTATAGCCGTCTAGCGGCCAGACTGAGCATCAGTGTACTGAGGTGAGTTTGCTTGTATCCATTTTTTTCGTAGAATAAATCTCTGTGTAAGAGAAAATAATGAAAATTTTGGACAATTCTCATTAAATATCTGTTTATCGTTTTGATGTTGCTGATGCTTTAAATTACTAATTCAAATTTTGTCTTAACCATGATAGCAATCGAATACCTCAAGAGGACATCTTTTGTAGTAAACAAATTATAAGCAATCCGAAATTTATATTCCAACCCCTTTCTTTCCATTGGCGTAGGAGTTTTAGATGTTTATTTACTGAAAAAATCAAGTTATACACCCATAAAATGATATTCATTCCCTAATAGCACACTAAAGTCACATAAATGTCCATAGGACGTACCGCCGGTACATTCGGGACGTCCATGGGACATGCGTTCTTGGTACCGCGGAATCCATAGTACGTCCGTGGGAAATACAAATGCCCCGACTTCTCACCAAGAGAGGATATCCCTCAAGGATATACATTGGATCTCTTTGGGAAATCATCCAATGGACATCCTTTCAAAAAGTTCATTGAACATTCTGTTTTTGTACCGAGGTCATTCATAGGACATCCTCCGAAACGTCCTCTGGAACGTCCATGAGATGTCCTTCAGAACGATCATAGAACGTCCCTGGGACTTCCATAGGACGTCGTCTGAAATGTTCATAGGATGTCCCTGGACGTACAAATTGATCTTGACTTCCCTAGGACCAGAGCTCGCATAACAGATGAGAACATCCAGGTGAGTTGATGGTCCGTAGAAGGTCCTCAATAGATCCTGAAGAAGGTTTCCAAGGATGTTCAATGGACTTGCGTAAAGGACGTTGACGTGGAGTATTTATAGTCTACGAGCAGTCGATCGCCGGCGAGGTGTAAGAAAACGTCCTCGCAGTGACAACATATATCTCGCGTATCAACTGGGACATCCGTAAGACGTTATGCCTAGGACATTGAGAATTATCATTCGCTCGCGTGAAGCACATTTATATAGGATGTCTAACTGAAGTCCTGACACCAATGTATACCACCAATTGATGTGTCGTGGTACACATTCCGAATCGTATCCAGGACATTCTGAGGACGACCTTCTTGGGACGCCCAATTAGCTCCTTGTACTCATGACATCTTATGAAATGATATTTAACAGATCATGTTCCAATTCTGGGACATCCGACGGGTGTCCTCAAGGGATTTTTCGGGTGGTATACGATCCTAGGCGTCCGTACAAAGATATTTGAAGGAATGTACCGTCTGGGATATTTCATTGTTTTTCTAGAAGGGACATCATATAAGAACTGAAGTCATTCCAGAAAGTGTACTACTGGGGACATCCGATTGATGTTCCTAAAGGAATGTTCAAAATTATATCCCATCAGAGACATGCAAAGGACGTCTTGGCATGGACAGTCTACTATATGTACAACGTGAAACGTCTAAAGTATGCTATTTCTAGGACATTTGAAATGATGTGCCAGCTCGGACATTCCATGGACGTCCTTGCTCGGACATTGCATGAGACGTATGGGATGGGACGTCCCAAGGACAATTATTTTTGGTCCCAGACATTCGAACTTGTATCAAAAAAGGACGTCCCTAGGAGGTTGCGTGCTATTAGGGCTATAATCATTATACGGGTTTCATAGCCCAATAAATCTATGTCAACGTACCGAATTTGAGTGAAATCTCATGAGCCGTTTCCAACTTAAAAAACCAAAAACAATTTGAAAATAACTTTAACTTCAGAGCCACCTAGGTGAATTTGCTCTATTATAACTGTTTTGGTCCAAGGAATATGTGGTTAGTTTTTGTAAAAACTTTCTAGAGACACCCTGTGGATATGAAAATGAATGCACTTTCAGGAAAACCTTTCATGTCAAGAAAGCATACTCTTTGATCCACCAATTATTCGTATTCAACAAGTTTCAACAAGACCGCCGAGCTTGGAAGAATCGAAGGTAGAGAAATCAAAAATTTCGAAACCATTTTCGAATAAGGAAAGTAATTCCTCGAAGCGACCGGAAAGTGTGAAAAAAGTGGAAAATGTAAGTGTTTTCAAATAGCTTATCCTTCATTCTCATGAAAATTTACTCTTGTAGAACAATAGTACATTTGCGCTCGTGAGGGGGAATATTGAAAAAACGCTCGCACATCTCTGTTCCCCGAGGCATATAACCTCCAGAAATTCAAGAACACCAATTCTTGGTTCTCACGATGTTCTCTGAACATTACAGGATATCCCTTTTCGTGGGAACCATAACGAAAAAAAATCTTTTCTTGAAAACCCCCAATTATTTCATGATGAAAAATAGTGACAGTGAACTATCAAACACACCTCCTGATATAGCAGGAAGCGCAAAAGTTTGACTCTCTTACCGGAGAAATCAAGGAAGAAATATGAATAACAATATGAAACATTCATAAATTGGTGCCACTCCGAGAAGATGAATTAGTATTCAGAAAATGATTTACTGGCTTATTTTTGTGAAAAATCAAAGACTTTGAAGTCATCAACTCATTGGTCTATATATTCGATGGTAGGTATACATGCTTGAATGTTAAAAATAATATCGGAATCAATAAGTATCCGAAACTTATCGCATTTCTCAAGAAACAATCTATTGAATATAAAGCGGAAAAAATCCAAAGCATTCACCGCTGAAAATATATACCAACAAATTCTACAAGAAGCTCCCGATGAAAAGTATCTGTTAAAAAAGGAAAATTATACTTTATGTTCAAACTCTGTGTTATCATCAGAATGACAGTGTATCTTTATTTTATTGCATCAATGAGTAATGTTCAATTTGACTGCAGAGTTTATTGTACCATGGCTCAGACGTCTGAAGCTCAGGTTGCCACGCTGGTGGTTCGGTTTGAATTCTCGGTAGGCCCGACATTTTTTTTTCTGGCTTGTCAGTTATTTTAAGTTTTTTTTTGTTTGGACATAAGTATGGGATATTATGGATAAGAACTATTTCAATCGCTAATAATTTCAGGGCAGTTATTTCCAAAAACTGCGTTTGTAGAAAAAATCTTGTGTGTATTTCGAGCACAAAGTGTCGTTGCCGCTCTCCAAAGATTATCGCGCTCCGCTCCTCATCGCGCGGTAACTTTCTTTGTCGAGTGGCAATCTATCACTTTGCGCTCTAAATACACAAATAGCTATTTCTTCATACTTTCGAAATTTCCGAATTTTTGCAAAGTTTCCGGTATTACCCTGTAGCGATTTTATTTGAAAAGCCTCATATGTTTTGAAGACATAAGAGATTATAGATGAAGGACTGAGCTAGCGAACAGTGTGATCCGAATTCAAATCGTTCAAAGCAGATAAAAATTATTCAAATTTTGGGGTGCGACGAAATTAGTGTTACGTAGTTTATTAGGATAAAAAGTGACATTTTGTTCGACAAGCGAATTTTGCATTTGCGAAGAGGGGCGTGTTGTGAAGTACCTGATCGAGTTGAAACCCAGAGTGAAAACATTTATTACTTGCATATGATTATCATTCCTACAGTTTTATAGTGATATTTCGTTGCCTATTCATTTCTGACCTAATAAAGGACCCCGCACTTTTAGTACGTAAAATGGTTCTCGGTGAAATTTTCTGAATTTTCAGTATGTTGTAGAATTCGATGAACTGATTGAACCAGCAGAATCGTAAAGTTATTTGATGAACAGATTCTGAGATACAGGGCGTTGAAGTTACAAATCGGTATTTTTCATTTAATTATTTTCTCGAAATTCAAAGATGCAAATGAAACGTGGGAATGTGGAGATCAAGTGTAACATAAATGATCTATGAAGGCCCATCCATCAATGCAATCCACCATTCCGGAGCTAACTGCATATACGCATTATTAAATTCATATATCTGCTATTGTTATTGAATTTCTAATGTTCACCCTGTGAATACTAAACTTATTTTCGTCTCCACATTCTCACGTTTCACTATTTGTGAAAAATATCGGCCACTATGCGAATGTAAGTGAAGTCTCTTCAACTCTTCATGCAAATGGTGAGTTCCTGAATTAATAACTATGACACCCTTCATGATAGGAAACTGAATTTTCAAGACAGCGTTGAGGAGCGAATGATGAATATATTAAAAAATAAATAGGGAATTTCACCGAGTTAATCATGAATAACAGGGTGATCTCAAAAAACACGATTTTTTGTCATTTTCATCATCGAAAATCTTCATGATCACCCTATATATCTCAACGAAATCATGTTCATACGGTATCAGCTATCTTGGGAGGTTAACAATTCACTCGAATATACAGGATGTGTATGAATAAATCGGTCTTAGGTGTCACCAATTTTTCAAATCACCCTGTATGAAATGTATGAATTGTGATTCATGATGGAATGAGAATAGTATATTGCATGCCTAAATTATTTTTTCGATATTTCATTATTACATCGAATTTTCAGACAGCACTGAAATGTTTATATGTTTCACTCTGTAAACAATTACATCATCTGAACCATCTGAATTATGTTGAGTAATATGGAGGTTTGTTAATGATATGAGCGAAGAAAATTGTACTTGGCATCCTTGAATTTCGAGAAAATAATTAAATGAAAAATACCGATTTGTAACTTCAACGCCCTGTATCTCAGAATCTGTTCATCAAAGAACTTAACGATTCTGCAGGTTCAATCAGTTCATCGAATTCTACAACATACTGAAAATTCAGAAAATTTCACCGAGAACCATTTTACGTGCGGGGTCCTTTGAATTTTAACAATGAAACCAGTCAATCTTCAGTTTTTTATGAATTCGCAGTAGTAGGTTGAATATTGTGTAAGTTGGCATTGCATTTAATAATTGATGGACTCCTAGGTTGATCAGACTGGGAAAAACCTCGAAGAAGATAAGAACAACACCGACGAAGAAGAAGATACTGAATTTATCAAAAGACGTGGAAAAAGGCGTAGGAAGAAAGGCTCGGATGCTTCGAAGGGTCCGACTACGTATCAGGCTTCTTTAGACCCGGAAACACAGGTACTGGCCAACTATTTCTATGCCATCCCGTTTTTGAGTTGTCTTCTATTATTCTTGAGTCGAAGAATTTAAACTCATTTGGTATTCCGTAAGAAAATTTCACACCAGATCGTGTTTGGGAGTTAAATCATTTTAGAATGTATGTTCTCATTTATGTTTATTTAGGTTCATAATTCCAGATTTTTTGGGATTTTCTCTCCTCGTTTCTATAAAATAAAAATATGAATATTATTTCAATATACGTGTATAAAGAGTTTCAAAGAAGAGCTGGATATTGGTATTAATTTTACCACCTCGAAACTCGAACTGGGGAGAACGTGTCGTTTTTCAACTTGTTTCTGTGGGGATTTTTACTTCAAGATGAGAATTGTTCACAGTTTTACCTATCGGTTTACTGTTTGAAGACACATATACGAATACTCTCATGAATATGCAGGGGTGAAATAAGTTGCTCCAATGTTCTTTTGGTGAAATGCTATTTTTGTTAATCAACGTTGGCTATTTTGTTTATGTCATTAATTATTGTCAAAGTCAAACGATTCACAATTCATGAATTTGATTGATGAAAATTCAACATGAGAGATTTGACTCCTACTGATGTGGCGAGGGCTGTAGCATCAATTATTGAAAATGACCAGTGGGCCAATGTTCTTTTAACATATGAGAGCCGCATCTGCATCAATTCGATAGATGGCAGGGAAAGACTATATCGCCGAGGTGAACAAAATGAACAATTTGATTTTACTGCGTCTGTCTCCTACGGCAGAGGTTTAGTCATGGTTAGGTTAGATTAGTCAAGAAACGACACATTTTCAGATCCAATTTGAGTTTTGAGGTGTAAAATTGATACCAATATCCACCTTTTCTTTTGAAACTCTGTATTTTCTTGAATAATTGAGATATCAAGATGAATAAAAAACGAAAATATTCGGAATAGATTGGGCTTCAATTTGAAGTTGAGAAATCGTTCCAATTATCAGTGGTTCAGTCCACAGGATGTCTCAAAAAATACCGAAAAATCCGTACTTTCTTTACACCCCTGTATATGATAGAAATACTCATCGTTTGAAGGTAATTATTTCTTAGATGTATTCGTGAAGAATGAAGCTACAATTCGTGAAGAAAAAAATTTGAATCGAGCGATCGGTTCGAAAGAAAATTGATGTCAAACTTGATGTAAATTTTGCCCGTTCCCCTAATTGTGCCAGTGTGTGTATATAAAAAAAATATCAAATTTTCACTTAGCTTTGGACGTTTCGGAAACGAATCTGCTCCCGTTTTCAACATAAAAAAATGGATATTTGAATAGCAAATTCGTATTTGTCTTGACACTTTTCAGTTCTCAGTGACAATTGGTGACGTTGGCATTCAAATGAGTTACAGGATGTGTTCATTAATTAATTTTGATTTTACCATTTTCATTTTCAGATTTCAGTAGTGAATACCATATTCTATCTATATCAACTGAACAGGAAGCAATGCTATATTGTCTCCGTTCAGAAGAATGCAAGCGGATTCCTTGATTTTTCTCTTCTGGTTGTTATCTCCTTTTCCAATGATTCCAATATTATTACATTCTGCATTCTGCCATATGTTGTCCATCTTCGAAACTAGCTGACCATATCCTTACTGAGTAGAAAAGAAGGAAAGAAACATTCCAAAACTGGAATTCCCATACGGGCGTGGCTGGTTGCCCAACTGGCGTAATTTCAACTACGATATAGCCACAATGCTCAGATGGCGTTGCTTCCATATTGTCTATGAAAGACGAATATAATGCCGACTTGATTTTTGTTTGGCTAGGCTACGCTTAGTCGGCGGTCTTAGGGCTGCTGACTGGAGACTGCCCTGCACCGATGAGAGTCAATGAGGTCGAAACCGGTCTGTTGGTGTCTAGCGCCCACTAAGCAAAGTTGAAAGCTATATTTTCATGCAATATTGAAGCAATTACTGAAACGGACGTTCAGCAATATTGCAGAAGTGAAGTTTGATAATGTAGGGTTGCAGCAATATTACATGTTGCTGTGATATTGCTGGAACGTTCCAAACACAATCTGGTGTAGAATTTTCTTACCGAATACCACACGAGGTCAAATTACTTTCCGGGATTTTTTTCTCGTTCATGAATATTTCGAAAATCATCCCTCGTCTTCGTCTCGGAATAATTTTCAAAATATCCATGAGCTCAAAGAAATTTTCGGAAATAATTTGACC
Source organism: Phaedon cochleariae (assembly GCA_918026855.4). Lineage (NCBI taxonomy): Eukaryota > Metazoa > Arthropoda > Insecta > Coleoptera > Chrysomelidae > Phaedon > Phaedon cochleariae. The sequence continues at coordinate 1,334,281 of OU896722.1, forward strand.
TCTAGTGGTATTACAAGTGATAACATACAAGATTCAACTAACACAGTAGAATAAGATCAATTTTGTGTTATAGCCGCTCAACATAAACCTGTCAGGAGTAACCATGCCTCCGTAGACACCCAGTTCGATGCTTGGTAATTAGCAATAACCTTTTCTTAGGAAAATCGCGTGAGACCAATTGCTGAAAGTGCATCCCAAAAACTTGGTTTTCTGTTTCGGGCCAGGAGCTATTTCACTTCCAGTCAGCTGCTTATGATCTATAAGGCACAGATCCGACCTGTACTGAAATACTGTTCCCATATTTGGAGTGCAGCACCCAAACATACCCCGAAACTGTTGGATTCTGTCCAAAAAAGGGCAATTCGTCACGTGGGTGATGCCTCGCTCACAAACTCACTCACTTCTATGGAACACCGTAAAAAAGTTGGCGATCTGGATCTATTTTATAGAAATTTCCATGGACGATGCTCTTCTGAAACATCGACAATTGTTCCCTTGGCAGTCCCCCCCCCCCCGCGAGATTAACCCGTCGAGTTGAGGCTTCGTACCCCTTCGTGGTCACTTTGGACTTTGGAGACCTGCAGAACATCTATTTCCAAAGACTCGTTCATCTAAGCTAAGGCTTTCGATACCGTCAATCACGAGCAGCTATTGGGGGCCTTGGATGATGTAGGAATAAGAGGTGCAACTCTGGAACTAATCGGGAATTACTTAAAAAATAGAATACAGGTAGTTAAGATTGAAGGGAAGTTCAGCAGAGAGAGACTTCTGAATTGTGGCGTGCCTCAGGGTACTGTACTAGGTCCCTTACTATTTTCTATTTATATAAATAGCCTCCTCACTATGAATACAACGGGAAAAGTAATAAGCTTTGCCGATGATACTGCGATTTTGTATACAAGTGATACATGGGTCAATCTGAAAGAGATAGCAGAGAATGATTTAAAAAACATAAATTGGTTCAATCACAAAATTTTGACCATCAACTTTGATAAAACTTTTTTCATGCCGTTCTGCAGTTATAGAAATGGTCTACCCAACTTCAATACTCTCCAGATTCAAAATGATGAAGAAACGTTTGAGATAAAATCAACAACTAAAATAAAATATCTAGGCATCACGATCGATCCCCATCTGAGATGGGACAGTCATATTTCAAATGTGGCAAATACGCTGAGAAGTCTTTTACCGAAATTTAAATACCTCAGATCAATACTGGATATCACTGACCTCAAAACTATTTATTTTTCACTAGTCGAGTCACGCCTGCAGTATGCAATATTGAGCTGGGGAGGAGCTCTATGCACACATCTGAGAAAGCTAGACATTACACAAAAAAAAATTCTGAAGATGATGTACAAGAAAAAGTATACTTACTCATCCGATCAGCTATTTTCTGAACTCAGGATCCTAGATATTAGGCAGCTATACTTTTATCACAGTTTAATATTCCTATATAAAAACAGAATTGACCTTAAAATAATTGACCACACTTACACTACACGTAATAAAACAAAAAATCAGATACAAACTCCCTTTTTCAAAAAATCTATAGGCCACAGATGTCACCTTCATCTGTCCCAAAAAATTTACAATACTTTGCCTGGCATATATAAAACATATTTAGCAAAAATCAATTCAACCCAACTCATCTAAAAACTTTCTAAAAACTACTTATTTTCTATTGATAGAAATCAAATCCACAGTATATTCGACAATACCTAGGTCATATAATATGAATATTTGATGTCTTTCCTTAATTTTCTCAATCGGAAATATTATTTAATACATTTGTTAGTTATTATTTGTTATTTTTATTATTACTGTTATTTCATATAATTCATTCCTATTACTATTATATATAATCGTAATTACTATTCACCTATTTTTGATTTTTGATATACAGATACATAAAAAAAACCAAATGATTGAAATTGAAACATGCCTCGTTTATACTCATTGGTAAATTGAAAGATTGACCCATGCTCGACCTGATCAGGTTCTAATGGGATTTTCAAGTTTATTCAAATTTGTTCAATTTTTTAATTATTGTGATTGTATATTATTAATTATTGAGATTGTATATTATATTAATTATTGTGATTGTATATTATGATTATCACTATTATTATTATTACAATTATTATTGTTATTATTGCCTACAACTATATTACTTAACATTGAATAAACTTATTATTATTATTATTATTATTATCCAACGAACAGCGAGGCTCTGGAACACATTGCCATGGGAGGTGTTTCCCGAGGCATATAACCTCCAGAAATTTAAGAAGAACACCAACTCCTACCTTATTTCTCTTGGTTCTCACGATGTTTCCTGAACATAACAGGATATTCCTCTTCGTGGGAACCTGAACCGAAAAAAAGTATAAAAAAACATGTTTTAGGTTGGTACTATCGGTCCGGAATCTCGCAACCCCAGTGCCAGGCATTCGATGACACCCGAACATTTCTCGGGGGTGGAAAACGCTTGCGAAGAGATGAAAAAGAAGGGTGTTCCGGCCAGGATGTCTTCCGCTTCGGACGTGCAATCTTACTTGGACGCCGACATATTGAAACTTCTCAGGAGGGAGTTGAACGAGAGAGTTGTCGATTCAGAGCTCGATTACAAGGTAGTTAATGGCCGGGAATGGCGCAGTGGAAGAGCGTCCGCAAGGTCGTGGGTTCGATTCCCAGCACAAGCAAGGAACTTTTTTCAATATTTTATTTTCGAATCAAATATTGTAAAGTTTCGGAGCATCGGCTGGGGATAGTCCTTCACGATTCGCTGTTGCGTTCCAATTAACAGTGCTGCTCCTAAAGTGGCGCATGGAGTTAGTAACAAAGTCTACACAGAACACGCAGAAAGGGATGATGATGTGGTTGTGAGTATCAGAGAAGAAGTAGGACGGTGTATGTAGGTGGGTGTGGAAAACTAGAGTTCCTAAATGTACTTGACACTGCCGTTTTGACGTTTTTGTATATTAGAGTAAGGACACTAGACAAGCAGTGACAATCAAACATAACCACAATGACAAGAATATGTTTTTCGCTTAGATAAAGGATCCTCGCATAATATTCCTTCCTCCACAAGTCCTGGGAAGAAGTTGGTATGTACATATATACCAACGAAATACATATACAGCGATGGTAATTCGTATTGAAATTTCAATAAATTATTTGATCACCAACAGTTTTTCCAAACTCTTTGCATCCCATCTGTTACCATTAAATTTTGAATTTTGAGATGAATCATGCTCATATAAAGTTGCAGTTTTACTGATATTATTCAATTTGTTATTCAAAACTTCCATTCGGTTTTTCAAATGCAAAAGTTTTCATAGTATTGTTCATCGAAACTATGAATTTTGCTCAAAATTGCCTGGATATTTGCTTGTTCAATTTTCTTGTATTTCTCGGAAGATATTTGCTGATTTTGTTTCAAATTTGAAATAATTTTTAGGTAATACTTCTGAATTTTGCTTACTCTGACTTTTGTATCTAAATCTTTTTGCTTCAACTTATTTTCTAACTCTCCATTGTTTTCTTCTATTTGTTTCCTGAATTCCTCACTCTCTTCCACTCGTTAACCTTGGATTCTTGAATATTCCTGCTCTAAAATTTCGATTCTCAAGTATTTTTCTTTCAAAATATGTTCGAAATGAATTTCATTATCTGCAAGTTTTTCGTTGCTTGTTGGTTCTAAATTGGAATAAGGTTCTTTTCGATACTCGCTCAATTTATAAATTGTGGGTTCGGCTCTTTCTCTCAATACGATCCTATTCTTCAACATCAAATCTTCCGTTCTGAAGTGTACCTGATAAAAATGCGTTGAAAAATGTTCTATATCCTACCAAGGAATTTGAATACTTTGCAAATTTTGTGGCCTGAATCTATATTCCATGCCGGCCGCATCATATTCTGTTTCCATTTTTGTAGAATCACGTTATCCGATGGACATTCGAATGAAGTGAATTGATTTCCCGTGTTGTCATAGTTGGATACTGCACAAACTTGTATCTTTCTCCTAATTCTCTCAATTTGTCAGACCTTTGAAATTTATGTCATGTACGTCCGTGTACTGTCACTTTCTGCTTTTTCCATACAATTCATTTATGGTTATGTCTGATTGTTAGTGCTTGTCATAGTGTCCGTACTCTAATATAAAAAATACGTCAATACGTCAAAATAAAACGTCAAACAAAACAGTACATTTAGGAACTCTAGTCTGCCCCTACTCACGAAATCGTGACGTCAGTTTTAACTCGCGGTAAAATTCTATCCGTTTGAAAATTACCGTGGCATTATTGATGATTTTAGCACCTAAAAACCGACCGAAAAATTCTACTTAAGTGATGATTGTATTTGAGGAATAAAAAAAATTAGTCCACTCGCCTATACCGCACTTAGTGAGTTGAGAACTGTTCACAAAACGCCAGTACCATTGAGAAACTTTGCAAGTGCAGTCAATTTTTATTCAACATGATTTTTATTTTGCAAAAGAGAGCAGTGCGATACATGTGTAAGGCAAAAATCCGAGATTCCTGTAAGCCATTATTCATTGATAATAAGATCTTACCACTACCTTGTATTCAAATTTTGGAAACAGTGTGTCTTATTCATAGTAAATGTAAATATAATAATGAAAGAATGTCACACTATAACACAAGACAAATACAAAATATAACAGTTCCATTACCGTCTACTACATTCATTAAAAACTCTTTCATTTATAATGGAAAAAAACTATATAATCATTTACCAAACGAGATTAAAGGCATATGTGACAAAAAAAATTCAGAATGACCGTTAGAAATTTTCTAATAAAGAAAGCCTACTACTCTATAGAAGAATTTTATTCAGACAAATTTTAATCTGTTTTTCCACTACATTTGATAGTCTGGAAGTTGCTACTGGCCCTCCTGATATCGAAAATGCTATGTATATGTGAGTATGTTTATATATATATACTATTGTAACAATCGTTAATGTGTTTCTTGCAAATGTGTTTTTGTTTTATTTTATGAGTGATATACTATGTGAATATGGAATTGTTGTCATATTATGTTTTACCCGAGATTTTACCCTTTAGGTACTTTACTTCTTAGGTTTTATTCTTCATGATGACTTTGTCAATAAGAATTATTTTCTTCAGACAATAAAGTATTTTTTGATTTGATTTGAATACCCGAGTGAATTTCTGAGTCAATTGATTTTCCAGAGACGGAAAGCCTTGGAAGAAGCGCTGAGAACCCTCGTGAAGGGAAGACCCGTGTGCGATGAGCTGCTGAAATTGCAAAAGGAACTGAGAATCCCACCGGTGAATGCGAACCTTTGGATATCGTTACCTAGAACGTTCACTAGATCCAGCGCCATATTTCAGCTGCCCATGGACAGTAGAACGCTCAGTAGTACGTTCCAATTACTCAAATATTACTTCTTTTTAAATTTGGCGTGATACTGAGGGCATTGTCGTTCTAAATTAAAACCTGGTAGGCTGTTCATTGAAAAAAATATGCAAAAATGGATCTTATCGACGATATTTTCAGTAAGCTAGTGACCTCTATGACGAACTTATAAGGAATTCCATCGGCAGGAACTGGTGGAGTGTTTCTACACTCAATGTATAGGTTTCCTTCTTACTCGCATGTGTTAAACAGAGATGAATATACACTCAGTGGAGAAACACTCGGCGCGTATAGGTATGTTTTTTTTTCTAGGGGGGTACTCAGTAGCGGAAATTAAATTATAATTTGGGGGTTGCCTAGTAGTACAACGCGTTTCAGTGTATAATAAATCAACACAAAATGGTGGTTTATTAGCTTCAACTTTTATTGAAGCTGTTTTTATATCTTAGAATATTCAAAATTACCAAAATAACAATTATCAGTCATTCAAATGAACAAATCAAGATAAATATTCTCGATGAAAACATATTTTATATGCGTATTATATGAACTAGATGAAAAAAAAAGAAATAATCTCTCAATTTCACCATAGATAAATAAAGTAGGTAACTTTATCATTCAAGACTCTTGATTGAATGTAATTAACAAAATATCAGGTACCCCCGTGACTAGATTATAAAACGAAACAAGTCTTTCACATTGCTTTGAAAACCTCGAGCAAAACCTATCGAGAACAGCATCTATATCTATTTCAATATTTCAATGAATATTTAATTATAAGTAAATCCGACTAGCCTGACCCATTGTACACCTCAACCATGATTTCAGTGTCTTACTTAAGTGTATAGAAAATGATCTTTCAGCACTCGCCACACTCACCGGCATAACAGATTTTATCTGCAGGAGTGTATAAATAGTGGAAAATATTTCGATATTGTAATGCTGTGAAGTATTTAAGGCTGTTTCTTTGGGTGAATTATTATAGGTTTATTTTTGGTTTCTTCCCATTCATTTTCCCAAAGATCTATTTCTGATTGCAACAAATTTTCTAACATATTCAGAAACTTGTTTTACTAAAATCTTTTATTCACTGGTATCAGGCATCAACCTGTTGATATACAGGGTGGCCCACGAGGTTTTGGCCAGTCGATATCTCGAAAACTATTTGAACTACAATTTTGAATTTTTGTGGTCTCGAATAATGGAATGCGGTGACCATTTTTGGTATAAGAGGGTTTTATTGCAACATCGCATTTCCAATCACGTGATATCAACTTCAAAATTTTAAATGGAACACCCTGTATATTATTGCATTTTTGTGAAGACCTTTCTAATGCAAATACTACGATACCATCATTGTCAGGGTTTTCATGTGAAACAGTGACAATATGAGCTGTCAAATAAATGGAAAATGGAAAATTTATTAAAGAACAACAGTATAATTAGGAAACGAAACAAAATAAGTAGAAAAAGCATTACAGTTGATGCTCAAATTGATCCATCTTCAGTAACGCAATGCTCAAATCTTGTTAAAAGATTTCTAGTGCATGCTGCTCTAATCATTTCAGGTGTAACAGTTTGGCACGATGCTCTGATTTTGTTTTGCAAATCATCTAAATTTGTAGGCTTTGTAGAATAAACCAAACCTTTCTAATATGCCCAGAGGAAAAAGTCTAAAGGTGTCATATCTGGGAAACCCAAAAATTCAAAATTGTAGTTCAAATAGTTTTCGAGATATCGACTGGCCAAAACCTCGTGGGCCACCCTGTATAACATTGAATTCATTATTAATAATTATTGTTTCTAAGTCTTTTACTGTTTTACTATTTTTATGCTTTCAGGGGGGGGTACTGTCCCCCCTTATCTACGCTGGTGTAGGAATTCGCTATTTTAGTTATCTTAACCCTAGACATTTTTTGTATTCCTGTTGGGATTCACTTTTTTGTCATGTTCGTGAACAAAAATGCTTCCTGTTGAAACACTTCAAGTAATGAACATTGTACATACTGGGTGACAACGAAAGAAATCATTTTAGCATGAAGTAATGATGGTTACAAAAATAACTAAAAGACAATCAGTTTAGATAAGGGGGAGAGGGTATAATAGGGGTTGGTTGTTTCTGACCCTGAGTACTTTTTTATTGTAAAAACTCCACAAACGATAAGATTTCCTCAAAACATATGTTCCGCTAAACACAGCTTCGTCAGGTGATATACACTTGGTACAATAAACCAACCGTGGCTTGCTTAACTTTTATAAATCCTACTTTCCCAACTTGAAGGATTAGTTACCTGTGGACATCAGGTTCGATAAACCTTCATTTTCGAAATTAGGCACAATATATCTACATTAAAATACGGTGTAACGGACAAACTTGAAAGGGTTGATAGCAAATACATATTATTACCTACTAAGAAAACAGATTCAACAGTGGTGAACTATTGAATTATAATTGATCGTTGAGTAAAATGTCAAAATGTTTGATATTGTCAATTTCTGATGATTTGAAATGATTGATAGTTTCATTCCTTCATTTTCTACGTGTAGAATGTCGAAATTATCATCAAAACTATGGTTTTTTTTCTAATTCATGGTTGGCGTATAGTTTTCTTTTTCAGAAAATTCATCTTATGTTCATGAATGCGCTGATTAAACGTACGACCTGTCTGACCGATATATACCTTAGGACAAGATTCACAGTTGAGTTTGTATACCCCTGATTTTTAGAATTCAGAAGATTTGTGTTCATTATTTCTTGATAAACCTTCCCACAAACTCAAAAATTCTGACATTTTACGTTAACATCAATTAGACCTCAACAGCTCACGACGGTTATACTTGTTTTCTTAGTAGGTGATGATATATGTATTTGCTATCAACCCTCTATCAAGTTAACGACTGGATTAACTTTTATTTTGATGTAGATATTGTGTCTAATTTCCGAAAATGAAGTTTTATCGAACCTGTCCACAGGTAACTAATCCTTCAAGTTGGAAAAGTAGGATGTATTAAAGTTGAGCAAGCCAAGGTTGGTTCAGTTCATTGTACCAGTATATCTTTTTCCCGTGGAAAAAAAGTGAGTTAGTTTTTCCCGGATATATATCACACATATATATACGACATTGTTGATGGCTTTTGTTGTGCTATAGTTCCTAAAAATGAGTCAATAATACCGTCTCCGAGAAAGAACTGCAAGTCCTTTTATCTTCTATTGGACTTCGCGGTTATGTATATTACTAAACAACCACTAAATTCGCAATTTTTCGAAATCGAATAACAGAATTAGACTGACAGAAGTGACATCAGTTATTTGATTACTTCAAAAGAATGATAAAGATGCCTACAACGCAGGTGTCCCTCATGTTAAAAACTTGAAATTTCACGTCGATAATTTTCAGATTTCAAAATAATGTAATATCTTCTCAATATTGATTTGTCCTTTCTTCTGTCACAGAAAAAAATAGTGTATTATACACGGAAAAAATATTAGATTTTAGCTCACGGTTTTTTCCCTTGTACAATAAATAACTATTTTTATTCGATTGTTGCAGCGTTGACTCCTATAGAATACTTAAGGGATAATGTTCAGATAACATCTGCTAGAAAACTTTTGTATAATTGCATTTTCGACCAATGGAAAATGGAAATGGAAGACGATGTGGATTATGAACGGCAAATTCTGGGAAAGGTGAGATTTTTTTACTAGTGAGTCTTTCCAACTCTCAACAATAACTTTATAGGTTGATTTATTCTAAGTTAATGAACATAGTTAGAGACCTAGATGTAGAAATTATCCACTTAATCATTGCATAAATAGGTTCTTCACCAACCTTGGGAAAAATACAGTAGGGTGCGCTGCATTATGCCCACATTTCGTTACTTCCACACATCACGTTGTTCCCACATTTTGATAGGCCCACATTTCGTTAGCCCCACATTTCGATATTCCCATCACAGTCTCCGAACATACCCTAAGGAAGCACTGTTGCCAAATTCGATCATACCAGAATTCATTGAAACTGTCATTGTTGGGCTTGGGCTGAATTAGGTGAATACCTAGAAGTCTATACGGACGGATGGTATATCAGTGTCATACATTTGTGCTCTTCGGAAGCAGGGCCATATAATTTCTGTAATATGTAGAATGACGTCACATATTATTCCCAAGTTGCTCTCAACGAGCCCTTTCATTTGATACCCACCCAGCAAACACAGATACATCACAGAGATATCGCAGCCCTGTAACAATGGTGACCTGCGAAATCGCATTCTATGTCGCATAGACGTCGCTGCGATTTCAGGGGGATGTTATTTTGTCCCACTCAAGTTTCATTCATGCAACGTCCCTGCGATAAACAGCGATATATTTTTTACAATGTAATTGCGATATGTTATTTGTGATGGCAAAGCGAAGTGTTTTTGCGATAAATCTACCATGTGATGCGATATAACATCGCAGGGATGTATACATATGACATCGCAGGGATGTATACATATGACATTGCAGGGATGTATACATATGACATGGCAGGGATGTAAACCTATGACATTACAGCGATGTACATTTGTTACGCAGAGGTGAGGTAATATGTAGGAAAAAATGTCAGGGAAGAAAAATCTGATAAAAAAATGTAAATAATCATTCATTTTCAATATACAATGAACAAAACAAAATATGGGATGTGATTCTCCAACAAAAAATATAAAAGACATCACATTTGGACAACATTTGTGATATCGCACTGTTATCTAGACGCGACATCTCAGAGATGTCATGTCACAGATGTGTTAACTGGGATATTGTAGAAGTTAATTGAAACCTAACTATTCCGTCATCTTGGATAGTCCGCCATATTGGATTTAGAATGACGTCACATTATTTTACGAGTGACTCTCAACAAATCCTTCAATTTTATACCCATATTGTGAAATTGCATTAAAAATAACTATTACGCCGTCCTGGATGGTCCGCCATATTGGATGTGAAACGACGTCACATGCATTATTTTTCGAGTTACTCTCAACGAGTCCTTTCATTTGATACCGATGTTGTAGAGGTGCATTAGAATTAACCATTACGCTATCTTGGATATGGTCCGCCATTTGAATTCAGAATGAAACGTGTGTACAAAATTTCAGCTCAATCTGTTGAAGATATCTACTTCCAAATTGAGTTCAAAGATTCCACCCGAACTAACGTACATATACATCCATCCATACATGCATTCATCCATATATACATTCATACATACATACATAGCAAGTTGAATAAGCGCTTTTAATACAAAAGCACTGCATATTCGCCGAAAACATTTTTGACCAACTCGTATGACGATTAACACACTATAGTTGTTTGAATATCTATTTCCTTCTTTTCTTCCAGGAATTACAGTCGTGCCTGAATTTGGTGATGGGCAAACTTCTCACTTGCGAACAATACGAATATTTCAAAAAAATTGTGAACGTGCAAGACACCGAAATATTACATTTCAAAGAGTGCTGTGGCATTTTCGCGCTCTGCGAAAGGCTGTTGGCCCCTCAGTTTTGCCCGCAACTGCCTGACAGGAAATCCGATCCTTGTCATGAGGTAAAGACTCGGGTGAAGACTCCATTTATTCATCCATTTCTGTCGAATGTATCACGTGATGTATTTGTCACCAAGGAATACAATACAAGTTGTATTAATCAGTTCCAAACATGGTTTTCAAACTTGAGTTGACACTATTGTTAACTCTTGGTTATTATTGGAGTTACAACGTCAGTTAGATGGGCCAAATAGTAGTATTTTTTCCGCTGATTACGATGATGAAAATGAAACAAAAATCTAACATCAAGTTTACGAGTTATGTCAAAAAGTTTTAAACGGGACACCCCAGAATATTCAATATTCTTAATCGATAGGGAATTTCATTCAACAACTAGAACTGTCTTATAAACTTTTATCGAAAATTAATAAATGACTAATCTACCGTTAAGTAATACCTCGACCATCCTTGACACAATCACTTTGACGAATTTGAAAAACTGTTGTTAGTCATTTTCGAATTTACGCTGAAAGATCATGACATATTTTTTGTTCAGAATCGAATTTCCTACCGATTAAGAATATGGTAGGTATACTAGGTGTCCCATTTGAAAGAAATTATCGAAACTTGCCTTTTGACATAACTCGTGAACGCGATGTACAATTTCATCATTGTAATTAGCAGAAAAATAGTTATTTATTATACAAGGAAAAAAAGTAGTAGATTTTAGCTCTTGGTTGTGTTGTCCGCTACGCGTCGGGAAACAAAAAACCGTGAGCTAAAATCTAATACTTTTCCCGTGTATAATACACTATTTTTTTCTGTGACAGAAGAAAGGACGAATCAATATTGAGAAGATAGAACATTATTTTGAAATCTGAAAATTATCGAAGTTTTTAACAGTAGGGACACCTGCGTTGTCGGCATCTTTATCATTCTTTTTAAGGAAACAAATATCTGATGTCACTTCTGTCAGTCTAATTCTGTGATTTGATTGCAAAAAATTGCGAATTTAGTGATCGTTTAGTAATATACGTAACCGCGAAGTCGAATGGAAGATAAAAGAGGACTTTCAGTTCTTTCTCGGAGACGGTATTATTGACTCATTTTTCGGAACTATAGCACAGCAAAAGCCATCAACAGTGTATATATACGTGATATGTATCCGGGAAAAAAGTTCTCACTTTTTTCCCACGGGAAAAAAGTAATTCATGGAAAGCGACATTTTATAACCTGCCAACAGAGATGAAATGCCAAACATTTTTCCCGTCACAGAAAAAATACTATACTATAGTTTTGTCCATTTCACTGACTTTGTAACTTCAATAATAACCAAGTTAGCAATAGTGCCGACCCTGTATATATGTAGCAAAATTCAGTATCAAGATTTCAGACGCTTGTTTTTCAGATAAAAATAAGACTTTTTTTCCTATAAACATGTGTCTGCAAACGCTTCATTACCGATTTACCTCGCAATTCACAGAGCGTACAAATTTCAAGATTTTTTTCATTTTTCCTTTAGCTCTATTAGTTCTCAAGATGTTTTCGAGAGTCATATCAAATTCTAAACATTGGTTACTTCTCAGAATCTACAGGGAGATATTCTTTCAAGGGTTCATAAGCCCTTCGCGGTCCATAAACTTTTTTATGGTGTACCATTGGTAGATTTTGAAATAAAAATTGTTCTTTGTTTTGTTCATAAAATAAAATGCATTGTCTCTCGTAATTTCTGCGACCGTTATCAAGAAAAATATATTTTATTGTAGTACGCTATACAGTAGGGTGTTTCAAAAAAACCTAACCTCCTTACTAGGGTAGGTAAAACATTGCAAAAGTTGGGTTTGCTTTGTGAAAAAATGTCGTAACGGCATCCGTTTTCATGATACAAGGTGTTGAAACAATTATTTTTTTACACATTTATCACGATTATTCCGAAACTATATACTGGCAACATTGTGATAAAATTTCGTATGGATGTTTCTTGAAATCTGACACATAGCATGGATTCGTTTTTATATCTGACTCTCATAGAGGGCGCTAGTTACACGATTTGTACCGGGTAGTTTTGAACATAACTTTTTTGAGGTTAAATTTTTCAATCCAAATATGATATGAACTTGAACATCATTCAATTTTACACCAAAAAGGTACTCCTGGTGAAATTCGATACTATATGTTCCGCTTTCGGAATATTTCGATTTGAAAATAATGAGGTAGTAATGATGTCTCACAACTCTTGACGTGAATTTACCTATGTAGCATAGACTTGCTGCTCAAGATACAATAAAACTGTGTAATCCAAGTTCTTAGTTAAATCTATTTCGATGTTATTCTTGTGATTCATGGTTAAATCAATGAGTTTTGCATCAGAAATATATTGTTGTTTTCGGTTTTCAATAAATACGTGATAATTTTTCAGCAACAGTTACCACTTCATCATTTTCAAATCGAAATATTCCTAAAACGGAACACAGTATCGAGTTTTACCAAGAGTACCTTTTTGGTGTGGAATTGAATGATGTTCAAGTTCACATCAAATTTGGATTGAAAAATCTAACCTCGAAATAGTAATACATACCTTGTATCTTGAAAACCGATGGCGTTACAAAATTTTTTTACTGAGCATATCCAACTTATTTTACAATGTTCTACCTACCCTAGCAAGGGGGTTAGGTTTTTTTGAAACACCCTGTAGATGTAATTAATATTTTTAACAAAAACGAGGAACCTATTATCACAATTGAAACAGAAAAACTATATAACGAAGCTTGACTTTTTATTAAAGATGTTGGAATGTAAAAAAATTCTTGAAACTTCAACGCCCTGTGTAACGAAGCTTTTGCGGAAACGTCTTATTTTGACCCAAAAAACTCGCCAAAAAATAACAAAATAAGTCACTGAAATCTCGACCAAGAATTTTGAAACACCCTGTACAATTTTACTCAATACTTTTTTTTCTCTTCTAGATAGAGAATGCAGATTTCGCGATGTTGCAAAGAAAACTAGATGGACGACAGATCAGTGAGAATTTAAAAGAAATTTTGCTGTTGATTAAAAGTTTGTGAGTCAATCCTGATTGCCAAAGTTTTTATTTCCCATTTCTCCTTACTATAACCATAGACTACAGAAGATGAACTATTTTAGTAATCTTTGCTATAACCCGAGCTATAACCTATGTTGTCTTGTAATTCTTATAAAAAAATATAATTACTTTTTGTAACTCGCTAGAATTTATTAAAATCTTTCACAAAAATTTAATATGTAGCGAAAATAAAGAGCTATACCTACAACCACAAAAAAATTTCCTGTAGTTTCATAAAATCGCCTGAAATAACTGTATAATGTAAACTTTGAAACATATAAATAACCTATGTTTCAAGTTTGATCCGAATATCTCGAAAACTGAAAGAGCTTTGAAGAAAAAAATTAGAAAAATCTTGAAAACGCCAACGCTCTGTAGATCAGTAACGAAGTGTTCGCGGACACAAGTTTATTGAAGAAAAAAATATTATTTCCATCTGAAAATTATAAGCCCCTGGAATATTGATACTCACTAAGCAAAGTAATATCTCAACAATATTGAAGCAGTAATAAGTATGTCAATGTAATGTTACAAGAGGTATTGTCGCTATCTACTGCAAGGTAGCAGCAACTACTGAAACGGGCGTTCAGCAATTGAGGATCATTTTCATTTGAACTTGAAAAAAAAAGATTCTTTTTGAGTGTGAGTCTTATTTTACTGTCTTTCTTTATTTTATTTTGTCAAATATATTTATGTATTCACTATGTTCCCTGCTATAAACAAATGTTGTTTCTTGGGAATAATAAAGTTGATTGATTGAATATTATGAATGTTCCAGCAAAGTTATTGTAATATTGTGTATGAAGTACAGTAACATTTCATATTCAATGAACAAATGTAATCTTATTGTAATATTTTATTAAGGTTACTGGCAACATGAAATAAAAAATAAGTATAGGAAAATTACATAGTTTTTGTTATACATTTGTGACGGATCTTTATCTCAGGTCGCAGTTTGGGGTTCTGGCTGTCTCGGATTCAGTGCCCAAGAAATGAAATCCCAAAGATTTGAGGTGATGCTGCACTGAGGGAAAAAAATTGTAGCCGTTACTAAAAAATTAGTAACTACAGAAAAATTGTTTAGTACGATAGGGGACAGCAAGCATTAGTTGTTGCCATAACTAATTCTGTTTTTCTGGAAACGCCTATTTGCCTCAAATGAAAAGTTTAGTTGAGTCATCTACGACGTTGTTGTGGTAACTAATAAGCCTTTTCAAGGAATAATACCAAGTTTTATTTGCCACAATCAAGATACATAGTTATGACAATTAGATTGTTAGTACTGTTTCAATATATGTTTGTTATCACAACAAATTATCCCAGTTGGGGCAATTACTCATTTCTTCTGACGTTAATAGTGAGTGTGTTGTTGCAAATTAAATATTTAATTGTGACTGAAATGGAATCTAGTTACTATTAAAAGTGATTTAGTAACGTTTGACCGACTTTGCGTTTATGTTTTTTCTTTGATATAATTTAGTTATTCTGGCAACTTAATAGTTTTATATCAATTAAATTCAAGGCCCCATTCTGATAATAACAGTTTGTATGCCATTTTCCTTTCAATTTCCAATGGAATCGTGAACAGGAATACACCACACACCGTAAGTGCCACAGGCCACAGCTCAGCAAAAAGAGAGGGAATCATAAACTTACACCGTGTACACGTGACGTCGGTTGGACGTTTCTCACCGTCTCCTGTCGAAAACTGAACTGAATTGTGAATAGGTACCTAAACCTGATAACTAGTGACGCACAGATAACGATGATAAACTGCGAATTATTATTTTGCCAACCAAATGCCAAATGGCTCAGCGCGAAGTGCAAAAAAACACAAAACAAAACAGTGATTTGAAAACACACAGAGCAGTGAACCAGCAAGAACACGACGCTCCCGGCTACACTAGACAATTATTTTATTTATTTTGTCTAAGCTCGACGACCGTGCGATCTATCCACTATTAAGATACAAGTTCAAATGATGAAACAGAAAGACAAACAGATGCAAGATGCAAGATTGCCGGTGGGTCCCGAAGAGACGCGAGGCAGTCCCGAACGACGCAGTACAACTAAAATTATTAGTTATGGCTAAACAATTTCTGCTATGAATAATAATAAACCTTTTACGATAAATGTGTCATCAGTTGTGGCAAATAGTCAGCTGTTGTTAGTAACCCCAGAATGAGGTTTTTTAACCCCAGTATGAGATTTTAATTGACTGAATAGACAACACTGTGATAATTCTGTCACAAATAGTATTTTTATTGATGACAAATAATTGGCGAAAAATAGAAAAGTCATTTGTAGGAAATAAGGATACGTTGTCATTGTTAATAAAATTTCAAATATTTTTAATTATCGGTACTAAAAAAATACCAACTAGACGTTTTAATTAACCAGTTTTTCTCAGTGTGACTAGACTTATTTATTTTCACAATAAATCTGAAATTTGACGTATATATCAGTATCACACTAATATATAAGTTATTGATGACTAAAAATTTGAAAACACATTGAAAAGTAACATCAGTTACTTGCATTTCTTTCACATAGCGAACAGATGAATTTTTGTGTTGCACACAGACCCAAAAGGTTCAAAACCATCAATTATTGCAAAAACTAGCTTACGTTTTGCCATAACATTGTTTCTCGAAAAAATGTTTTTACATAAATATTTATCAAAAAGAACTTTCATTATTTTATTTTTACTTCTTTTTAGTTCGGCTATCCATGAATACTGGATTCTTTAGTTTTTCAAACTATTCTACTTATTCTCTACTTCTTTTTAGTTGAGCACTCGCTATATATCTCTTAATTTTTTCATTTATTTATTACTCACTTCTTTTTAGTTTGATTATCTATAAAAACGTGTTTCATTAGTTTTTCAAACTACTATTTATTACAATAGCTGATGCTGATACCTGGCACACGTTGTTTTGCTATATAAATTTTCTTCTAGAAAATATTATTTTAGTTAAATATTCATCAACACACTTTTATTATTTTGTTTTGATATATCCATGAAATCGTGTTTCATTAGTATTTCAAACTACTATTTTTATTTTCTACTTCTTTTTAGTTCAACAATTCATCTCGTTTTTTAAACTATACTATCAATTTTCTACTTCTATTCTCAGTTTGGCCTCGAGTTTGTTAATCTATAAGAGCGTGTTCCATTATAGTTTTTCAAACTACACAAAAGCTCGCTATTATACCATATTGGATCCGCCATCTGGAATTTCTCAATTTTAAAGAATAAAATCATAATCTCCGACCCCGAAAACCCCCAGATACAGATTTTGAATAGAATCGGATCATATAATTACAAAACTCGTCCGCCATTCTGGATCCTCGCCATCTTTAATTTCCTAGTTTTGATGAAATAATCATAATCTCCGTCCCGAGAATCACCCAGATACAAATTTTGAATGGAATCGGATCATATATAGTTACAAAACTCGTCCGCCATATTGGATCCGCCGTCTTGAATTTCCAAATTTTGACAAAAGAATCATTATCTCCGACCCCGAAAACCCCCCGATACCAATTTTGAATAGAATCTGACCATAATTACAAAACTCGTCCGCCATATTGGATCCGCCATTTTGAATTTCCTAATTTTATCATGATCTCTGACCTCGAAAACCCCCAGATACCAATTTTGGATGGAATCTGGCCATGATTACAAAACTCGTCCGCCATATTGGATCCGCCATCTTGGATCCGCCATCTCGAATTTTCGATTCAAAAAATAAATAACGACCGATACTCATACCTACCGAATACGCACAAACAATTTCATACGAATCGGTCGAGCCGTTTCGGAGGACCCATGACTGGGACAGGAGAATTCGCACGCACGTTAAAATATCTCGATCATTAATCGCCCTCATTAATACACTAGTTGGTTAAATAACTATAAATCGTGAAATACGGAATATTTACATAATTTACATAAAGACAAGTGACGTTTGCCAGAGTGCATATCATAATGGAGCGCTGAAAGATGGTCGTGCTACAAATTATACATAACAGCGACTTTCTAATGAATTGAATTATTCATGAAACAAGGGAAATTTCAGATCCAGGTCCTCAACTACCAGATGACACCATTTGTTTTTAAAAAATCGCCAAAATGAACACAACACATGCCATATTTTGTCACAAAACGAAAACTTAAACCACCAATTCTAGTGTGAAATACACTAAGTTGGCAACACTGATTTGATAAGATGAAAACGTCCAATCGTCTCTTTAATGATGGAACAATAATAACTTATTGTTGAGAAGAAGAAGAGAAGGCCGTATTGTTTGTTATAATGTCTACAACAAGCAAACAAAATTGTTGAAGAGAAGAAGAAGAACAGAAATGATATGACGGTTGACGATGATGTTTTTCTCATGTCAATATAGTCAAAGTTGAGTCAAAGTCATTCTGACATCTTGTTATCGTATCGTGTGCTTTCACATTTTTGGTACTGGTACAGTGGCAGTGGTACATTTTTGTATTCTCTTCAGTTGAGTGGATTGATGGCAGTTTTGTTGAAAAATATAGAGTTATTTGAATATCTCGAACAATAGTTGGTGAGTACTTGCCATCAAATTATATTCTACATTCATGGTTTATTTTTGAATGAAGGTTTTTATAAATTTTACTCTTTATGACGTTGAAAGATCATCCTAATAATAGTTTTTAAATAACACAAAGTATATCAGAATATTTGATAGATATTTTCCAGTCTTATTGCAGAAACTGTCGTCAAATGTTCAATGTTTACAAGACATATTTGTTGGTGTAACTTTTAGTTTCAATTAAAAAAAAAATTGAGGTTAAAATTCAACATGTCTCAAAAAGGATATTTATTTTCATGCTTTGTTTCATTCAGATACCTAATTTCGAATTATTTGTACAATGCCTACCTTAGGGCTCTACATTATGAGCACCTATTTGAAAAAAATGAGAGGGCTGTGTCAAAAAGTGTTTTTTACTGTTGAATAATTTTGTCTGAATTAAATACTAAACATCCTATAGCCACTTTATCATGTTTTCTTGATTACCATGACTGGAATTACTAATAATATTGTGACAAAAATAAATGCACAGTGTCATTCAAAACATGATAGGTATTTTTCAAAAATTTATTTAATTATTCATGTAAGTAGGTGGTCAAAATCGGTTCAAACTTTTGTCAACAAAATCCCTAATGGTTTTGCTAAATTTTCATCAATATTTTTGAGATTCAAAAGATCCAGAAACTTCGTTCATGTTACAGGAGGTGAATATCTTATGATTAGGTACAGTGTATGGTATTTTTATAAGATTTTCGGTTTTTAATATCCAACCAACCTGCATTGAGGTTCCAAAAATCTTCAATTGACAAGATATTTTTGACCTCACATAACCTGACCACACTATATGAGTTTTGATAAAATTCTTGATATCACTTCACATATCTCCTTGTATACTAGCTCTGTGGAAAATGAAAGATCCAATTTCGAAATTTTTCCACAAAAATCAGAACATGATAATAATATATGATATTTTTTCCAGAATAATAGGAAGATTTCCAAAATAATATGAAATACATTTAAATTAAAAGCATTAGTGTCCTTTTCTGGTTTACTGGGAAGTGCTATGCACCTGGTGATTGGGTTTTTGAATTTATAATAGATAAATTAATAACGTTCATTCAATATCATTATTAGTATCAAGAATTTTCATAAGGTCTTAGTTTGTACAAAAAGTGTATGAGTGTATTGTGCAAGTATAACCTCTCAAAAGTTACATCCATAGTAACTTTGTTATTTATCAGCTAATGTTTCATATTTCCATTGGATTTTTTATCATTTCAAAATTTGACTTATGACCTCTTACATTCTCTTATTACAAATCTATTTCTATTCTATTTCGTAATAATGATTTATGAAACGTGAAATTATAGCAATCCATGGAATATCATTGTACCTCGCTTTGTGCCGAATAACAAAAACAGGGGAGAATGTTTCCCAACAAAAAATGGTACAGGGTGATTGTTTAACCTAAAAATTTAACACTTGTTGTCCAGCATGGCTTCCCATGGTTGGTGTACCCATTAAAAAAATAGTAGATTGTTTTATTAGGACCAAAAGTGACCCTTTGTTTGACAAGCGAATTTTGCATTAGCGAGGCGGAGCGTTCAGTAAGCCGAGCGAAAGCAAAATTTGCGTGTCAAACAAAGTCACTTTGGATCCGAATGAAACATGCTATTTTTTCTGCAACCGAAACAATTAACTCAAATAAATATGTGAAGTAACTACCAATGCCGTGCCATATGTATGCAATGTAACAAATATTCCGTGTGGTGAGATTATTCTACCTGCATTAACAGCAGGTTTATTCAATTTTCAAAGATGTTCGAATTGTAGTTTAAATATAAATACAACCACAGAGTGACATATTTGTGTATGGACCAGGTGCTCTTATGGCAAATACTGTGCCAGTGCCAGGATAGGAACAAGACGTGTAAAATGTTAGGTTAGTGAGCATATCAACAATACTCAACTGTGTTTGGCTTGATAATCAAATGGAGGTGAACAATATCGTTGTTTGAGAAAAAAAACTATTGCTGGCCGTGATAATTCATCAACAAGTTATCCATCCCGAGAATAACGAATGAAATACAGATCAAGCAAGTTTGTGAATCTTGGAGGCTTCCCTGATCAAAACAAAAATACGTAAATATACTAAGGTATATTTATATCCCCAGCATGGGTATGAAATGCCAAATCTGCCGAAATCGGAAGCAAATCAGGTATGCGTCCCAACCCAAATAACCAACCATAACAATGTTGTTTTTCTGCAACCGACACAAAAGTCATCCATTTTGATACCGAAATTAGCTCTTAAATTGACGTTTCTATTACTGACACAAAAATAGGTATGTTGCTAGGCAACATATTTAGTTCCTAGGAGCTGAAGTTGAACTTTAGTTCCTAGGAGCTAAAGTTGAACTTTAGCTCCTAGGAACTAAAAACGATGTACTGGACGTCATCGATAATAAAAAACATTGAGACGCATACCTGATTTGTTTCCGATTTCGGCAGATTTGGCATTTCATACCGATGCTGGAGATATAAATACACCTTATTATAGTTAAGTATTGGAATTATTAACATCTCAGTTAAGTATTTTTGTTTTGATCAGGAAAGCCTTCAAGATTCAAATACTTGCTTGATCTGTATTATTTCAGTCGTTATTCTCGGGATGGATAACTTGTTTTTGAATAATCACGGCAAGCAATAGTTTTCTCAGTGTCTCAAACAACGATATTGTTTAGCTTCATTTGATTATCAAGTCAAACACAGTGTAGTATGGAGAGGAATAAATAATCGCTATTATTATTGTTGATATGCTCACTAACCTAACATTTTCCACGTCTTGTTCCTATAGCTGGCACTGGCGCGGTATTTGCCATTAGAGCACCTGGTCCATACACAAATATGTCACTCTGTGGTTGTATTTATATTGAAACTACAACATCCTTGAAAATTGAATAAACCTGCTATCAATGCAGGTAGAATATTCTCACCACACGGATTATTTGTCAATATTTGTTGCATTGCATATACATATGGCACGGCATTGGTGATTATTTCAAGCTCCTAGGAGCTAAAGTTACTATTATATACTTCCACCTATTCTCATTTGCTCAGTATATTTTGTAATATTTTCGGTTGTTTTACATATTGAAAATTTCAACCCAATGGGACAAGCCGTTTAGTAGTTGACGTACCGACAGCAGCGCCACCTACCGCGTCCAATTG
Source organism: Phaedon cochleariae (assembly GCA_918026855.4). Classification (NCBI taxonomy): domain Eukaryota; kingdom Metazoa; phylum Arthropoda; class Insecta; order Coleoptera; family Chrysomelidae; genus Phaedon; species Phaedon cochleariae. Next base: position 1,356,099 of record OU896722.1, read on the forward strand.
TATTGCCGTTTAGAGAAGTTATGTGAAAAAGATAAGTACGGAAGGATAATTCTCACTACCCGTTGTCCTATTACCCGTTTCCTCGTAGGAATGGAGCATTTTCCCGCGGTAAAAAGTAGCCTATGTTCATCAATGATAACGACTTCTAATGGTAAAAGAATTTTTCAAATCGGTCCAGTAGTTTCGGAGCCTATTCAATACAAACAAACAATCAAATCTTTCCTCTTTATAATATAGTATAGATAAACTTATAAACTGGTGTTTTTTAAATGGAACATTTTCACCTAAAAATGATGCACCTGTTTAATTTTCATAACAATCACCATTTTCGAAATAAATCGATTTTAAAAGTCTGCTGCTTAATACAAATTGTAATTTTTCCTATTTTTCAAATTATAATTTTTATTGTCCCTCTCATATTTTCATTCGAACATCACAGGTAGATGTTGAAATATGGGTATTTTCTATCGAATTTTTAGGGAAATTTGCTACCCTATTATGAAGGAAAAGCACTATTTTTGTTACGCAGCAGACTCTTGAAAACGATTTATCTCGAAAATGCTGAGTGCTATCATCGAAACTGAACAAGAGTACTATTTTTAAGTAAAAAATATGATATGTATTTTCATATTTCCTGATCAAACTGCCGAAAATTGCATTAAAAAAAAAGTTGGGGGAAGAAATGCCCCTATCCCCACCTATTTCCCACGCCTCTGATCAAAATTTCAGAAAATTCTTAATATTTGCAAATCGAGCATGAAAATTTATATACCGGATGTACCACTAAAAAAGGACGCCGGCTGCATCTCGGAAACTATTTGCCGCACAGGTTTAGAAAAAAAATATGAATAATGAAAGTGTCCAAGAAAAATCTCTGGAAATTATTTGCAGGACAGCCGCTAGAGGGCGTAATTGCATTGGCCAGTTTAATTAACGGGTTTTTATGAAAATTTGATATATCAAGACATATCAAAAATACAGTTTTCATGTTCTCGAGTTGATTTCCAATCAGTTCGATCAAAAAAAATTGCGCTATCTCTTCAAATAAAAGAGGGAAGGAAGGATGAATAGTACTTTGGAAAACCTCGTATTACTACAGTTTGGTGTAACGGAATTCAACCATCTTGATCTCATTTTGAAGGTTTTTTTCAGTTCTTCCAGATAAAAGTCGATTTAAATCTTGTGGTGGCCGCTAGATGGCATCGTTTGAAAAATGTACAAAATTTCGTTATAATTTTTTTGTCGCTTTCCAATAATAACGTTTGGGAAAAATAAGTTATTTGCACGAAGTTTTGTACCCTGGGTTTATTTGACGTGGAAAATCATAATTTCGTATTAATTTTCATGTAAAATCTAGAGGGCGCTGTGTATGCTGTCATTATTTATCTCAAATTGCCCTAACATTTTTGACAGTAAACTCTTGGTACTTTTCATGGAGAAACCTCATTCCCCGATCTTTTTCAAGTAATAAAGGTACATTTCCTTAACAACGCTGTAGGTGATCGTTTTCGAGATATTTACAATTTTCTAAATCGATGCATGTTACTGAGCTTCTAGGGGGCTAAGTGAAGTTGCTGAGATTACAAAACTAAGTATGTGATAGGTCCCGTCGAAATAATAGTAGATTGTTTTATCAGGATCAAAAGTGACACTTTGTTTGTTGTGGTGAGATTTGGCGAGAATATTCTACCTGCATTAACAGCAGGTTAGGTTTTCTAGGATGTTCGAATTATAGTTTCAATATTAATACAACCACAGAGTGACATATTTGTGTATGGACCAGGTGCTCTAATGGCAAATACCGCGCCAGTGCCAGCTATAGGAACAAGACGTGGAAAATGTTAGGTTAGTGAGCATATCAACAATAATAATAGTGATTATTTATTCCTCTCCATACTACACTGTGTTTGACTTGATAATCAAATGAAGCTAAACAATATCGTTGTTTGAGACACTGAGAAAACTATTGCTTGCCGTGATTATTCAAAAACAAGTTATCCATCCCGAGAATAACGAATGAAATACAGATCAAGCAAGTATTTGAATCTTGAAGGCTTCCCTGATCAAAACAAAAATACTTAACTGAGATGTTTATAATTTCAATACTAAACTATATTATGGTGTATTTATATCTCCAGCATGGGTATGAAATACCAAATCTGCTGAAACGGAAACAAATCAGGTATGCGTCGCAACCCAAATAACCAACCGTCACAAAGTTGTTTATTCTTGACGACATCCAGTACATCCTTTTTAGTTCCTAGGAGCCAAAGTTCAACTTCAGCTCCTTGGAACTAAAATTCAACTTTAGCTCCTAGGAACTAAATATGTTGCCTAGCAACATACCTATTTTGTGTCAGTAATAGAAACGTCAATTTAAGAGCTAATTTCGGTATCAAAATGGACGACTTTTGTGTCGGTTGCAGAAAAACAACATTGTTACGGTTGGTTATTCGGGTTGGGGCGCATACCTGATTTGTTTCCGATTTCGGCAGATTTGGTATTCCATACCCATGCTGTAGATATAAATACACCATATTATAGTTGGGTATTTTTGTTTTGATCAGGAAAGCCTTAGAGATTCACATGCTTGCTTGATCTGTATTTCAATTATTCTCGGAATCTGATTGATTGGATAACTTGTTTTTGAATAATCACGGCCAGCAATACTTTTTTGTTTCACACAACGATATTGTTTACCTTTATCTGATTACCTAGCCAAACAGTGGAGTATGGAGAGAAATGAATGATCGCTATCATATTGTTGATATGCTAACTAACCCAACATTTTCCATGTCTTCTTCCTATACCTGGCACTGGCGCGGTATTTGCTATTAGTGCTGATACTTGGTCCATACCCAAATGGGTCACTTTATGGTTGTATTTATATTGAAACTACAATTCGAACATTTGTAAAAATTTAACAAACGATGAAATTTCCACAAAGTTCTCAATTACACAACATGTTTCGCTAACACAGTAGCTTCGTCAGGTGATATACTGGTACAATGACATAAACTAACCTTGACTTGCATAAACCTATATACAGGGTGTTTAAAAAAACCTGACTTTTTTTATAGGGTAGGTAGAACACTGCAAAATAAGTTGGGTTTGTTCAGTAAAAAAATGTCGTAACGGCATCCGTTTTCAAGATACAAGGTGTTGAAAAAATTTTGTATGGATTTTTTTTGGAACTTGACACATCGTATGAATTTGTTTTTATATCTGACTCTCATAGAGGGCGCTAGTTTCACGGTTCGTACCGATTAGTTTTAAACAACTTTTTTCATCATCATTCAATTTCACACCAAAAAGGTACTCCTGGTAAAACTCGATATTGTGTTCCGTTTTCGGAATATTTCGATTAGAAAATTATAGAGTAATAGCCGATCTCGTAGCAGATGCTCGTATAAAATGAATTTTATTGAGATAAATTACTTGTTTATTCAGATTCAAAAACGATAACATCATCTTGTGCTGTGGGCTGGGGCTATTGATTGCACAGAGAATCACAAGTAGAAAATTGAGAAATATTCGACTAGAAACATAAAATATTGAATAGAGTAAGTATTCAAAATGTCCTACGTTTCCACGAGAAGAATCATCAATATCAGGAAACAAGTTTGAATTGAAAATTTTCATCCTGTATTCCAATTAGAGGCGAATTTTCGAAAATGTCTCGAGTTGATAGTCTAATATAAATAATCGATATCAAGAAGGCCGTTTCTGAATATACTGAATCGAATGGGCCATGGTTTTAGTCACCATTTTCGATTTTTTTTACTGAAATGAGATTCCTATTTTCTTATCATCCTATATATTCCACAATAGTGCTTTTTTCGTCTTTCATTGTCCTCCACAAAACATGAGAACAGTTCTTTCCAATAGTCAGCTCAAGTGGAGTTCTAGAGAAAAATTTCAAGAAATGCAAGACTTTCGAAAAATAAACGAGGTCCCAGTGTATCATAATATGACTGATTTTTGATCAGAAAAAAATTTCTCGAGTTCTGGCAGCATTGGAAATGTAGACCATAGTGTAATGGTTCCACTTTACACCCTGTGTGAGTTTTGTTCTGCGGACTTCTTCAGAGTGTTCTAGCTCTCTTTGAAGCCGATGAAATATCACATCTGATAACGAAAACCGCATGAATATCAGTCAATTTTTTCAAAAAATACAGGTCTTCGAAATAGAGTCAAATTATGGGTTGTCCATTTAGTGTGTTGAGAACTGTAATTGCTCGCAGCGTTCTGCTGATGACAATAAACAATAACACGCGGGAAAGCCGATGCCCTTTTTGCATATCAGCTAGAAAACGGAGTGCTCCACCTGTCGCGCTGGCTGTATAGGGAACGTAAATATGCGACCGGCAAGGGAGCAGTTCCCGGACGGTTGCCGAAAAATTACTATCGTGTACAATATGTCCCTTACGATGTAGTAGTAGGAAAAAGGACAGAACCTTTCGATCCCACAGGTGCCCACCTCCGCCCTGCTATGCACCACTCCAGTCCCGAAGGCCAGTCGATGAACGTCAATTCACATCAAAATCTGTTTCCCGGGTCCCTACTTTTTTCCTTCCAGTAGTCGCGCCTTAAAAAAGATAGAATCTGTCGCTGCGGAGTCTGACTCCGCAATGAAGAATTTGGGTGGTATGAACATGATGATTTGAAGTTTTTCAATGATATCATCAGTATGCCTTCGGACAAGAATATTTCTACGAAGTAAAATGTCAAAATTGCAACAAAAATATATTTATTCAATAACAAAGCCTGAAATTTTCATAGGACAACTATCATAGATTGGACAACTAGAATTCGAACAAAAACACTATAATTTGAGGGCAAATTGAAAATCTTTCAATCTCAAACCACCAATGACTCATCGGCAATCTCTGCAAATGAATAAAGCGGGTTCTAATAAGCACATGGATTTTTCACATGTACTACAATAAAATTGGGTGTGTCTATTTTTTTTATCACAGTAGCATCGATCATGTGTGTTTACAAAACGGTATTTTATGAAATATCATTCATCAAATGAGACAAAATTTCTGCCTAAAACGCCCAAAATAGCTGCAAAGTGTAACTGCAATATGCAATATAACTAAGACGTCTAAGGTCGCTGCGGAGTACGACTCCGCACCACGCTATGAAATTCAAAAACGAAGCAACTCTGCACATCGGTAATACTCGATTCGTACTGAACTCGTCATATTCGAGAAAACTCACGTTTTATATTCGTGCGGAGTGATACTCCGCGTGCGACTACTGGAAGGTTAAAAGGACCGAATCTTTCGATTCCACAGGTGCCCACCACCGCCCCGCTATGCACCAATCCAGTCCCGAAGGCCAGCCGATGAACGTCAATTTACATCAAAATCTATTATACGTCAATTTACATCAAGGGACCCTACTTTTAACCTTCCAGTAGTCGCACCTTAAAAAAGACATACTCTGTCGCTGCGGAGTCTGACTCCGCAATGGAGAATTTGGGTGGTTTGAACATGATGCCTTGAATTTTTTCATAGATTTCATTAGTATGCCTTCGGACATGAATATCTCTACGAAGTAAAATGTCTAAATTGCAATAAAAATATATTTATTCAATAAATAACAAACCCCCAAATTGACATAGGACACACTATAATTTGAGAACAAACTGAAAATGTTCCTATCTCAAACCACTAATGACTCATCGGCCATATTTGCAAATGAATAAGGCAGGTTCTATTAAGCACCTGAATTTTTTCACATGTACTACAATAAAATTGGGTGTGACTATTTTTTTATCACAGTAGCATTGATCATGTGTGTTCACAAAACGGTATTTTATGAAATATAATTCATCAAATGAGACAAAATTTCTGCCTAAAACGCCCAAAATAGCTGCAAAGTGTAACTGCAATATGCAATATAACTAAGACGTCTAATATTCTTGGAAATATTAGTGGGATGCAGTCTGGACAGATGAATCAATTAAATTTCTTCGTTATTTGTCGTCGAGCTTTCGAAAATTTTTATTTTCTTTATCAAGACTAACTGAAAACATCGAATGGAACAATAATATTGAAATATAAATGTACATCAATTGAAATTGGTATACTTACAAACATGAAATTCTATATAAAATTAGCACAAAAAGGAAACATAGGTGTATAAATAAAATGAAATGATTTGACAAAAAAATGTCATAGATGATGGTTGACTAATTTGAAGATGTTGAATACAGAGTGAGATGAATACTGATATATATAAAAATACTGATATATAAAAAATGTTTGTAGATTATATATAAAACATGAATCATTCAAGGAGGACGAGTTGATTTTTTATCTTTTTGTTTCTCTAAAAGGAATGTATAAATGGTACTAAGATCGTTGATGTCTGTTCTTTTGTTCATCGTTTTATCATTTTCATTAATATGTACCATTTCAAGAAAGAGGCGTTTGTTGAGATGTTTTTCATAATCCAGAATGTTGGCATTATCATAATTCATTATATGATCTTCATCGATGTTTTCCGTTAGTCTTGATAAAGAAAATTAAAATTTTCGAAAGCTCGACGACAAATAACGAAGAAATTTAATTGATTCATTGGTCCAGACTGCATCCCACTAATATTTCCAAGAATATTATCATAGAACAGTCACGAAAGCTTCCTCTTGTTAAGACGTCTAAGGTCGCTGCGGAGTACGACTCCGCACCACGCTATGAAATTCAAAAACGAAGCAATTCTGCACATCGGTAATACTCGAATCGTACTGAACTCGTCATATTCGAGAAAGCCCACGTTTCATATTCGTGCGGAGTGATACTCCGCGTGCGACTACTGGAAGGTTAAGAGGACCGAATCTTTCGATTCCACAGGTGCCCACCACCGCCCCGCTATGCACCACTCCAGTCCCGAAGGCCAGCCGATGAACGTCAATGGCACCGCGAATTCCGAGAGGGTGTGCATCCTGGACGCGGGCGCGCAATACGGCAAAGTGATCGATAGGAAGATAAGAGAGTTGTGCGTGGAATCGCACATTCTGCCCTTGGATACGCCCGCCTTCAACATCAAGGAGCAAGGGTACAAGGCGGTGGTTATATCAGGCGGGCCGAAGTCTGTTTATGCCGAGGACGCGCCCAGATACGACGCCGACATATTCAGGATAGGTTTGCCAGTGTTAGGTAAGCAGAGTTGCAAAAAAAACGATTTTTTCCGGAAAAAATAAAAAAGTCTGATATTTTTATTTATCCCTGCAGTGGTTACCTGAGGTCTCTCAGACCGACAGGAATCCATTTTCCCTCTAGCTTAACCTTTTTTGGGTCTCTTCACGCGCTGTAAACCTGATGGCGCTAGCGTTAGCAGGAAGCCAGTAGTCATTTGCTGGAGATTCCACTCTGTATTCATCGGGAAAACAACCTCCAAACATAACGCCAATTGACAGTCATATGCCCGAGATCACTTTTCGCCAACGTACTATAAGGAAGATTTTATTGGGTCCCAACAACAACAAAGCTTGTGGCTCCGACGGAATCCCACCGATTGTCCTCAAGAAGTGTGCTCCCGAACTAACACCTGTTCTCTGCAAGTTGTTCAACTATTACAAATTGGGGATATTCCTGTTCTGGAAAATTGCAAGAGTGCAACCAGTTCCTAAAAAAGGCAAAAAGACCCTACCTAGCAACTACAGACCGATCGCACTGCTATCTATTATTTCAAAGATCTTTTTCTTCTTCTCCCTCTCTGCACAGGTAGACCGTAGACCTCTGCACTCAGGCCTCTTCAGTCGGGCCCATTGTGCGCCCACTTGTCCTGTGAATCAGCTGGGCATGCCGATTTCTTTGACGAAATTCAGCAGCTTCCTCAGCTGAGTCACTTTCACATCCTTTGGGTGCACTACAATGCTCCCAAATGCAGCTTTCCTCTGATGCACCAGCGTGGGGCATTCAGTGAGTATGTGTGATGATGTTTCATCATCCTCCAAGCACCATCTGCAGATGGGATCATCTTTGATCCCTATGAGTTCTAGGTGCCTGTTGAGGTGGTTGTGCCCAGTTAAGAGCCTAACTACCATCTTGAGATCCCTTCTATTAAGTAACAGGATCTCTCTCGTGAGCCTTTTCGAAGGTTCCTTTATATGGAGCTTTGATTGTCTCATTCCTGGTGTGTCCCGTCATGTTTCAAGGAACTGCCACTGTAGCATTTCCTTCATGAAGAACATAGCCGTACTATTGGGTATTCCCAATATCGGTTCTGGTCCAATGGGTGTCGTTCGTGAACCGATCTTGGCTAGTCTGTCTACCTCCTCGTTCCCCGGGATACCAGAGTGTCCTGGAACCCACATGAGGCTGACTTTCCTAGTTTTTGCCATATTTTCTAAGGCACGTCTACACTCGGACACCAATTTAGTTGTGATCCTATTGGATCTCAATGCCATAATAGCAGCTTTACTGTCCGAGCATATGGTGACTGGTCCACGTCCACTTCAAAGATCATGGAGAAAGCTATCAACATCGAGTTCATGAAATACCTGGAACATTCAGGTATTATCAACGATAGGCAATATGGCTTCCGTTATCAGAGGTCAACTGGTGACCTGCTCGCTTACGTCTCACATAATATATGGCAGCAATCTATTGAAAAATATGGTGAAACCTTAGCCGTGGCACTTGATATGTCCAAGGCATTCGATCGAGTCTGGCACCACGGACTCCTCGCCAAGCTTCCATTTCATGGCTTGCCTCCCCAGCTATGTTCTCTGCTAGCTAGTTCTCTCTCAAACAGGTCTCTCCATGTAGTGGTCGACGGAGTTTCATCTGACTCTCTTATCATAAATGCTGGTGTTCCGCAAGGATCAATTCTAGCACCAACACTATTTCTACTCCATATCAACGATTTGTTGAAAGCAACTACACATGTCCAGTACACAGCTTCGCGGATGATGGTACCCTCCATACTGTCTTCTCTTCCAGGGCTCCAATACCAGCCAGGCAAATCAGAAACGAACGAGGGAGAAATGTTGACAACATAAATATGGACTTGGCAACAATTCTCGAATGGGGATCCAATAATTTGAAAGATTTCAATGCAAACAAAATACAAGCATGGCTTTTCTCTAGAAAAGCCGATCTCACTGTGCCCAGCATAAGCTTGTATTACTATGAGCAATGACCTTCCATAGGAAAATCACGTGAGATCAATTGCTAAAAGTGCATCTCAAAAACTTGGTTTTCTGTTTTGTGCCAGGAGCTATTTCACTTCCAGTCAGCTGCTTATGATCTATAAGGCACAGATCCGACCTGTCCTGGAATGCTGTTCCCATATTAGGAGTACAGCTCCCAAACATACCCTGAAACTGTTGGATTCTGTCCAAAAAAGGGCAATTCGTTTCGTGGGTGATGCCTCACTCACAAACTCACTCACTTCTCTGGAACACCGTAGAAAAGTTGGCGATCTGGCTCTATTCTATAGATATTTTCATTGACGATGCTCTTCTTAAATATCAACAATTGTTCCTTCCTTGGCAGTCCCCGCGAGATTAACCCGTCCAGTTGGAGCTTCGCACCCCTTCATGTTTGGAGACCTGCAGAACATCTCTTTTCAAAGACTTGTTCATCCAACGAACAGCGAGGCTCTGGAACACATTGCCAAGGGAGGTGTTCCCGAGGCATATAACCTCCAGAAATTTAAGAAGAACACCAATTCCTACCTTTTTTCCCTTGGTTCTCACGATGTTCTTTGAACATTACAGGATATCCCTTTTCGTGGAAACCAGAACATAAAAAAAGGGATATTCGATTAAAAAGGCCACAATTGCAACACACATTTCGAAAATACATTTCTAAATTCAGCTTTTATCGCAAAGAAGTTTTCTTCAAACCCTTAGGAATTCAAAGTACCACTTTTTCCCCGGAAATAGGGAATAAAGGTACCCTTTAAATCTCTGAAGTACATAAACATGCTTTCTTAGTTTATCAGGGGTAGACTGACTTCAACTTTGATGCTAAAATTTTCAACACCATGCATGTCGGTAGGGGAATGGAGTGGTTTGTGGAAGAACGTGTGCAGCGTGCCTTCCATTCAAGGTTCCATATCGTTCGATTTTGTTTCAGGAATTTGCTATGGAATGCAGATGATGAACAAAGAATTTGGGGGCACAGTAGTCAGAAAAGAAAGTAGAGAAGATGGTGTATACAATGTAGAAGTAGTTACAAAGTGTTTATTATTCAAGTGAGTATTTTGAAAGTTGGTCTTTCGTTAACTGATTATAGCACCTAGGTTAATATAATAAATAACATGGTATTTTGTTCAAATGAAGTTATGCAAATGATGATAGCGTTGAATACAGAGTGTCTCATCTCAAACGCCCCTCCCCCTCTTTATCTCAGCTATTAGTCGTGCGATCTTTACCAAATTTGGACCGGTAAGAATAACAATCAATATGATCAGTATTCCAACGACGAATATCATTATGGACAGTGCCGTGCGTTTTTATTGAAATGGAAAGGGGTCAATTTTTCGTGACATCATATTAGGATTTTGTATACAGGAAAACTGACCTCATGATCTGAATCTTTATGATTTATAATTTCCATATATGTTATTAATTTTCCTATTATTCCTACGAAGGGTTTCAAAAAATCAGTCACATCTAAACAGCATTTTTATGAACGTAATAATTATTTATTCGGAAACGGTGAGTTCAACATAAAATAGTATATCCTGTTTTTTTCTTTCAAATCATGATTTGGTACCTATCGGATCTATTGAACCATCCGTAATTTGCGTATATTTTTGAATCACTATTTTTTCGATTCTGAAAATGAAGAAAATGGAGCGAATCCTGTTAAATCGGAATGAGATGATTTTTTTTTATATGAAGGTTTTCATTAGTTATTTGAATTACGCGCGAAAAGCAAGCGAATGAAGCCTATGGTTTGCCCCCACTCCTAACGATCAGCAGTACAAAATATGTATTCAGCTCGTCCAGGTGTATTGTGAAATCGGAAGAGTAATTGTTGGTATTCCCAAAACTTTGGCCTATTTATATTGACTCTAATAAACACAGTATTCTGCTTGTGAAAACTCCGTGAGTGTCTTATCCAGTAAAATCAGCAGCAGGATGGTCGTCCACCAGTAGCAGAAGAAAAAATTGAGTTCAGCATACCGGCGTTCAACACATGGTGAGTCGTTGTTGAAAAAATGCTATTGTCGTATATATTTATATATTCACTTCTCAAAAAATCAAACTCCGAAAATATATTTACAGTCCATTGCATTTCTCTCACCCAAGGTTCGTAAAGCATAAAGAAAAATATATACAAATATCTTGCAAAACAATCCTAATATGATTTCATTAAGTCGGCCCCTTCTTATGCCAACGGCACGGCACTGTCCAAAAGGATGTTCGTCTCTGAAAAACTGATCATATTGATGGTTATTCATGCTGGTCCAAATTTGGTACAAATCACACTACTAATAGCTGAGATTGAGGTGGGGCCGTTTAAAGTGAAACAAGCTGTATAAACCAAACATACACTCTAGTTGTATTATAATATTTTTCATCTTCATTGATACAAACTAGTTAAAAAATTCAAATGAATTGTTTTTCATGTGTTATTGTTGTTTTGAAGAACCGTAATGAAATTCCTCCAATGTGTTTGAAATTTTCAATTGCTAATATCTCCGATATTGTGAAACTATCAATGAGGCGATATTTGGTGGATCTGTTCAAAGAATTCTACATACTTTTTAAAAACGACTCAATTTTGAGAATACCCTGTATACGAACAAACACATGAGTCTGCCATGTTATACAGAGTGTTCCATAATGTATGGGTAGGACTTCAGGATGTGAGAGCTCATCCAAAAATATGATTGAAAATTTCTATCAACTCACCTCTGAAATGCACCATTTTTGCGATACTTACAGGGTGTTTGCAAATAAAAATAGTTTCTTGCGAATATATCTGGAACTGTTTATTGCACAAAAAACAGCTTTTGTGAGCATTTTTAGTCATGATTGACTATGTACCTACTGTGCGAAAATATTATTTTTGGTGAAAAATTTCAAAGGGTAGTGGATGTTTTTCTCCCCAAATTCTACGCCACTGGAAAAATACAGTTTCAAACCGCCAATTTTTCAAAGATTTGCTGTGCGCATTGAAGTTAGTATGATTTGTTTTTTTTAATTCTGCAATTATGAAATCAACGTTCGATTGTGTTACTTATTCTAAACTTTGAATAAATTTTGTTGAATTGGTAATATAAGAATTATTCAAAAAAATTGACCATGCTTTTCGACATGAAAGTTGGTTTTTCTCGAAAACGGTCTATTTTAGAGCTCCTGTCCAAGAGTACCTTTTTTGTGTAGAAAACATTGAAGGCTCACATGAGCTACTCAAAACTCGACTTTTTCCAGTGGCGTAGAAGTTAGGGTAAACATCCACTCACTACCACTCCAAAATCTTCACCAATTATGATTAAAAACAAAAAATCCGCACAAAACATAGCCTATTATGGTAGAGAATGCTTATAAAAGCTGTTTTCTGTGCGATAATCGGTTCCACAGATATTCGCAAAACACTTTTTTTGTTCAATCACAGTACCCTAGGAAAGCCGATCTCACTATGACCAACATAAGCTTTTCAGGAGTAACCATACCTTTGAAGACATCCATTTCGATGCTTGGTATTACTATCAACAATAACCTTTCTTGGGAAAATCACGTGAGATCAGTTGCTAAAAGTGCATCCCAAAAACTTGGTTTTCTGTTTCGGGCCAGGAGCTATTTCACTTCCAGTCAGCTGCTTATGATCTATAAGGCACAAATCCGACCTGTCCCGGAATACTGTTCCCATATTTGGAGTGCAGCACCCAAACATACCCTGAAACTGTTGGATTCTGTCCAAAAAGGGCATTTCGTCTCGTGGGTGATGCCTCGCTCACAAACTCACTCAATTCTGTGGAACACCTTAGAAATGTTGGCGATCTGAAGAACACCAATTCCTATCTTATTTCCCTTGGTTCTCACGATGTTCTCTGAACATTACAGGATATTCCTGTTCGTTGGAACCAGAACTTAAAAAAAACTGTATCTCGATAATGGTGCATTTTAGAGGTTGAGTTTGATATAAAACACTCTGTATAAATGAACTTTTTTCTCTTCTTTCTGTAGGATCTGTAGATGAATTTTTTTTCAGAGGTCTCGATAAAACGCAGTCAGTTTTGCTCACGCACGGCGATTCCATAGACAAGGTGGCCGACAATTTCAGATCCATAGCGCAAAGTTCCTCTTTCTGCGCTGGCATCTACAACGAGAAACTGCGATTGTACGGCGTCCAATTCCACCCTGAAGTCGATCTGACGCCCAACGGCAAAGTAATTGATAATATATTTTTTTCATCGTTTCTTTTTTATCATTCGAATTTGCACCTAAACAATTATTCGGAAATTCGAGTATTTCACCCTGTAAGTATTTAATAAATGTAAGCTTGGTATATTCTTGAATTTGGAAGGTTCTAGAATATTGTAGAATGTTTTAGAACGTTATTAAATCTTTCAGGAAACTCGACAATGTACCAGAAGGTTCGAAAATGTAGGAAAATATTTAAAAAAGTTCGAGACTCATATAATCTTTCTAATGACTTGAAAATGTTTCAAAATCTTATGGAATATTTCAGAAGGTTCAAAAATGTTCCATAATGTCATAAAATCTACCAGAAAGTTCAAGAATGTTCTAGAATGTTCCAAAAGATAGAATGACCCAGTAAATTCTATAAGGTTCCTGAATTATCTAGGAGTTTCTAGCATTATCCAGTAAGTTCGTGAATGTTCCAGAATGATGTACAGTCTTTTAAATTATGATATACTATTTCAGGAACCTTGTGATCAATCAAAAGGTTCAGAATGTTCCAGAATGTCATAAAATCTGGCTAGAAAGTTATAGAATGTTCCAGAATGTTATAGGATCTTCCAGAATATTACAAAATCTTCCAGGAGTTTCGATAATGTTCTAATTGGTTTTAAATGTTGAAAATTCCTTTCTGTTCCGGAATGTTATGGCTTTTTTAAATTCAAGATTGCTGTGAAATTTTCCAGGAGGTTCTAGAATGTATCAGAAGGCTCTAACATGTCCCAGAATGTTATTGAACTTACTAGAAATTTTCGATTATGTTCCAGACTGTTATAAATTCCCAGGAGGTCTAGGAATATTGAAAAATCATTCAGGATGCTCTAGCATCTTCCAGAAAGTTGTTGAATCTTCCAAAAAGTATGAGAAAGTTCTGGAATTTCCGAAAATATTTTAGATTATTCCACAAGTATCTAGGTTCTATCTCGATTTTCTTCTGAAAATCCAGACGATGCCAACCAAGGCCGCAAACTCGAATTCCTCAAGTATATAAAGCGCACCGTATGTTATAGAATCTGGCCAAAAACATCTAGGATGTTGGGGGATATTCCAGAATGTTAAAGACATTTTCTAGTAGGTTTTGCGAGGTTCCAGAATGATATAGAATTATCTAGAAGGTTCTAGAATGTTCCATTATATGTTGGAAAATCTTCCAGGAAGTGTTCCAACATGATGAAGATTCACCCAGAAGGTCTAGAATGTTGCAGAATGTTATAGAATCTGGACAAGAAGTTCTAGAATGTTGGGGGATATTTCAGAATGTCAAAGAAATTTCCTAGTAGGTTCTGCGAGGTTCCAGAATGATATGGAATTATCTAGGAGGTTCTAGAATGTTCCATTATGTTAGAAAATCTTCCAGGAAGTGTTCCATTATGATGAAGATTCACCCAGAAGGTCTAGAATGTTGCAGAATGTTATAGAATCTGGACAAGAAGTTCTAGAATGTTGGGGGATATTTCAGAATGTCAAAGAAATTTCCTAGTAGGTTCTGCGAGGTTCCAGAATGATATGGAATTATCTAGGAGGTTCTAGAATGTTCCATTATGTTAGAAAATCTTCCAGGAAGTGTTCCATTATGATGAAGATTCACCCAGAAGGTCTAGAATGTTGCAGAATGTTATAGAATCTAGACAAGAAGTTCTAGAATGTTGGGGGATATTTCAGAATGTTAAAGACATTTCTTAGTAGGTTCTGCGAGGTTCAAGAATGATATAGAATTATCTAGGAGGTTCTAGGATATTCTATTATGTTGGAAAATCTTCCAGGAAGTGTTCTAACATGATGAAGATTCGTCTAGGTCTAGAATGTTCCAGAATATTATAGAATCTGGCCAAAAAGATCTAGAATGTTGGGGGATATTCAGAATGTCAAAGAAATTTCCTAGTAGGTTCTGCGAGGTTCCAGAATGATATGGAATTATCTAGGAGGTTCTAGAATGTTCCATTATGTTGGAAAATCTTCCAGGAAGTGTTCCAACATGATGAAGATTCACCCAGAAGGTTTAGAATGTTGCAGAATGTTATAGAATCTGGACGAGAAGTTCTAGAATATTGGGAGATATTTCAGAATGTTGAAGACATTTCTTAGTAGGTTCTGCGAGGTTCAAGAATGTTATAGAATTATCTAGGAGGTTCTAGGATATTCTATTATGTCGGAATATCTTCCAGGAAGTGTTCTAACATGATGAAGATTCGTCTAGGTCTAGGATGTTCCAGAATGTTATAGAATCTGGCCAAAAATATCTAGAATGTTGGGGGATATTTCAGAATGTCAAAGAAATTTCCAAGTAGGTTCTGCGAGGTTCCAGAATGATATGGAATTATCTAGGAGGTTCTAGAATGTTCCATTATGTTGGAAAATCTTCCAGGAAGTGTTCCAACATGATGAAGATTCACCCAGAAGGTCTAGAATGTTGCAGAATGTTATAGAATCTGGACAAGAAGTTCTAGAATGTTGGGAGATATTTCAGAATGTTAAAGACATTTCTTAGTAGGTTCTGCGAGGTTCAAGAATGTTATAGAATTATCTAGGAGGTTCTAGGATATTTTATTATGTCGGAAAATCTTCCAGGAAGTGTTCTAACATGATGAAGATTCGTCTAGGTCTAGAATGTTCCAGAATGTTATAGAATCTGGCCAAAAAGATCTAGAATGTTGGGGGATATTTCAGAATGTCAAAGAAATTTCCTAGTAGGTTCTGCGAGGTTCCAGAATGATATGGAATTATCTAGGAGGTTCTAGAATGTTCCATTATGTTGGAAAATCTTCCAGGAAGTGTTCCAACATGATGAAGATTCACCCAGAAGGTTTAGAATGTTGCAGAATGTTATAGAATCTGGACGAGAAGTTCTAGAATATTGGGAGATATTTCAGAATGTTGAAGACATTTCTTAGTAGGTTCTGCGAGGTTCAAGAATGTTATAGAATTATCTAGGAGGTTCTAGGATATTCTATTATGTCGGAATATCTTCCAGGAAGTGTTCTAACATGATGAAGATTCGTCTAGGTCTAGGATGTTCCAGAATGTTATAGAATCTGGCCAAAAATATCTAGAATGTTGGGGGATATTTCAGAATGTCAAAGAAATTTCCAAGTAGGTTCTGCGAGGTTCCAGAATGATATGGAATTATCTAGGAGGTTCTAGAATGTTCCATTATGTTGGAAAATCTTCCAGGAAGTGTTCCAACATGATGAAGATTCACCCAGAAGGTCTAGAATGTTGCAGAATGTTATAGAATCTGGACAAGAAGTTCTAGAATGTTGGGAGATATTTCAGAATGTTAAAGACATTTCTTAGTAGGTTCTGCGAGGTTCAAGAATGTTATAGAATTATCTAGGAGGTTCTAGGATATTCTATTATGTCGGAAAATCTTCCAGGAAGTGTTCTAACATGATGAAGATTCGTCTAGGTCTAGGATGTTCCAGAATGTTATAGAATCTGGCCAAAAAGATCTGGAATGTTCCAGAATGTTATAGAATCTGGCCAAAAAGATCTAGAATGTTGGGGGATATTTCAGAATGTCAAAGAAATTTCCTAGTAGGTTC